>JALMGF010000328.1:305000-497500 GCA_023333645.1 Sceloporus occidentalis
TTTTTGCTATTTGCTATGGATATATTCCGGGTATATTGTGCCATGCGCAGTACTGATGGAATAATTATACTATGGCTTGTAACCTTTTCAGTGGCAGAACATTCTTATAACCTTTATGTGAGCCATGTTGTATGTGACATCATTGTTTAGGGTGCATTTAAGGTGATCTGAAAAACAACAACTTTGTTATAGGATACTATTTCAGTGTAGCCCAGTGTATGTCCCCGCACCAACTACCTTTCTCAAACACCTATAATCTATAATCGTATAATGTTTTTTATTTTGACCACAAAGCTTGTTACATTGAAACGCTTGACATTGTTGTGGCTGAATGTGACTGCATCACACTGAGCGCAAGATGTACCGTACCGCTGACGATAACAGCCGGTCTCAGCAAGAGAGAGCTTCTGCGCTCATAGCAGAGAAAAGCTTTTTGTTCAGGCCTCGCCAACCCACAGCACGGTGACTGCTGCTCCTACATCTTCCTCCGTGCTGCTGTCGTTGGATACGGATAATGGGAATTGTAGTCAGCAGTAGGTGGCATAATCACAAGCTCTCTTTTATTGTGAAGGTTATCACATGACTTGCAGGCCATCGAGTAGCAGAATTTCTTGTGGATCAAACCAAATGCCGACGGTGGAGGATCACAGTCCGGTGGGAAGAGCTGGCAGGCTGACAACATTTTGACAAAGTGGAGGTGACGGTTGGACACAAGAGACGAAGATTTGTGCCACGTCCTCCAGCAGGGAGAAGGCTGCCGGCATCAAACAGTCTGAGGGATAATTAATACACTAGCAATTTAAGACTTTTTAATGTTTTTAGGATTTTAATCGGTTATGAATATATAATTGTATTTATATAGCAGCAAGCGAATGCGGAGATTATTCTTTGTAAAATTATACTTCGGGGTAAATAATAAGTAGTGAAAATATAGGATGTGGAGACACCGTGCAAAGAAATGAAGCTCACATGAAGGACCAAAGAGCTTGCAATCCAAAATCTTAAATGGGTTGAGCTTGTGATATGGACCCTGCAAATCAGGGGGTCTCCAGCCAAGTGCTTACAATTAAATTGCATAACAATCAAGCTTCTATTAAAAGTAACACATTGTTTAAGAGCTAACAATCTAGTGGCATTGTGGTATACGTAGATCATATATAGAATATTATGTATACAAAATTATTTTTGCAAATATTTGAGAAGTGAACTTGTCGATATGGCTACCTACGATATGAACCTGCAAATTGGTTGCTATGGTGATATAAGCATTCTTCAAGCTTTAAGTATTAAAGTTAGAAATCTTTCCCCAGAAATGGCAATCATGCGATTATAGACTTAATAATGGTTTAATGGGGTTTGCAGGCGTTGGGACTCTTACAGAACAGCGATGCCTGCTGTGAAAATCCAGCCTCGTGGAATTTGGCGCGGTGAGATTTCGTTGTACCGGTGCGATGGTATAAAAGCTGGGCTGGACAACGTTTACAGACCGGTATCCGCTGGCGTCCACAGGTCCCCCTCACCCTGAGCCAGTACAACTCTCAGCTCTAACAGGAGACAAGATGTTTAAGCCGGGATGCCTAAACCATCCTCCGAATGAAGAATGGCACAGCTAACCGCCGCCTCGCGGGCACCCGCTGGATGACTTTATCTTCTCGTGGACTGGAAGTCATTACTGTGATAAGTTATTCGGTTCGTTTACATTGTGGTCCTGGCATCAAGTTATGCCTTCTCCCTCCTTGCAAAACCACCACCGACCTGATCAGCCGATAATCTCTGTTTGTTCTGTGTATCGCAATAAGAATGTCCTGTAACGTTGTTGACGGTGCCGTGCACCTGTTTTAAGAGCGCCGTGTGATCAGTCAGCAGTTGTTGGGTTGTAGCTCCCTCCGCTCTTAGCGAAAGCTGTATGTACTTGGAGATTTTACTCTGTGACTGTTTGTTTTTGTGAATTCTATCAGTTCTTTTCTCCTTACTCTGTCTCCCTTTTTTCCTCAGTTGTTTCAAGGAAGTTCTCCGATCCTGCTTTCAGGGACTACAGGCAACTCGGATACCTTGATATATAGGGAGACACAGGAGAATTCCGTTCCTGTGTGCCTAGATAACCCATCATCGGTAAGCCCCCCATTTGTCTCCCCTCTGCCCTACTCTGGCGCAGGTTCTGTGTATGGTTCCCAGTTGGCGTAGATGAAAATACTGGAAACACCATAGGCTTGGGGTTATAAGCCCAAGACATCATGTTAACGTGTCATTTCCGGCCTGTATTGAGTATATTACTGCTGATTATGTAATATATCACCATCATAGTTGTTTCTAGATGCATTTCGACTGTCCAGTACGTGTGGAATCAGACAGCTTAGTTATAGTGCTTGTATGTAAACTCTGTAATGGTGTAGGTGCTCCATGGTGGGAAATCTGCTTCCTCCCAGTGTGTATGGAAACTGTCACCTCTATACTTACACAATATACGTATTTCATTACATTTAATTAATCGGTGCTAGTACATGATAGTCACATTCATGTTGGCAGCACAAATTCAGTTTGCATGCCAGATATCCATAGTATGTCTGTCGGTTTCCTCTCGCAGTATTTCATCATTTGCTACATATTTAGCTTGCGCTTCATTAAGAGGCAATGATTAAGAGAGATGGCAAATAAAATGACTTTGAACTCATCCATGACTGCTGATTTGAGATCTCCGGAGTCCATCTATAGCGTCAATGAGGACTCAACTCGGCAGATCTATTGGTAGTCTTTGGTTAGCGACAGTGAAGGAGGCTATCTGTTCTTTTTATATAACAGTCTATTTTCCTTCAGAAATAACACAAATTGTAATTCTGTAATAGATTTGGAGACATTAGTATTTTTAATCCCTTTTCTCTTCACACAAAGAAATCCGGTGTAAGTGTGTTGAGAAGGTGACTGGTCCACTCTAAGTAGGATGGTGAGAAGACCCCTTTAACGGAGGAACCCTATAGAATATGTATATTGCGAGTGTATCTGCTGCCCTTCATGCTTCCTTCTTTATAGCAGTCACCAGGCGAAGCCGTCTTCTGCCCCCCTGAATTGTAACGTTTAACACAGTTGCCACCTGACCAGATGATTCTAAATGGGCTAAAACCAACCTACGGCTGACCAGATTTCCCCTTTTCCCTGGGTACACAATGACGGGAGACGTGTTCTGAAGACCTTTAAAATACTCGGTAGTCTGTATGATAAATTTGTTATATGCCCCAAGATGAAGGGGCCATCAGATAGAGCCAGCGTACGGGTGACCCCTGAGATTAATTGTTAATGTTTTTAGACTCATCCCTTCCCCGCTCCTCTCAGCTTAATTTGTTTCTTGAAGATATCGGTGTTTTTGCAATGAACGCAACAAGTGGGAGAAGGAGAAGCATCTGCAAAACGAGTCAGCGGCTGCATGCGCGAGATAAACCCACACGCAGAGACCGATCGATATGAGGAATTAGACATTTCCCCCGCTCTGTTTACCAGGCCAGACGCCATAAGGCTGCAACCCACATTAGAGACCTTTTATCCCTATAAAATAGTAGTACTTGGCTGCCGATGTCGAGTATCGCTTAGACCAGTGGCCCCAATAATTTAACCCTTTAAGGGACACCTGGCTCCTTAATTCACAAAACACCTGCCTTCATTGCCCAGATTTCTGGGAGCATCTGCACCCAAGCAAGGCATTTAAGAGTAGCCGGTGCGATTAGCTTACTTTTAAAAACACAATCAACCCCAAACTTGGTCCAAACAAGGAAGAAAGAACTAATTTATCTGATGGTGAACACTCTTTAAATGTATGTGTGTCTACCTCTCAGAGCATAGTGGGTTTTATTTACTTAGCCACAAATTAGAGGTACAGTGAGATGGCTAATTTGCCTTCACTATACATTAATGGCCGCTCACTGCACGTTTCACCTGCAGAAAGGTCCAAAGATGGCCCTGCATAATGCATGGTTAAATTGGTAAGGTTGGTATACCGGTGTGTGTGTGTGTGTGTGTGTATGTATATATATATATATAATGTTCTCCATAGCTTAATAAAGCGTGCATGTGGCAGAACAGTATAGTTGTCTGTAGCCGCTAGGGTCCGTTTGGGTTTGTGTGGCTCCTGACATCTGGCAGTCATAGATGACATTTTAACATTTAATAGAACAGCTGCTGGGTAGTGTTTAAAATGAATTTCAAGTGTGAAACTGGACGATGTACCAGCCCCGATTATAATTAACTGTTCCCATACCCTTTACTGTTTCGTGAATACTTGAAGGATATATATAATATATATATTCATTTCCCCACATTAACAATGCATTATGCAGGGCCAATTAAGCCTATGTTCCAGCAAGTGTAGTCTGTAACATGACATAAGAGAGAGCGTTCTGCTGTTAATATATGTGAATGTCAATGACTTTCTTCATTAAACATGACCACTGTGCAAATACCCGTTACCAGTAATGGAGTTTATGCAGAAAGAGCAGTTCTTGAGCAAAAGAGGAGTGATCAACATTAACATTCTGCTGGTTGTTATGGCGATTACACCACCTGTGGCACCAGAATTACAATTTATACAAAGCACCCAATTGCGTTTTACTTCCTCCTATGATATACATTTTATATTATATTGTATATATACGCTTAGTCCCATTTTTCACATTCTGGTCTCTTCAACCCATCGACATCGTTCCCAGTATGTGGTATGAAAAGCGGTCCATACTATGGCAACCCCACATTAACCACTGCTGTAGTAAACACTGAAATAGTTATTTTTCTCTTTAGCACATTAGGTCTAGAAAATAACCCCCCAAAAAACATATTATCTGAATTCACTCCAAATCCATGTAATGATGTGGATCTCAGATATACTTGAAATGAGTTGGTTCAGTGTTTCGAGGTAAAACAGGTATGGTGTTGATAATATGTACAAATCAAATGTTTCCAAAACATGGCTGTGTATATATCTACGTGACAGACGGGCTGGTGGCGGTAACCTGTACAGGTAACTTCTTACACACAGGTCTGGTTGCCACTTACCTGTTTATTGTATACGTTAGATAGTGACACTTGTACATAAATATTGTTTTAAGCCAAAGAAAAAACCAATTTAAATGTATGTGTCCAGTGTGGCCAAATACTGGAAAATCCAGTTGAAAACAAACCTGGGCATGGGGCGAGTCCAGACAACAGAGTTGCGTTCTTGTATACTGGGTTAGAAAAAAAGTTTCAAAGCAGGAACTATTCTGTAACTGGGAGATCAACAAAGAAAGTAGTTTGAGGCCACAGCCATTAGCAGAATCTAACGCCCAGCCCTGTACTTCGGCTCACAATACATATGTGTGTTTAAACTCATACATGCAACATACATTCTGCTGATGGACCTTCTACTCCACGAATGGTTCCACTAGAACAGGCAGGACCTGGGACCTCTGCTTACCTGGGGTGACGATTGCTATGTAAGATTTTCACGACCGGATTGATGGAAAGTGACTCAACTGCCAAAGTAATGATTACTTTGTTTTACAAAAAATATCGAATACATTTGGCCAGATATTATGACTTCAAATGGATTAAAGGAGAAAACAACTGTTTTATTATTGGCCTGCCATCTCTTCAGATGCTGAGTTTATTGGGGGGTAATAGACTTTACTTGATTTGTATTTTTTTATTCTTCCTTGTTAATATATTGAAGTCAGAATAATGTGGGTCCCCAGCATGCTATGTGTTACAGAACTTCGCAATTTCATGCTGTGTGTCGCAGGTCTGCTGAATATGGAACTCGCTTGTGTGCTGATATTATGGATCTAATAAACAGAAGGTATCCGTGTAGCAGAAAAATGAGCCAATGATATACTGACACCTAGCACATACATGGTAATGGTTACTGAATTTGTTACAAAGTGCCCACACGTATAACGTGAAGCCTCAGGGGCTCTGATATGGAGAGAAGCGAGGGGATCGTGTATGAATGAATATGCCGACATTTGTGAAAAAATCATAACCAGGCACATGGAGAAGTCTTCTTTTTTTATCCAAAATAATTATTCTAATTTCTGAAAGTATTGTATTACATGAAATTGACAGTTCTGAAATTGGGTAAATACATGAATATGAATAGGCTATTTTAATCTTACAGTTTGATCTATTGTGTTGTAGAAAACACACACACACACACACACACGCGCGCACGCACGCGCGCAAGCGCGCCTTTTGGCCCATAGAAACTGGTTATAAACAGACACTCACTTAACTTCCACTTCCCATAGCAGACCAGGCCGCCATGGGCCATCCTTCTCAAATGGGTAGAATTCATGCCCCTGTCAGCAAAAGCGAGATAACGGGGTAGGAAAAGGGGGACAGAGCTCCGAAGAGGGATCATCTCTCGCAACGATGAACACTTGGGTGCTATGTATCTGAGAATAACCTCTGATTTTCTAGCTGGTGTCTGTTGAGATTTGCTGGAGTGTTCACAATATTTGTTTTGGCACAGCCTGTATGTATGAACCGTATTTACTATATAGTTATGTTTGTATGATCGATGCCCAGTGCATCGTGTAAGGATGGACCATTGTATGATGGGCCTATTCCAACCGTCACGCACACATGCAGGCCCAGCATTCCGTGTAGGCAACATAGGAAGAACCAAACCGGGCTCTCGTCTTATTCACAAGGAAATACATGTGACCCAAGATAGGTAGTGGTCCAAAACATTTTTACAGGCACAGATTTCTCTGCTTTTCCATAGAACACTGCATCTCCTATTGTAACAGTACAATGGCTCGTTGCTCGCAGTGGTAAATACCTAGTACTCTTACATATGACATAATATAGGATGTAGGGAACAAACAGTGGCTGGGGACCCCAAAATATTTCTTATGGTCATGTTTATGCATATTGCCTTTTAAAGTGTTTAAGCTGTCAGTAAATTTAAAACGTGGTTGCACAATGCTTTTAGAATATCAGTTAGAGAAGGAGGAAAACTGGGCAGAAACTGGTTTTGCTGGTAAGCCCTGCACATGAGCCAGCTGTACTCGCCCTCCGGACACAAAGATCTCCCAAACACTGCGCCTAGATACGCGCATGGAGCCAGCGATGGGACCTAGGAAATACTTTTAGTCGGTTCGATTGTGTCCTGCATTCCTCTCTCCCAACGTTGGTCTTGAACCCGCAATGGCTTGTCCTGAATAAACATCGTATTGAACAAAGCCTTCAATATACTATAACAATATACCATAACAACGTTTTATACTATTCGTTTGTTGGCGTTGTACCCCTAAATATTAACAATATAATTAACAAATAATACAATTTAGGGTTATGTTTTAAAGAGATTCAGGAACAAAATGAGTTTGATTACTGTAACAATAAATGAAATGGTTCAATCAGCTGGAAAATACCAATGGTTGCTATAGAAGTAGCACCGTTCTATGGACCGGAATCCAGTGAATATATGCAGTATAGTTACTGACGCGTTGTAAGATTGTGTTCTTACCGGAAAGCATTATGTTTTACTTCAAATGCCTTTAGCAAGTGCATTATAGTAGTTCAGTGAAAGTCTTTGCTACTTGTCATCTAGTGACATAGGGGACGGCCATACTTTGAGGGTCTAGGAGTGCGATAGGAGACTTGTCCCATAGAATGTGTGTTGGGGACAACAGACAACCACAGTCACAGGGGTGTAATTAGTATATTTTTAAGTCCAAATCAACAGATCTTAATGGTGTCTTTTCTTTTTGCTGTTTTTGTTAGCAACCAAACTACTGGAGCTTTAAGGTCAGTATATCTCCTGCTCCCACGCTCTGCGTGTTGCATGTGCTTCTCTCACCGTGTGTGTGTTCTGTGTGTCCTGTCTGTATGTGGACACGTTACGGGTTTTAGTAAAAAGCAAGTTGGCTGAATTCACCTTCTCTTATTACAGCGCTGAATTGTATTCAGTTGCACTATGAAAACCTGTTTGTTGTCAATGTTGCACAAGTTATGTACCACAAGTAACACATATATTGTATAGTCAGATTTTGAGGTCATCTCTGCTTTTGGGTGGACATTTCGGGGCGGGGGGCTGTTGCACGGGGGTGGGGTGGTCATATAGAGTTTTTGATTAGCTACTATTACCATAACTCTTTGCCAAATTTACAATACCATGAGAAACATTTGTGGGAGTTTTTGTCCAGCGATCCCTGGGGTCCATAGTTGACATATAGTGAATATGGACGCGATAGTGAGCAGTAGGTAATGGGTTAATCAGAGACCTCATTGTCTGAGCGGTGGTTTGATACATATGCCCGTATAAGAATGGTAAGGATCCATCTTTTCAGAATTCTCACTTGTGAGTTTTTACTCCAACAGCAGACAGATGGCATTTAGTTTACGGATCCTCTCAGTCTAATTTGTCGTTTGTCAGAAAGCAGCAGCATGCGCCTCCGTATAAAAAGAATCAACGCTAGGTATGATTTTAAAAAGTTTTCAGAAATAGTATCTTATTTTGGAGAGCCTTCGATGCCCATTTTCTAGAGGTACTCAATAATCTGTAATAATCTGACATTCTTGTGGTTAAAGCATGTTTAGTAAATGCCAATCAATGTGCTGGGTTAGAATAATGTTGTAGCCCCATCTACTTCGATTCGGAGCAGTAGAGGATGGTTGGAAAGGTCACGTTTGGGGAGGTGTCGGGGAGAGCGGCGTTCCTGTGTGTTGGGAGCTCCTGGTGACATTAAGTAAACACAAAAGTTGGCTGGTAAGCTTTTAGCTGTTGTCGGCGTTGCGTAAGAAGCTTGAGAAGGATAATGATCTAGGATGGTGTGGGTTGGAGAAGCATTGTTTCTTCTCATGCACTCTGTTAAGTTTACTGAAATTCGAAAGTCTTCTGATTCAATAGGTAACCGACTTAACAAGCGGTCTTTCTCATCTCCAGCGCCAGTGACCTTATAACGTTCAATGTACTGTCACTAATTTCCGTCAGAACAGTTTTGTTAGGATAAGCGTGTGGGCACGGGCCCTCGCTCCTCACTCATGCTGGCCCTAGTGCTCTGACAGCGCCACTGTTCATCTGTGGCTCCATCTCTGCTCCCCCCTCTCTATTCGCTTGGAGAATGACTAGCAGGCCCTCTAAATCCCCTGCCTGTCAAAGGAAGGCAGTAGAAGAGGGCAGGTAAAGGAACCAAGTTCTCTTCCTTCCTTCTATTTATGGTTCTCATAAGGTGTCCCACTAAACGGCATAACTCCCTGCGTTTAATCTGTGTATTTGGGGCTCTTGGTAATTAACTAATTGTGCTTTGTACAGTCAGGTGACTCTGATCTGTGAAACCCCCGCATGATTAATAGTCCCACTCGCACACTTTACACACTCCGTTCTACTGAGTCATTTGACTTCTGCGATTTTATAAAATGGGCACAACGAACCTTCTCAGCGAATATCTATTCCTGAATCATTCCGGGATAAGAGATCCTCTGGCAGAGACTACAGCATATTACAAAAACATTTTGATAAATGAACTGTTCAGCCATCTTGGAACCCAAAAGACATCTTTGTACTGGTGAGAAATTCTACAGCAGGCTGCACAAGCTAGGGTTATATGATAGATAAGGTTATGTGTGTGTGTGTGTGTGTGTGTGTATATATATATATATCTCAGACATCTCATCTCTCCCAGAAAGTCTGTGAGTCTTCCGTATTTTTTGCCTCTTGCCCCCCCCTCCAACATACAAAGGCACACATATCTAAATGCACACAAATTACACACTCATACTTAATAACACACATGTACACACTACATCTAATCCCTCCTACACATTCATGCTCACACACACAATTGCACATTCATGTGCGCATGCACACACATTCATGCACAAACACAATTACACATCTCACATACATACATACATACCTCCTCCCTCCTGCGCCCACCTCCCTCACCTCTCACCGCTACTGCAGCTTTCTTCTCAGCGACACGTGATGTAACATGACCCCTATACTTTCGTCTCCTCATCCTGGATCAAAATAGTTTCAAAAGGGCCCTCCTGACCTGGTAAGAAGGGCCCTTTCTCCCCGGTATGGAGAGGCAGGAACGCGGGGTCACAGGGGTCGGCATAGGACCTGTCACATTTGCGACAGCTGCGATCCCTGTCGTTACGCGACTGCCTGTATGTATGAATATGTACATTTTTGATATTGTTTATATAATACTGTTATCTGTTCAAATTTGTATAAAAAAGGTAAACACCATCTGCTTGATAAAATTTTAAATATATAAAAGAAACCGCATGTAAGTGTCAATGTTACCATTCTCATCAAAATGTTTCAATCCGTGGGTCAAATAATGTATCTGAAATGTTATAGGTATTAACAGAAACAATATTAAGTTAAATTCTATAATAGAAATCATGGCAAACTAGTTGTATCTTGGCAACGTAGAAATTGACAATAGATAAGAACTGCCTATTTTTTACTCGGCAAACAATTCAAGCTTTTATTTGGTAGTTGGTCTTAGATTCAGGATCTCCATGTACCTTTCCCATGCATGGTTAAATTCACTCGCTGTATTGACCGTCATCGTCATCGTCATGCCTGTCCACCGGACCCCGCAGAATACCGCAGCTACGAGAATACAATAAATGTGAACAAATGATTTTTGGTTTGTTGTAAGTAATATAACTATTGGCCCCGTTCGGATTGAAATTATGTTGGTCTTATTAGACCCCAAGCAGACCGCTGGAGCTGGCGAGCAGTAAGGATGTAACGCATTTCACCACGTATCAAATGGCATCTATAGGCAATAATTCTTCGGACAAAGTTACCATTCATTTGCAATACATGCGCACAGATCCCTTGCTTGTGTACCAAGCTGTTCTTGGCTTATTAGCTCTTCTGCTCCGTTTTTATATGACGGTCTGTGTGAAACCCCCCCAGAAGCTGGGCCGTTTGAAGTATATGTCGGTTGCCCTTTGGTGAGCTTTGGGAAGAGATGTACCCTTCACCATGGCGTGTTCGGTGGGACGGAGACGTGGAATTCCTGGTCTCATCGTACCAGAACAGATGATGGAGGGTTTGAGAGCCCTGCCAGAGAGAAGATGCAAATGACTGTGATTGGTATCGGCCCAAGTGGCAGACAACCAGCTTGATTCGCGCATACTCGACGCAGGGAACTCACACTCATTGAAATATTTATTTGAAAAGCATGGACAAGGCCAAGATTTTGCCCAGGGGTAGCAGCGTTCTTAATCCGCATCCTTATTAGTGAAATCACTAGCCATGGTAATCATGTAAGAGCGATTAAAGGGGCTGTTCCTACTTCTCTACTGAATTTAACGCTTTTGTAACTAAAACTGTCGTCCAGGCGAAAGCCCCAACATTTCCTGTGATTGTCATGTGACAAAAGAGCAAACTCTAAAAGGCTCTTGCCATAGACACCAAGAAAAATGTCTTTAAGGTTTGTGCGTCACATGGTAAGACCCTCAGAAAAAGGGAATAAAAAAAAAAAAGCAGATCTTACTAAGGTTTACATGCTTAGCACATAATTTATTCCTAAAATTGTTGACAACGTAAGACAAACCGGGGATAAAAATGAAGCAGGTGAACTGAATGTTATCCTCATCTCAGTGATATTATCTACCCACATTTGTAGAGATCAGCACCTTGTGGCCGCCCTTTAATAGCTTCCACCCGAAATAAAACTTGAAAATGAGGAGGAAAAAAAAAAATCATGCATTAACTAAATGTCTGTGCACAATCACTAGTGTGTGTATAGAAGAGCTAGATGAGGGGTAAATGTATTGAACAAAACACTTCATCCGGATGTATACATTGTCAGGTGATGAATACCTGAACGGAAATACACGAACGGAAGATGGTTAGAATGTTCGAGACAGATGGCGCATGTACAGAAACACCATGTACCAATAACATTAGTGAAATCAGAGAGGTGGCTGCTCCAGCCCCTATTCACCAAGACGATCAGACCTTCCCAATTCGAAGGAAAGCTCATTTAAATACTACGCCAAGGTGTGATAGAGACCCGCACAACAGCCGACCGCACAACAGCCTTAAATGTAGAAATGTAACGTTTTATTTCCATGCGTTAATGGCCTCTGTCTCTCTTGGCTGCACAAAATAAGACGCGTTGTTTAAATCGATGGAAATGTTCTAAAAAGGTACAAGATGCTAAACCAAAGAAAGTGTCTGGAAGGAACGTGTAAAAAGCCCTACCGAGTGCAAAGTAGGTGTTAAGTGGTTTTCTGGGTGTAAGTCCCAGTTTTGGTAACAAATCTTTAAATGTTTAAAATTAATCATTTTTTTTCTAAAGGCTGTATGATGTCTTCCAGCGATTAGCGCTGTTCCTGTGTTATCCGGTTCATAGGCTTTTATTATAAGAAATATATCTGAAATACATCTTGTTAATAAATGTCTTCTCTCTGTAAGAGTGTAGAGGGCCGTAACCTTCAAGCATGAGTGGAATCTTTTAATACAACGAAGCGTTTGAAAGTAAAAAGCTCATATCCCATTGTACAGAGCCATGGAATATGATGGTGCTATATAAAACGACAAATAATAATAATAATATACAAGTAGATTCAGCGGTGCAGTATGTGGGAGCCGCCATCTCGTTGATGCTGACCTTTTTAAGGCCACCAAAGATACATCGGCCAAGTTTTGTGTTTGAAATTCTGTTTGCTCTGCAAATTGGAACTTTATTTCAACGAATACATGCAGCGGAGCAGAAATGTTATTGATTAATCAATGTCAGATATGTACCAAACAGAGTGGAAAACTCATTTTTTTTTACGGAAATGAACATCCAAAGAAACAAGAACTCTGGAATATAATTTATACATCTATTGGGACCCAGCTCCCTGCTAATACTTTACTGATTTCCAATAGGAGATTTATTAATAAGTTCTTAAGTTGGAAGAAGGGGATCTTGGCTCGGTGGGACGTATGAAGGTAGATCCACCGTCTTTTTAGATTAGTTTTTTTTAAATTTACCTCCAGAAACTTGTATTTTGGATTATTGTTTTGCTAGGAATGTAATATTGCATATATTCTTTCAGAAATTTATTGGCTTAGCCTTTTTGTCTCTTCTATACTTTTTTGGCAAATATAACGTAATTATTTGTTAACCCGTTATTGGCAGACGGGAGTAATCTATTTTTTATTTTTTTTTAAAGGTGGCAATTTAGCTTTAAAGGCGCTGTTCTACCCACTCTACTTTTATTTGAATGTCCAGACCCTTGTCGAAGAACAACCCTTTAATTATGTCAGTTTTTACTTCACACTGGGTCTCATAAATTGTAGCCTATAGTCATGTGACACAAAGATAGGACACTAATTGGCTGACATGCCTCGTGGCCATAGGGGCAGAATAAGTCTTATTGAAGTTTTCAATGTTATTTTACTATACTGAAAACCATTGAAGAAAGAGACTAAAAATGTATGATTCATCTTCTTTGGTTAACGTGATGGAGTTCTCTGCTAATACGAATATTTTGTCTAGTTGATGCAGCGTATTCGCTGGCCCCTTATAATCCATTATCCATCTAGTGAGTTGAAACTACAGCTTCTTAGAAACTTTCCTGTAAACTCCTTCTGTAGGGGATAAACCCCAAACCAGACAGATGTCTTAATTGGGGCAATAGCGCTATAGGTTAATCTGGCCTCGATGACTTCATGTATGCATGCTGCAGGTAGACTTTTGCTTGTGAGTGTTGTATATTTATATAATAGAAATAGCGTGTGTGCCCATAAATTTTAGTTATTTGTTGTTTTTTGGGTCAATATAGTAATAAAACAATGGAGTCCATTAGATCATCATTTCCACGTTGGAAGCTGAAGCTACTTGTGAGATCTTGAATGCTTATATGACTCTACCTCTTTCTTCATCTACTTTTATTTGAATTATTTGACCTTGTCCAACGATCCTTGATGTGAATTTGTACTACATTTTTCACTGGGTCTGATATATTGTAGGCTATAGTCATGTGACACAAGGAGTTGACACTGACTGATATGCCTTGTTGCCATAGAGACAAAATAAGTTTTAAAGGTTTCTATGTTATTATAATATATGCTGAAAATTATTGCGCAATGTCTAAAAGTCTGATTAATCTTCTTTGGCTAGCATGCTAGGGTACTCCGCTAATCCTAATATTTTGTCTAATTGATCCAGCACATTTTAATAGAAACAGTGAAAAAGGAGAAAGATTGGTTTTATATCATTTCACATTGTCACATTGATGACTAAATAACAGATAAAACGGACATGTATTTAATAATTACTCACAGTAATGAAAGTTAGGTTATTGAGGCTGTGAGTTACTCATCTTGTTATGTATTTTGAGGTTAATTTTATATATTTTTTTTATACATTTTCTTTTCGTTAAAAGAAACAGTGATAATTATATTTTAATATATTCCAAAAACTATATATATAAAAATTATAAGCAGGTTTTATATATTGTGTTTTCTTCTATATAATATATAATCACATGAGCATTATGGGGAGTATATCTTGCGGATGATAATGTATAAACCCATTATTCTAGTTTTCTTACGGGTTATGGGGAGTCGCTTTTCCATAAGGTTCCATTTAGAGGTGTTTTAAAATCATTCATAAGGTGAATATTATTTATTAGTTGAAAATAACACCAGATTTGGCTGTGCAGAAAATGTCTATTCCATTGTTGGGGGGGTTTTGTTGGAACCAGATTTTCTGAAACATATTTAAGCAGGACTTCTGTTTTTTGAGTAATACGATTTTTTTATTTTTTTTTTACCAAAATATTTTCATGCTGTCAGGAAATGGGAATAATGAATCCCAACGGATGGAGCGACTGAAGTGGATTTTATCTGCCATCGGTTTGCTTCCTGAATCGTTTTTCAATCCTTTTTTTCTTTGCAAAATGGGAGATAATGTGGCTCGGAGAAAGGGAGGCTTGAGCTGTTAAAACATACAGCTTTGTCTGTCGTTGCTGACGGTTCTGTTGCTAGCGTGAGACTGGCAGCTGGTAGTGCCAGCACGGGGGCCGGTCATACGCAGCCAGAGGCTGAACGTTGGCGTGAGACTGGCAGACGGTTATGGCGGGCGATACGCTGCCAGCTGTTTGGCTGGTGTGCCGCTGGTTACTTGTGCTAGGTGAGATGCTGGACGGATCAATCGAACATCTTTCCTTAAGTACGTTGCTCGTTAATTACAAATCTAATTCAAAAATTGAGTGGTAAGCGCTTGACATTTATAGTAAGGACAATGGGGGGATTTACTAACAAGACGCGTCTGCTTGATAGCACTTCTGTTGGGTTTTTTTACATAATCAATTTCAGCCTCAGAGTGGATATTCTCTGGATGATGCGGCTGTCCGTCTGAGATACGGAGGTGTATTCTGGCACCTAAGACATGTAGTGATAAAAGTATTAATAAATAATAATAATAATTAATAAAGTAACACGAGACCCCCTGGAAGTCCCACATGAGCTGTTAGTCAGGGAATGTTACCATTAAATGGGACATAGGCAGGGAGTGGGGCATGTCAGGACCCCACTCCCATGACCCAAAGGATTCGGGTGAAACCTGGAGAGTTGCCGGTTATGCATATTACCAGATACTGGTCAGATACTTTTTATTTGTTGTTATTGGGTCAGTGCAAGCTTGAGTCGTCTCAAATGCCTGTGGGATCCCTAAAAGGTAACCTGCAAGTCTAACATTCCTTACAAAAGCATTTGGCTTGGTTGGTTTACTCAGATTAAAGACACAGATGTGAAGTGATCTCCGGAAATGCTCTGTCTTAAAGACGTGCAAAGACTCTTTTGTGGGCTGCTACAGGAATATCCGTTGCTCCTCAACCTACAAACATACAATGTGATCACAGGTAAGAATCATTAATCTATGTAGTCTCGCTATTTTATTTCCTGCGGTAAAAAACCTTTTTTACCCCTTGGTCTTGGCTTTGATTCAGGATAGCCTTAAGCCTATCCCAGTGTATTAACCTCTACCGCTTCTGCTGGCGGGCTGTCAAGCTTACCTACTACCCTCGCAGCTTCAGCTCCATCAGCTCCATCGACAATGCTGCACTAATAACGTTGCTCAATTATGGTATTTGTGTACAGAAAATTGCAGCTGACCATGTCGGAAGTGTTAGTCGCAGGAGAATCTAGAACGTAAGATAAATCTAAACACAGAATTTGACAGCAGATAAGAAGCATTCTGTCCGTTCTGTCTGTACATTTTCCTGATGTGCGATCTTTTTGGTACAGAGAGGATATGTAAACGACCAGTTTTCTCCTTCCTCCTCTTTTTTTGTGTTCTCTGATGTTAGATAATTACAATGAACGCCATTGCAGGGATTGGCCTGACGCGGCGGATAAACAGCATAAAACACTTATGTTTTCCGGTACTTGCTTCGCGGCGAATGTCATTACTCCCAAAACTGCCCGAGCAGCTCATCTGCTCTTTTATAAAGTCATTAACGGGGAGCTGATTAATGGTTCATAAGAGGTCAGGGACAGCCAGCACCAAATAGCTTCATCTGTCAGAGACAGGGCTGCTTGTCAGCAAATACCCGACACGTCGCCCACAAGGAACCTGATCTATGAACTTTGGAGAGACGAGCGAGAAACGCGAGGACGCGACGCTTCGAGGAGCCCACAGTCTGCAGATCGTTTCATATAATCATCTGAATGCGGGAACCTTTGGCTTTGCTTTTTGTTTTGAAAATATTAAGAGTTGGGTTATCTTTTGGTCTTCAGCTGCTTTTGACCCCACCTCGTGCCACCTTCCGTCATTGATAATAGTTTGTATATCATCGGAAAAAACATACCTGTCTGTATTGTGACCGCATGAATCATTCTTACACCACAATTTCATTCTGGACATTAGTAAAGTTTACAGACTTAGCTGGTTACGCGCTTGTACGTTCACAAGACCGTCGCCAAGGACACAAGTCCACTAACGTTTAGATCTTCCATTGTTCTTAAAAAAAGATGGCCAAGTTCAAAGGGGGTGCCAAGGGCAAAGAAATACAGTAGGGTATTTTATTTACCCCTCAGCTGACCTGCGTGGTGCTTTTTTTTTTTTTTTTTTTTTTTTTTTTTTTAATTTACCCTCCTGATCTCCGTGCCGTGACTTTGTTACTAATGAGAGGAGAGGCCTTGGATATCTTGCTCAATAAGAGAGGCTGTGGCTTTGTCATTAAGATGTTGCCTTGTCGGAGGCGTGAGCTCCTCAGGGTTATTATTTAAACATAAGTGGTACCGATTACAATTAATATGCAGTTTTAGCTGACAGCGGAAGGATGATAACGCCCGGGGCACGAGCTATGCTTTCTGAAACAAAGTGTTTTCTAGTTTTCTCGCCAACATTTCTAGGGACCCGGTCACCGAGTGGTCCTGCTTCAGCATTTCACACTATAGTACCAGTTGGAACCAATAGTAACCATTTTAGAGTCCATCTGAATATTAATGCACAATAAATAAGCAAATAAACATCAGTTCCTAATGATCTTTATCGAGAATAGATCTTTAGCCTACCTCCATGGGTCCAGGACGGGTACATAACTCAATAATTCTATACATCCCTCCCCCCAGCTTTATCTAAAATGCACATTATATGGAAAAAAGCATTCTAGCAGTCAGTGTAACGCCATAGAATGGAAGCAGGCCCCCCACCGGTAACAACACAAAAGAAGCAATAAGTAATTAGCGAGAATGCAAGTCCGTCCATAGAAATAACTTACATCTTGGGTTCCTGGAGGGTGGTTTAGTTCTGTTAGGGATATTTGGGAGGTAAAATATTCAAACCCAATATTTTATCAAATAAACAAAATGCTGGCGCAATATTAATATAAAGAGCGAACCTATATTTAATTCTCTTCCATCACACCAAAATTTATCATTCAAACCGTGATATTCTACCACCGCGATAGTGAATCGAGGTATTATTTCTTGTGAAAACACAATCAACAAAATATCTTTATGTGCAATAAAAAAAATTATTATCATCAAAGCAGGTCATGACATAAAATACAGCGAATTAATGGTCGGTTATCAGAAATGAATTACTGGCTTATGGATCCAACACAAACCATAATGCAACGGGTGAAGCGTTCCAGGTGTATCGGAATATTACGTTTGATAAGCGGCGCGTTTTAATATCAACCCAGTTAACTTCCAATCCACTCCGCAACAACAAGTAAAAAACACAAAGCAATAATTAGGGGGATAGCCAAAAAGATCACAAAATTTCACTGTACTAGCAGTGTTACCAGAAACAGCAATTTTACTACTCGGCTGTACCCGTACTTTAATCGCTTCTACAGATTAATAGATGAAAATAATGCCAAACTTCAGAAGGGTGTCCTTAAAATGACAGGTAAAATATACCCTTTACATCATTGCCATGTTTTCAAGTTATAAACTGCAGTCATACGTAATAATAAAATATATACTATTATACAAACTTTTCCTCTATTCGGAATAACAAAACAGTTATATTTACCAACTCTTGCTTCTGTCATCCAACTCATCCCTGTTGATCTAAATCCAGATTCGTTGGAAAAATTAAATGGTAAGAAAAACAACTTTATTTAAATTTAGGCAATAAAAACTAAATAAAGTAAATAAGATTTCAATTAGCCGGGAGATGATAGTAAATATGAAGATTATTAGATAAAGTAACCACGAGAGTAAAACAATCCAAAAAAATCTGGGAGCCCAAAAATTTATATATATATTTTTTTTTTTATATAAGGGACCCCTAAACATCAACTTTTTACGACAATGCTTCTTACCGTAATCCCCGCCTATTGATTGAAATCCTCCAATCAGGATTATGGATTTTACGAGTATTTACACCATATTTACACAAACTCACTTCCATTATTTACCGCTAAGAGACGCTCTGGGAATAATTTTAGGAAAATGAATATAGAATATCTGGTGGTTATCCTTGACCTCGTGGAATATCTCCAGAAAACAATACCGGAAAAAAAATCCTTTCTGTGATTTAAAGAACACAAGATGGCTGGGACTCCATTTTGTGTTTGCGTGAGTGTAAAATGCTGAAATATAATAGTTTCTGACGGTATGCACACTAAATAATAGACCTGCGCATTCATTTCATGCGAATGCGTTTTGTGTCGAATTTTACCGTTTCATTTATTGGCCCGAATGACAAATGCGAAAAACTAAACGAAAAACTTTGCCCGTTCGTCACGCTGGCTGTCACTTTAACTCCGCTAAGAAGAGGAGAATCTCGCCATTGTAATTCAACTTCTTCTATGCGTTTATTTCTTGTTTCCATGGCAACCGGACGGACAAATGGGATTTCCAAAATATTTTTCGTCCAAACATGGACCAAGATGGACGAATATGAAGATATTTTTTTTTGGCCGGCGCCCAAGTCTACTAAATAACGAGTTGTAAAAGTACATAGAGAACAGTGAATTATTTCGATATTCCCTAAAATGTCACCATAATCATAGGCGATACCACGAAAGATAAAAACCGCAATCACGTGGCATCCCTGTACGGGGTCCGCGCATGGTGACCCAAAGGATCTCTCTGGGGGAAAGGTTTGAATTACAGACAATGGCCTGCGTGTATTCCGATCGGTGAGAAAAGGCTCTCTCTGGTCCTAGTTTTAGGCTCAGCCATGAAAAGCTTTAAGGAATAACCAAGGTGAAACTCTTTCTCGTCTTGTCCATAAAGCAGATGGACGTTCGACAACCGCTGGGCTGACCGGTGCTCGTTATGGGATCGAACCTATTAACGATCTTCCTGTGACATTCATTTGGCATTTTAAATGTTATTACCACAATTGTATTTCGGGAATAGATTTTAAAGGTTATTTCTAAAAGGAAGTAAAATTGTTTCATTCATTCACCGGAATTGGATTCCCCGTGTCGTGTTTATACAGAGATGAATTCAGCCATTGTGACGATGCGTTCATTCTTTTCAAACATCCTTCACTTTCTTCATTGCTTGGTTAATGTGGGCCGTTGCATATTAAGAAGCGTCACCTTGGTCTTGTGAAGTATAAAATTTGAGGTTCGGGATCAGGGGGCATCACCGGGGAACTCCGAAAGAATCCTTCGGAAAATTCAAACGGGCCACTTTCTGGTGATTCTTTGTAACTTGAGTTAATTAAGTAACGTTACTGTCTAACGACGATGCATTTACTGGCGGAACCCGCAGTCCTCTCCCTGAAGTCTGACGAGCGTCACGTCTTTTTCAGACAAGGAGTTCAAGACACCCCCAAAGCTCTCAACCCGGCCTCGCCGACCAAGCAGCCAAACTGTCCTTTGCCTCCGCTGAGAGTCTGGAGACCATGTCTGAAGCGGAGCTGCCTCTGGGGTTCAACAGGATGAACCGGTTTAGACAGAGTCTTCCTCTGTCCCGTTCCACCAGCCAAACCAAACTGCGTTCACCAGGTCAGTGTCCGGCAAGGTTACTTATAATGAGTTGCCGAGGGCCGAGTAGCAGCGTTTTATTGCAAAGGTTACTTTATTGCGTGGGTTAATGAGACTCGCTTGTTGCTTTACAGGTTAATTAGATAAATCCAAAGACTCGTTGATGAGTAGCACCTCTTCAGAACCGAGCTTGAGATGTAATATATTTCTAGAAAATTAATTAAATTCCCACGGATCTCTGATTTTATGTGAAATGAAAGCCGATTTGAATAATCCGTCTGAATACCTCAATTCCCACGTTTTTTTTATGCCGGTTCTCGGTGTGCGTTTGAGGACCGTCGGTGACTTGGGTCGGTTCTGTGTCCGCAGGTGTCTTGTTCCTGCAGTATGGGGATGAAACCAGACGAGTGCACATCACGCACGAGATTACCAGCATGGACACGCTGCATGCGCTCATCGTGCACATGTTCCAGCAGAAACTCACTATGGGGATGCTAAAGTCCCACAACACCGCCATACTGATCAAGGACGAATCTCGCAATGTGTTTTATGAGCTTGAGGATGTCAGGTATCATACGTCCGGAGATAACTGTAATGGGAGCAGAAACCACTGAAACCCAAGACAGATTGGGGCACCTCGGGGGTCAGGGGTCAGACAATCTCAATACAGACAGGGATGGTAATGCGCAAATAGGCCATTTGATCCTGAGGCACAAAGGAGGTTCTATTCACAAAAGGGAGATTTGTGGTTTCAGCTTCCTAACTTCACTATTCATTATAAACGCCCAAAGCTGGTTGGTTCCTCCAGCTAGAAGGGCTGAAATGGCCCTGCATAATGCATAACGCATAACGCAAAGAATGAGGGAATCTCACAGATTTAAGCACACTTTACACAGGGGCAGTCAAGCCCTTCCTGCATCAGACGCTTATCGGGCCTTCACAATGTATAGTGATTTCAACGCCCCATTTAGTAAATAGACCCCAAAAGAGATGGGCAGAGATACAACTCCTGCAATGAATCTATTTGCAGGCTTTGAGGATAAAGTTAAAGATGTAGCGGGAGCGGAATATCATTTATTATATTATAGTATATCTCACCGGTTGCCTAGTTGGTGCTTCTTTATTGCCTGCGCAGGGGGTATTTAGCAATTATTTTGTTTATGTGAAATTTTATTTTAGCAATTATTTTGTAAACTTGCTTTTTGTAAATGCGTCCCTAAAAAAATGCACGGAGTGCTGCTTCCTATTTTTCACGTCTCGTTTATCTTTTCTTCTTTTCCCAGAGACATCCAGGACAGAAGTATTATAAAGATCTACCGGAAGGAGCCCATTTACTCTTCCTTTCCTGCTCCGCACATCACCAACGGGGACGTGAGAGTAAGCGGAAAAGACCCCTGGTCAGACTGCTGTCCCCGGCTTTGGCTGGGTCTGGGCTGGGGGCTGGAAGTAGGTGGCAGCGATTGCTTCCAGCCCAGAAGCCTTTTGACTGTTTCTTTGTGGCGGTTGTTGTTGGTCGTCTGCTTTTGCGTTTGGTGTGTGAGTGGAAGGTGTCTTTGTTTTATGTCTTCGTACAATTTTTGAGATGTTTGTGTATAGAGTGTGGCCTGTGTAGGGCTCTGGGTTAATATGAGTGATGCTTGAGTGTAAGGAGAAGCCAGAATGTTTGAGAGATGGGTGTTTTTTGGGTGCGATACGGCAGAACGGTATGTTTAACGTGGAAGGATCCAGCATTGAGAGGGAAATGTTTGAATGTGGTGTAGGAGAACCCAGATAAGAGGGACCGATGTTAGGATGGAGGAACATCGGTGCTAGATGGGAAAGCTTTTGTTTTAAAGAATTATTTTCTGGCGTGGCGCTAGAAATTTAACTTTTTTTTTTAACTCCTCCCCCGGCTACCCTTTTAAAAGTATACGTCGTACTTCAGTATGCTCTGAACTCTGATTCTATTAAATGAGAGCCGAGTTCCCGTTGAAGTCAACGGGAGGATCAGCAGCCAAACGCATTTATGCTATCTGATGGTTTGCTAATATGATTGGCCACTGGTTCAATGCGAGTCCTGCTGAACATGCGCAAGACGTTTACATACTAATGCAGGGGCGTCCAACCTGCGGCCCTCCAGCTGCTGCAGGACTACATCTCCCATCCTCCTCGGCCAGCCCCTTAGCTGAAAGAGCATTATGGGAGATGTAGTCCTGCAGCAGCTGGAGGGCCGCAGGTTGGACGCCCCTGTACTAATGCTTTCTGGTTTCAGTAGGAGCGGCTAGGATAGGAGGCTACCCTGCGTAACTTTTTAAATATTACTGCTGTGACGGGACAGACTGCAGTTTCATTGTATTTGTATAATGTTCCTCCTTTAAGAGTTGTCACGTCTAGAAAAAACATTCCTGTTGGGTCCTCTAACATGAAAATTAAGCTTATCTGTGATTTTATTCTTTGTTCAACAGATACATATATTACAAAAAAAAAAACTTATTTTATTCTGCTGAACAGCAACAAAGCCTTTTGGCCTATGGGTTCTGTAACCTTGTGACATGGTTAGAGGCTCAAACTGGAGGATGTATTTGCTCTAACATTTCAGGGAATGATTTGTTAGATTTTAAAAAAGTGTCAAATTAAACAGAATTTGTCTAAACAGCACCTTTAATAAATCTAGATTAATAAAAACAGAAAATACAATCGGTATTAAAGTCGCTGAATCCGCCTGTGAACGGGCCGGCCTGTGGAAGGAGAGATATCTTCAGAAATATTGTATGTTTGTGGCTGTTTGGATAGCTGATTGTTGTGTGTTTTTTATATATCGTGCTGCCATATAGGAGCCGTCCATAAGTGTGCCTGTGTACAAAGGGGTTGTGTTCTCAGTGTATATTTGCATTCAGTGTGCATTGTATGTGTGTGAATGTACTCCGTTGTGTAGCTCTATAACCAAGTATCACGCGTTTGTTCAGACATTTTTTTGTATATTATCATATATGTGCCAAAGGACATGTGTTACATCCAGTGCTGTCATACGTGTAGAAACTGCATTTTATTTCATGCTTTTCATACAACACAATAGATATATATGTTCTGTTCTATGCTGTACGATGTGTATCTGCGCAGGAAGATGTGCTCTATATTTTCATAGGGTGTCCTTGGTTCTTTAGTAGTCAATAGAACTAAGGATTTATTTTAGATTTATTTATTTGTTTTTTGTAAGATTTAGCCCCAGAATCCTGTGGAGGTTTTCAGACATGATCCCTCATGATCCCTCATGATCCCTCATGATCCCTGGCTGTTGTCCACAAACATAGACCCTCTGTATCCATTAACAGAGGACATGAGATGCTTCAGACAGAATCACCGGCTGTAGTTTTAATACCATTTCTGCATTGATTGTGTATTTAACACTATATATCTGCCAATAATGATTATTGTTACACGGCGAATAACTTGACCCAGGGATGTTTTTGGGGTAGCCATATTCCCCCTTGAATTATGTTATGAAAAATGCCCCCTGCCCGGCTCCAATGCAGTCTGATTTTAGGCTGGAAGTTTAGAGGTTGGGGAGGGCATGACTATCGCCTGTGCGTAGAAGGTATTTTTGGAAGCGTGCAATTCACGGAATTCTTTTGGGAGAAACGCACCCTGTGCGCTCAGTGCGGGTCTCCTTCACAGGTGAGAGAGATTGCGCTGCTCAGTTATATTTATGTATTTTTTACGCCGTTAATGATTTCTGTGTCTCCTTTCGCAGCGGGAGATGATTTACAGTTCCCGGGATTCTTCCCCAACACGGCGCCTGAACAGCATGTCTCCTGCTCCCCACATGGCCTCTGGATCTCCTCCTCCTGTTCTCCAGTCATCCTCGCCAGCACGCTCGCGCATGTCCTACAGTGGGGGGCGGCCACCCTCCTATGCAGGAAGCCCAGTGCACCACGGGGACCGAATGTCAGGTCTACCGCCTGCTCAGGGAGTGTCCCCAAGTCCCAGTGCTATCCTGGAGAGAAGGGATGTCAAGCCAGATGAAGATCTTTCCAACAAAAATGTGGTTCTGGTGAAGAACGAAGGTCTATATTCAGATCCTTATGGGATGGTACATGAGGGCAGACTAAGTATCACCTCCACTCAGTCACTGGCTGGACTTGGGGACCCTTTCCCATACCCAGGAGGACTCTACAAGCGAGGTTCTGTCCGCTCACTTAGTACATATTCAGCTGCAGCTCTACAGACAGACCTGGAAGATGGGATGTACAAACCCAACTCTCAAATTTATGGGGACACATATGGTCCTGGGCTTGGATTCCGATTGCCACCATCTTCCCCACAGAAAGTGTCAGATGGGAGGCTAGTAGATGTCCAGCAGAGTCAAGGCCCTCATAGCCCCTATTCAGGACCCTCAAGCCGTTCCTCCCCCGTTCGTCAGACCTTTCGTAAGGACTCCTCATCTTCTGTTTTCATGGACAGTCCTGTTGGAAAACAGAGGAACCCTAGTTCTTCCTCCGGCAACAATGATATATTCCCAGGTCCTGGAGAGCGTCCTCTCTCAGGGTTCAGCTCACCGGTACCAACCAAAGAAGTGGAGACAAGGTGAGATGATAATATACTCCCCACTGTTTATAAAAAAAACGATTCCTATTGAGTTATTTGGTCATTTTACATTATCTGCTATAAACACAATATATTGGGTAATGTTATATTCTGATGTCACTGGCATTACATGTTTCTAAACTGCTTGAGTCATATTACATACTTGAACGTGATGCAATTCAGGGGCCTTTTATTCATACAGACACCCCCTACACACTCAAAAGCAGTGGTGTAACGTAAGAGTAGCTGGGTTTAGTTGCCCTGGGACATGAGGCCGGGGCACAGAAGTGTAACCTTTATTTAGATCTCCGTGGCATTCTTCCCAGCCTTTTAAACACCAAGGATGCATGCATATATACTTCTTTCATATAATATAATACAATTAGAACTTTACCAAACTTACAGAATTCAATATTTCTTTTTCAAAATATCATAAAAATTTTAGGGTGAGCCTATGAATGAGGCGACGTATATTTGGGCAAAACCATAATCCATGCATAGTTATATTTTCTATGTTGATTATGTACATTTTAGTGAATTGCATGTATTGTTTTTATAGCAGGTTACATTGTTTTTATTGTTAAATTGCCTTTACTTGCATTATCTGTCTATGGAGCTACATAGCTATATTTTTAAGAATTTCATATAAAAAGTTATTCACACAGGTTAATTTTTTCATTTAGAACAAAAGGACGCATTCTGATATTTGAAGTGTTTTTTTTAGAATTAATAAGTAAGCTTATTCTGCTGCTTCAGACTGATTATTAATAGATATATCGTGTATTAATTAAACTGATTATTAATAGATATATCATGTATTAATTAGACTGATTATTAATCGATATATCATGTATTAATTAGACTGATTATTAATAGATATATCGTGTATTAATTAGATTGATTATTAATCGATATATCATGTATTAATTAGACTGATTATTAATCGATATATCATGTATTAATTAGACTGATTATTAATCGATATATCATGTATTAATTAGACTGATTATTAATCGATATATCATGTATTAATTAGACTGATTATTAATCGATATATCATGTATTAGACTGATTATTAATCGATATATCATGTATTAGACTGATTATTAATCGATATATCGTGTATTAATTAGACTGATTATTAACAGATATATCATGTATTAATTAGACTGATTATTAATCGATATATCATGTATTAATTAGACTGATTATTAATCGATATATCATGTATTAATTAGACTGATTATTAATCGAAATATCATGTATTAGACTGATTATTAATCGATATATCATGTATTAATTAGACTGATTATTAATCGATATATCATGTATTAATTAGACTGATTATTAATCGATATATCATGTATTAGACTGATTATTAATCGATATCATGTATTAATTAGACTGATTATTAATCGATATATCATGTATTAGACTGATTATTAATCGATATATCATGTATTAATTAGACTGATTAATAGCTCTGCGTAGAGATGTCTTATTGGTGGGATCTGAGTATCAGGCTATGCTTAGTAGTCGCACTCACATCGGCGTTCTATAATCCTGCAATTCTGAGATGGCACAGAACGCTGCAGCCGGTTAGGGCCGCTGTGTCTATCGATCGATGTCCTGAAAGGGGGTAGCCCGTTCCCCAGCCAGAGTCACTGTGTAAGCAGGCAAAAAATCACCTAATTCCAGCTATCCCCCCCCCCGTGTGTTCTTTCAGGGAACGGATGGAAGCGATGGAGAAGCAGATTGCCAGTTTGACCGGCTTGGTCCAGAGCGCGCTGATGCGAGGGTCGGACAGCGAGAATCCCAGGTATGAGACGATGGATACCTTAACTCAGGGCTCGACAAATCCCAGGCGCCAGGTCGCCATGGCGACAGAGAATTTTGTCCTGGCGCCTAGGTTTTGTCAGCCTCTTACATCCTGAAAAAATTGTGGATGTAAGAGGCTGAGTCACCACACGGGGGCGCTGCTGCTGTCTGCCCAGGAGTCTGGGCAGACAGCACAGCCACTCCGAGCCCGCCCCCGAGCCTGAGATCCCTCCCACGGAGTGATCCTGTAGGCTGAAAACACGGTTGCTGTTAAACCAGCAATCGTGTTATCAGCTGCCACAGGCAGCTTCAGGGAAGGGGGTTGTGTGTTGATTGGGCCCCCACACAAGTGTGGGGACCTGACCCAACACCCCCCTGCTGCCTGATCGCTCCATGAGAGCGACAGTGCAGCGTTAACCCCTTCAATGCCGCGATCGCGGCATTTAGGGGTTAATTCCCGTTTTGTACGGGACTCTGCTGCTGGTGGTCTGCCTGGAAGCCCAGGCAGACCAGCAACAGCAAAAACGAGCCCCCACAAGCCCTTTGATGATTCCTGTAGGCATGGAAGCCCACAGCAGTCATCAGAGACTCCCCTCCCTGCAATGGCTGCTCTCTAGACCAGCAATTGCTTCCCAGCTGCCAGAGGCAGCTTCAGGGACAGGGGAGAGGGCTCTTTGGTCTCCACATGAGTGTGGGGAGCAGCCCCAACACCCCCTGCTGCCTGATCGCTCCATGAGAGCGACAGTGCAGCGTTAACCCCTTCAATGCCACAATTGTGTATGACACATTCGTGGCATTGCAGGTGTTAACATTTGTCCCCACAAGCTTGTGGGGACTAAATATCAGTCAATGCTGTGCTCCAATGGAACATCAGCATCGAAAGAGTTAAAAAAAACCCCAGCACTGACCTGAAAGTCCAGGGTGCTTCCAGGTCAAACGCTGTGATTTTAGTAAGTGGGCTGATGATGATCGGATCCCTCCTGACCAACTGTTAGCTTAAAAAAATCCTGGCTCCTAACTTTTTTACCTGGCGCCGAGATTCACAACAAATTTGTCAAGCCCTGCCTTAACTGACGTAGGATGGTGACACATGAAGCACACTGCAGGATTAGGACAAAATACACAATAAATACTAACTTTGTTATCTGCTTTAATACGTTTTATATCTTTGCAGTGAGAAAACAGAAACCGCTAATTCGGGATCCTCTGCTAGTGAGTACCCTTAGCTTTTAACATTTACCGTGTGCCATATTATTAATATACTAAATATTTTCAAAAAGCGATGGAAAAATAAAAAGTCAGAAAAAGGGAGAAAACAGAAATGCATTTTTTTTAAGATTGGTTGGCATGGTCAGGGGTTTATTAGCCTTCGCCTTGGCAGTTGTGGGCGATATAAAATGGAAGCAGTCAAAGCTTCTAAAGTCCATGTCTGGCTTATCTTTGTTCCAGCTACTAGTCATCTTGGTGCAGGAACTCCCATATCAACTCCTACCCCAGGGGCTACTGCCACCCCCGCCGACCAAACCAAGGCCATCACCCGTCTGCAGATGCAACTTCACCTCCATGACCTGCAGCACAACGCCAGCGAGCTCAGAAACCAGCTGCAGCAGCTGAAGAAATTGCAGGTGATAGATACATACAGAACGATTCCTGCCTTACCTGAAACAACTGCTGCGTTACAGCAGATAAGTGAACTAATAAAAGGGGTGCTTTGGTCACAAACTGCCCGACTCCGTGTGCTAGAAGACTGCTGCCCCGCTGGTGTTTGTTTCTTGACACACAAACAACACAATATATGCACTGTTGGTTGTCATGAATCTCGGCTCTTGCTGGCTGGTGAGATGACCCCTGTCAGATGTACTCTGTCGTTGACATTGTAACTACCTTTATTATCGTAAATTATAAAGCCCTTAAAGACGCATTTCATACACAGCTATACATATTTCAGGACTGAATATTGATGATATAACTAAAGTTATACCTCTTACCGTTAGTGCCATATTTCATAAAACGGCAACTTACTGTCTTTCCAGCTCCAAAACCAGGAGACGGTCCGGAACATGTTAAAACGCACGGAGACCGAGATCAGTGTACGGGTGACGGACACCATGCGCAAGCAGGAAGACCCCTTACAGAGGCAGAGGGCGTTGGTGGAAGAAGAGAGGCTGAAGTATCTGAATGAGGAGGAACTCATCACCCAGCAGCTGAAGTAAGAGGCACAAAATAACACCCATAACTGTATAACGTCCCTGACACCTCCTGTAACCATAATAAAAGTCTCAGAACGACGGTATTTTCACAGATGTCTGATTATTAGAATGTTTAGTATTTGCCTCTCTTCTTCTTGCTTAGTGATCTGGAGAAATCGGTGGATAAAATAAAACGAGATTTGGCTCACAATCACCGACTGATCTCTGTGCAGGAGCTGGAGGAGAAAGCTGGGGTCCTCAAACATCTCGGGGAGACCCTGACCGAACTGAAGGGTAAGAGAAAGCTGTGCTAAGCTGCCAGTGTGCTCTACTGCGGGACACAACCCGTGCAATGATTGTTATTACTACATTCATTATGTTGTAGGGTGAGCTCCATCTGGTGGTGACGCCGCTAATTAAAAGGACACAGCAACCATAATATGCACTGTAATGTATATGATAGGTGTATGGGGGATCCTGCAGGATCCCCACATATACATTTGCTCCGTATACAGGGGTCTGATCAGTGCTGCAGGCGGAAGTGCCGGCATCACTCAGACGTCCACGGCTGCCGGAGAGAAGGATCCAGGTCCCCTGCAGCGCTGCGGGCGATCTGGATCCTCGTCGGGACTGCTGTGCGGCCCGGGGGTTGGGGACCCCAGGTCTAGATGACCAGGGACATAATAGTTCTCCCTATGGTTTTTGGACCAGCATAGATGTTTCTCCACCATTACATGCACGATTAAGCATTAGATAGCCTGGGTGCCAGGAGCCGGCAGTGTAAGCGCAAATGCTGGTTATGCCGGGATGACAGAGAATGCCTGCCGACAGCAGAAACAATGTCATAAGTAAAAGGGTTTTTCTGTTTGTTTGTTTTTTTAATAGACTATATAAAATAAGAAATATTTGTCCATGTTGCACTTGCATCTTTCTTTCAAGTTCACTCACTTTGAAACTGTATAACCCCCAGCTCAGTTCCCTAGCCTGCAGAGTAAAATGCGTGTGGTGCTTCGTGTGGAAGTAGAAGCCGTGAAGTTCCTGAAGGAAGAACCTCATCGCCTGGACGGGCTGCTGAAGAGATGTAAAACGGTCACGGACACCTTGGCTCAGATTCGCAAGTTAGTTTGGGAGCCGGAAATGAACCGTTATTCAAGACCGTTATCATATAATCATTTCCTCTGTCGCTCTCTAACCGTGGTATCTGCATTATAAGAGCATCACTAAAATCTAAGCATACCCGGGAACTTCAGAGAGCAGGCTGCCCGGAGCGCTCCCTCTTCTGAGAGAGCGGGGCCGTCCACGCCTGGGGGCAGGGTTGGGTTAGCCGTTGGAGGGGCTGTCCCCGAGTACCTTCAAATAGGTTTGGAGCGGGAGAATTAAGTGGGGAGTAGGCCTGGCTAAACAGCATCCCCCTGCCCTGGAGAATGAGAAGGGAGACTCTGAGACCCCGGGAAGCAGCGCTTCGCTCTGAGACTCTGCGTTCCCCGGTATGTTCTGTCATGTACCCTACCCGGTGCTTTTAGCAATAACTCTACTGCCATTTTCTTTATCGCCCTGCATCATCCCGCTCATCTACGCGCTCCTGCCAAATGCTTACCTCTGTATTACGATGTAGATCAAAACTCCTGCCCTCCCCTATCCCTTCTTGTCCTCCCACCGTGGACACCGTCAGGCTCTGTATACAGCAATGAAATAGGTATAAATGCTGAACTTGCTTATTTTTGCTGTGTTTGCCCTTCCTATGCTAATACATGGGTGTCACAAACGTCACACAAAATATTGAATACGCACCGGCCACAATCCGCTTGTATTTAAGTTTCAAAGTTGACCACAGCTGTAGCTACGATTTCAACCGGTGTTTCAGTTACAAACCTGAGGGGAGCCTGAAAATTCATATAGACAGCGATCCCTGACAGGGATGCAGGAACGGTGACAGCAAACGGACAGTGACGCGGGAACGGTGACGGTCTCTGACAGTGACACAGGAGCGGTGACCGTCTCTGACAGTGACACAGGAGCGGTGACGGTCTCTGACAGTGACACAGGAGCGGTGACGGTCTCTGACAGTGACACAGGAGCGGTGACGGTCTGGTGACAGTGACACAGGAACGGTGACGGTCTCTGACAGTGACACAGGAACGGTGACGGTCTCTGACAGTGACACAGGAGCGGTGACGGTCTCTGACAGTGACACAGGAACGGTGACGGTCTCTGACAGTGACACAGGAACGGTGACAGTCTCTGACAGTCTGACAGTGACACTGGAACGGTGACGGTCTCTGACAGTGACACAGGAACGGTGACGGTCTGGTGACAGCGAATATTCTTTCCGAACTTTCCGTTTATCCTCATTTAGCACCAGAAAGTGAGTTTTTACCTTTTTAGTAATGGCTTGTTTTGTTCAGGGGGGCGATATTGTTTCAAACGCGTTATGTTTGAAAAATGCTTAATTATTTATACAGTGGAAGAGTTTTGACGGCATAGGCACAGGGCTATCCAAGATATTCGGCCATAGACTGATGGACCAAATGGTTCTTATATGTATGTTGGTGAACCTGGATGTAAGACAAGTTTTATGTTGCGGGGACTCAATGAATGAGTAGCCGAATCAAATTCGACAATGGAACCAGGGTTACCGTGGGAACGTTTTGGGTTGTATTGTGAAACATTTCCAATGTGGCGCATCGCCCAATATGTGAAGAATAGTTACAGCAAATAGCATGGTTTTTAAGGTAGTGGTAAAAAAGGTTATGTTTTAAGTAGTGAGATGTGATTGAGTGTTGATTTAAATAGGTTTTTTTGCGGGTGAGGGCCGTGGTATCTATTAGGGTGACTGCATGAAGAGAATGAGGGAATATAATCCGAAATTATACATAAACTGAGAGGACAATTATAGCGATCTATAAATTTATACTCAAGCCAGTAAAGTGTCCTTAAAGTTGAGATTAAGTTAATTATGGAGAGATGAGGAGAGAAGTATAATCCAGTGTCGGTGACAGACAGTAAAAACCGAATGAGATTACTTGACTATATGTTGATGCGTGGAAGTGGTTTATTCACTAATGCGGGAGATTGAAGGTGGGTTTGCAGGAGAGTGAAGGACTCTCGGGTCTGTGCTTAATGTCCTGCGGGAGAGAGCAGTTTAGTTGATAAACTGGATCAGGGAAAGCCCGGGGTTTTCCTGTAACGGGTATGACGATTGCAATGAAAGTGGAGAATAAACAAAGTACAGCGCAGCGGCCAAAGTGATCGAAATGCAAGAGGATTAGAGAAAAGGCAGGATTAGGTCTGGTTTGTAAAATAAAATAAGTGCTTCATCTCGACGCAGCAATGAAGCTACTAGCGATCGCCTTACACCTAATAGAGGAACTTGTCTATAGCACTCTTTATTTAGCAGATAATGACTTTTGGAGACGTGGGTGCTGGGTGCCATCTTGGGATGTGACAGTTGGTTGATATGATTTAGGAGAAAATGTATAGATTTGCGAAATATATCACACAGCCGTTTAAGTGTTTTGTTCTATAAGGAGAGCGGATTACAAGCTGTTGTATGTGATGACGAAAAAGTGTAGAAAGCTGTAAAAAGCAGCCCTCCGTGCATGCGCGGGCAGCAGGAGACGTGGTGCATTTGGTTAAGCTCGGCTTTAGTGACAGTATTAAGGTTGAGATGGAAACGGAGAGATCACGGATTCCTATGAATTTGTTACAGAAAGAGCGTGCATTCCAGAGGGAAATTGAAAAACGAACTTGAGATACTGGCTGGCACCATACAGAGGTGAGGCTTTTATTTTTGTGGGTGTTAGTGGAAGCCAACCGGCCCCCGAGGGCTGTCTTGTGCAAGCGGGGATCTCGTGGCCAGGGTTAGGGAAAGCATGTCTGGAAACGGAAGGCGGGAGTGTAAACTGAGACCGAGTGTCATACATGAGCCTGGAGATACTGAGCAGAGAAAAGTGTTTCATAAAACGATAGCTTTAATTAAAGCGAGAATATAGCGTTCTGAAGTGAAGGAATAACTGTCAAGATTCATTTGGAAAGGGGGTGAATACATTTGCAAGCACCACTTTTCCATAAAAAAAAAAAAAAAAGTCATTTTCTTAATTTCACCAATTTGGACTTTTTTTTGTCTATGATGTCCATTACCTGAAATCCAAATAAAAATCCATTTTAATTCCTGGTTGTAATGCAACAAAATAGGAAAAATACCAAGGGGGTTGAATATGTTTGCAAGGCACCGGCCAAAACTGCCCCCAATCCAAATGTTGCTATGCTTCCAATGCACTTTAAGGGTTGTCCTGCCGTGGAGAAGGTCCCTTTCTGCATACGTGTGCGCCGTATTTATTTCGATCTGGTTGCATTAGGTATGCGTTCTTCAGGAAAGGAAGTCCCTGCTCCACAGAGCTTACAGTCACTTCTTGGTTCCATGCCCACCGTACACGGTGCTACTTTATAAATAGCAAAGGGTGCCATTCCCTCTGTGCTGATAAAAGGGAACCTCGGGGGTAAGGCTGGCATTAAACGTAGGTTAGCGTTAAATCTTTCACTCTTTACACCATTTTCTCGGAATCTGTTATCCCGTCATACAAATCACTGCAACTACAACCACTCTGTGATCGTCCCTCTATTACGAGCAGAATTCCCGCCTGCCCATAAAATGTATAACCAGACACCAGTGTGGCAGAAACCCCCAAACCCACCTTACCATCCTCTTCGTTTTTAGGTCCTTTCATTTGTAGGCCCGGCTTTAAATCACCGGTAGCCGCGCTCTTATCCCACCTACTGTTACGCTCTGTAGCTCTGTCTTTTGCTCTTTTCCAGACAAGTAGATGAAGGCGTTTGGAGCGCACCGGAGAGCCTCCACAATCCCTCTCCCAAACAAAAGACATCTGAAGGCGAGTTAACGAGAAGCACGGAGTTTGAGATGCCCTCCAGCCCCCCGACTCACTTCAATCCGACGAGCGACTCTCAGACACAAAGCTGGGAGCCCCTTTGCCACAGCGACGCTTCCTCCCTCAACAGTAACCCCACTCGTGGAGAGATGATCGCCGTTAAGACTCAGACAGTCCCCGAAACACAAAGCAAGAAAGTGGGAGCGGAGAAGTCTGTCTCTGTTGAGGTAAAAGATGGGGAAGTATAAATACACTTTGGAACATGGGGGTGGAAGCCGCTCGTTAACTTGGCCGTCAACTCCTGCAAACTCTGGGGGCTCTCACACTGGATATTGCTTGTAGATTATAAGGGAAAGGTCTGTTTTTGAGGAATCTGGTAACGCTGACACAATATAAATATGTCCAGACTGCACGGAACTTAAGGTAATGATCCGGTGCAGGAGCTGGAGTCTGATTGGACCTCCATCACCCAACTTTAAAAATATATATATATATATACTGTACACCTTACATATTGGGGTTTTTTTTTTTTGCGTTTGGTCCTTCTGCTGTCCTGTGAGTGGAAGAGGGAGAGCGTTGGGATGGGACAGGAGATGTTCTTTTACCAAATTGTTTCCACAAGAGACTTAATTGCTGTCCTAGCGTAACACTGTGCATCCTTTCAAACATTAGTTTCTAATTCTTACCCCCCCCCCGGTTCAGGCTGCTGAACGAGACTGGGAGGAAAAGCGAGCAGCACTTACTCAGTACAGCGCCAAGGACATTAACCGCCTGCTGGAGGAGACCCAGGCCGAGCTAATGAAGGCCATTCCTGACTTGGACTTTGCAGCCAAACACAAACCAACTGGAAGTGCGGCCTCCACCCCAGAACACCGTGCCGGCAAACCACAGCAAGCACAGAAACTCATCAGCAAGATCGACCCCAACGGAAGAAGGGGCTCAGGTGAGGAGGCTTTTTGCGTTGATCTTTTTTCCCGACATAGCTCTTTATTTGGGCCACGATATGTATATTTATATAATTACAGCTCAGTACCCAATGGTTCTTTTGGTCTCTTTATATCCAGACGAGCTAACGGTGCCCAGATACCGAACTGAGAAACCATCCAAGTCCCCTCCTCCTCCACCGCCACGACGCAGCTTTCCATCTTCACACGGACTTACCACAACTCGGACAGGAGAGGTGATTGTCACCAGCAAAAAAGAAGGAACATTCATTAAGGTGAAGAGGCAATAGAACTCTGAGAGGACGGCCACAATTAAGGACAATCGCAGACCGCCGGTCTCTGAGCAGAAAATTAGGGGATGTCCGGGCCGTGCATAAACCCTTTGATAATAATTCTGCCAAATCACAAAGTGGGTTAAAGACACAAAAGATAGGAGGCATGTCGGTGACGAGAAAAATATCAGATAGGATCGCAGGGGAAAGGCTGAATAGAGATATGAATAATATGCGTAGAAGATTGTTAGAGTAATAATACTTTTATCTAAGTCAGATGACCTTGGTATTTATTCAAAAAGTAACAAACAATCATATAGTCTATGCACGGATACGGTTATCCCTCTCTCAGACCGTACTAGTATATTATTCTATAGAAAGCCAGTCTGGACCGTGACATCCGGTGAGTAACATTATATGTGACAGTAGGTCATAGATTCTATTTATTTTCTAGAAGTCGGATTCTGAGGAGCTGGAGAGCCAGAAGCCTCAGGTTAAGCTGCGTCGTACGGTGTCCGAGGTTGTGCGCCCAGCATCCACCCCGCCGATTATTGCCTCTGGCATTAAGGATGATGACGATGAAGACAGGATTATCGCTGAGCTAGAGGTAAGAACTGAGAGGTGTCTGAAAAATATCGGAACGTCCAGGAATTCCTGTAAATACTATTTGTGTAATGTCAGCAATCTAATGCTTGGGACAGTACAGTGGCTATGAGGTGTCGTGTTATTTAGCAGATATGTGTGTGTATATATATATATATATATATATATATATATATATATATAAATACACGCTATATATTGTTGCCCCATAATGAGATCTCTGAGCCAACACGGCTCTTTTCGGCCCCTGGTAAGTTTCGTTAAGCATCTCCCCCCCTGCACATTTTCTTCTAGAGGAAGCTGGACGTTGCTTTGAGGTCGTAGAGTCGGTAGAGTCTTGCAAGTTGCTAAAGGGCAGACGTTGAGCTTAGCCCGGGTTAAGCCCAGTCTTGTGAATTGACCAAACCGAGTCCTGCGCTGTATTGGGTAGAAAGGCTTGCATTCGGTTCGATGGTCTGTCCCAGAGCTGTGATGGGAATTCAAAGGAACGCATTAAAAAGAAACATAATATATTCAAGCAAACAAGAAAAAGCAATACCAGAGCATATTTAACTCCATATAATTCGATATAGTAAGCTATTTACTTGGGCGTAATGCATGTCCTGCATTTGTAGAACAGATGATTGCTCCCGGCAGCTTTCCACTCACTATTACGTATAAATAAACCACAAAACGTCACTCTTTCTATAGATAATGAATGGATCCTGGGACCCTGGTCGGTTTCCCTCTTCCGCACCCGTCCCTGTTCCCTCTTTCTCCTGGGTAATGCGGGTCCCCTCAGGTCCATAGGGATGTGGCAGGATCTGCCTCCCGCCAGCATTTCTTTTTATTAATACAAAAGTCCGGGTGTCTGGCTAACCCCCAACATGACGAATCCCCCGTTAGTACCGACGCAGCCCGACACGGTCCATTCATGTGTGACCCTCATACTCCGCATAGTGGACGAGCTCTTCCTTTATCATTTTTACCGTAGGAGTTATAGATTTCTCATCAGTTTTTTCTCCGCTCCACATTTGTTTTACGTGAATATATATATACCGCTGTCATAAGACCTATAGCAGAGGTTTATGTTGCACAGCAGAAAGGCTTCAATACGCTCACAATAAGGGACATTTATATACACTCGTATTTTAAATGATCTACAGAATAATGAAGTAAAGAGACAGGTATGTTCAATATTCACAGCCTTAATATGGTATGAACAATAGTATAATGAAGCTTATAGGAGACAATTGCTGTCGGTATTTGCGGCTGCCGGGACCCCTTTATGTGTACAGAAGCCGATGTACAGCGCTATATAAATCAATAAATAATAATAATAATATATGTGCCGGCTTAACATTTACAGCGACTGTGTGCGGATACCGCGACATGTATGTGCTGACACGTGATGACTTTCTGTTGTGTTCTCTGGAGGTATATCACGCTTCTGACTGCCGATGGTTTCTGAAGTTCCGTGGTTCTTGATTTCCCATCCTGCTGTATTTTGACTCCCCAGGTATTTCAAAGAAGTTCTGGCTCGCTCTTTATTCCTCATTTTCAGTGTGAAGTCGCAACGACCCATGCGTTGCCACGACCAGCACAGCTGTGGTCCACTGAGGCCACAGCAGCACCAGGAGGATGGAAGGTAACAGCTCGTGTTCTGGGCGACCTTGCCCGGTCTGCTGTGCACTTTTCACCATCTTCTCCTCCCACTCACCTTGTCCTCCTGTTGCTCGGTTAACCAACTAACACCTGTCACTTGCTCTTTCCCTCACTTTACCGGTGGAGCTGAAATGAGCCTGCATCCTGACGAGGCTACTAATGACATGGGCCAAGGTGTGTGCCATTTTGCCTGCCCCACAACACACACCCACAGCTGAGGCGTGGGGACCACATCTGCATGCCTCTACTTTGGCAGCAGGAATGACTAAAACCTTACAGCATGAACTCAATTTTACAGATTACGGAAGTGGCGTTAATAACGTTTCCCATTTTGGGAATGGCAAAGCGTATTTTTGTGTTTGGAAATCTGGTTGCAATTTTAGTCCAAACATATGGCTGTTAATTGGGGAATTCTGCATGCACACCTATGTTTATAATTCATATTCATAGCTTCAATAGTGTGCGTAACGTGTAGCAGAACTACAATAGTAATAATGTGTAATTCACACAGCAGAAAAGGAACAGATGGTGTAATAAGGAAAAGGTCTCATTATTTAATATATTTATATAGGGGCCAAACAACCCTTATATCTTGAAGGGCTTGTTGTTTAGAGATTTCACATCCTGGTTGTACGATGTGAGGTCATGCGAATGAATGAATGGACGAATGAATGAATGAATAAATGCACATGCAGCCAATGTTATTATAAAGTAGTCTTACAAACTGTTAGTAGGGCCTTTGGCAAGCCTCTGCGTGAAGGGCTTTCTGTTTATAACAGAATGCATAAAATCTGAAACAGATAACAAAATGGGTTTGTTTAAAGTCTACTTCGCGTAGCTTGCAATGCTTTTTTTAAAGGTTAAAAATGTCTCCCGCAGCGTGTCATTGGGTAAAATGAGCAATTGACGCGGTTTAACCAGGTAGCTATAATATGGTTACTGTGGGCGGCAAGGTCCTATTTTGTTTAGGTTTTTTTTTTCTAAGAGGTTAAACGTTCAACTTTATCTAGTAACACCAAGTTATAATCAAATCCCTACAAAAGTCAAGTGCTGCACAGAGTATTCAGTAAAAAGAAATCTCTTAATATAAAAAGATCTTAGCCTGTCTCCTTAATAAAAAAATATCGGTAATAAAAATGATATGAGGCTTATATTGGTTATATTTGTGTACCCAGTATATGCCTATAGTGCAAAAAACCATAAGTCTCCACAAAGATGATTTTCACTGAACTTCTGTCTCATCTGTGTTGAATTGTCTCTTCCTGGAGTCCTGTTACTTGGTTCAAACAGTTGTCGTTCTTTGGACCACAAATCTATCTGACCGCAAATACCCCATTTCCACAAAAGAAGAGGAACGTCAACCGTTCCAGCCACCTCCTCTGTCCTACTTTGGCAGTAACTTTCTCTGTCTTTATCCTCGATTTGGCTGAAGTCTCATAACCTCATCTGTCTTCTTGGTCTTTTCCGCTCGCCTGTAATTGGCATAATTTAGTCAAATCTCATCTCTTTCCTCCTATATTAATAAAAATGGTTTTATGGGAGTGATGAAGCCTCAATCATATCCTGCCAGGCTGAAGAATCCAACCAGAGACTTCAAGGATCAGAGACAGTACCTGCGCAGCCCGGCCTGTGCTCACATCACCATTCCAAGGTAAGCACTCTGATAATTACCTTATACTGGAACGGGTTTTTAAATAAAAAAAAATCTACATTTGTAACTCAGTTGTCTCACCACTCAAGATGTTTTGTACTGGATTATGCTGAGCAGAGACTTGCGAGTACAACCCATTATATTGTAGCCAAGCTGGGATTCTTCAGTTGATTTGGCCTCATCAAAGTAGAGTTGATGGGAGAGTTGTTGTTTCATCTTTTTTCCTTTACTATACAGTGTGACATCAAAACGCTTCAAAGCCTCATTGAAAGGTAAAACCAAACTTTCCCACCAACTCTTTCTTACGGATAAAAATATCCGTTATTTGTACTGGATTTGCTTTCCTTTGAGTATTTTTTTGAACCCGTCACCTGCGTATTATATGGAAACATTGTGTTAAGGATGCAAGTAAATTGCTTCCTTGGGATATTGTCATAACCTAATCTTTGTGTTGTCTCCTTAGGACATGTCTGACTCTCCTGAGCCTAGTAGAACATTCTCTCTGCCTCAGATTATTTTAACAGAGTGGACATCGAACCCACCTTCCCCTACTGAAGCAGGAGCAACAGAAGCATTTGACTTTTCAATAGAAGGCAGGTTAGAGTGGTCGTACCCGGCGCTAGGAGATCACGGTGACGTTACCGGACGGAGCCAAGAAGAATCGGTGCAACTTTACAAAACAGGCTCTAGAAGATGTAAGTCAGCGCATGAAATTACGCAACTCACGTGTCACTCGAAACATGATTCTGGTTCACAAGTTGAAGACTCTGAAAATAACCCGCTTGTCAATCTTCAGGAACTGGTAAGAGACCGCAAGGAAGAACCTGAAGAAGACATTATAGGCTTTATGATCACGGAGGACAATATTGTATCACTCACAACGGAAGAGAGGAGTAATCTAAAAAGTAGCGAAGATATGTTTGTGATACAATTAAGATCTGTTGGCGGGGTGTGCGGTGATATTTTAGCAGGGGACCTGAATGGGATGACTGATAACAAACCGATCCTTATTGTATTTGATAGACCGGCAGCACTGGAAGCTGCTTATCAACAACTTTGGGCCGTAACACGGTGCGGAGGGGAATCTTGTAGACACGGGGAGATTCCAAATGGGCAGCCAATCTCTGAATCCAGAAATGCGGAATCCTCAAGAAGTGCAGTTCAGAGACGACTCTCTCCAGACCTTGGTGGTCAGGCTGAAAAGGCTGTGAGTAAAGATTACCAGGAACAGTCAAAGACAATCGCTCCGGTGCCAAAACCAAGAAATATGCAAGGGAAGGAATCGAAACCTGAAACACACAAGGTTTATCTCCCTAAACTGCACACCGTAGCCCTGACAAACGCCATTGAGTCAGGAGCCGCTCACAAGATGAGAGTCATTGATGTTCAAGAGATGGCGCGTTCTGCAACCAAAACGATTGACTGCGCCCGGGATGTCCCAGCGGTAAGGAAAGATGGAATGACTGAAGACAGAAACCATGTGGGCTGGAGGAGCGTGGACATTTGCAGGAATACATACAAGAGGCTGGATAGCCTGGAAGAAAGCATACGAGAGCTTGAAGTCACCATAAATGAAATCGGCACCCAACAGACCGCAGCCTTGGTGCGCGAAGCGCCTGCTGCTCGTTGCCTGCAGATGGATGCACGAGGGATGGACTCCCAACAAAAACGTCGGGATCTGCCAACCAGCGATAGTGTTAATGGGAATAATGACACTGGGGAAGAGAAAGATGGCCAGGGATCAAACAAGGTCTCGCCGAGTAGAACCAAACCTCCTTTGCTTCCAAAACCGCAGACTTCTAAGGTGCAGTGTAACATCTTTTCCAGACATAGGTTTGACCTTCAGGTATTTATGGTAGCAGCGTATGTTTCGTTTAAATGTATACTTCGCCATGGGCGGACACATATAATCCTAAAATGACACCATTCGGTAAATGTAAACTGTTTGGGATAACGTGAGAAAATACAGACTTGAGCTGAGGCCTGGGGATGGAGCGAAGTGTCGATTATCCGAGTTCCCCTGTGACTTTAGAGACGAGAGCTTTCGGACCGCACAAAGTGCAGGGGATTTGTATCAGCGAAGCATCCCGGTGCAGATGTTTCTGCCGCACAGCGGAATGCTCTTATTCTTAGGTTTTTCCTGTTAAAAAATAGTAACCGCCTCTCACTCTGAAATAAAACTTTGGTCCTAGAAATGTCTTTTTTCCTTCTTGCTGTCTTCTGTTCTCTAATCTAATTCTTAATATGGTGGTTTTCTGTTTTCTGTTTTAATTGGTTTGAATTTTAAAATTAATATTTATCCATCTCTACTATTCTCCTTGCTGTCTGATTTCCTTTTAAGTACCTACAATCCGATCATTTTCACTGATTAGAGACCGTAGGAGAATAAGTGCTTTAATACCGTATTTGCTCGATTATAAGACGAGGTTTTTTTCAGAGCAAATGCTCTGAAAAATACCCCTCGTCTTCTAATCGGGGTCGTCTTCTAATCAGACCTCAAATAGAGTCTGATTAGGAGACTAAGATCCAGATCCCCCGCACCGCTGCAGGGGACCTGGATCCTCCTGTCTCACCCCCCCCCCCCCCATCATACACACACTTACCGGTGCTTCCTGCTGTATTGCCGGGGCAGCGGGTTGACGTCTACGCGATCCGCGTAGACAACGTCCGCTGCAGCCGGAAGGAGGTGTGGCTAGCAGCGGGGGTTGTCTGCGTCCGTCGCGTAGACCTTCCCCGACTGTCAGAGATCTCTGATCTCTGACAGCCGGGGAAAGTATACGCGACGGACGCATACAAACCCCCGCTGCCAACTCCACCTCCTTCCGGCTGCAGCAGAAGGCGACGTCAACCCGCTGCCCCGGCTGGAAGCACCGGTAAGAGAGGGCTGAGAGGGGAGAGAGGGGAGAGGGGAGAGAGGAGAGAGGAGAGGGGAGGGGAGGGGGGGGAGAGAGTGTGTGTGTGTGTGTTAGTTAAATGGGGGCATAGGGCATTTCTGGAGTGGCGTTAAGGGGGCATTTAATAGAGCACTCTGCCTCCTGAAATGCCTTATACCTCCCTATATGCCACTCTGCCCCATAATATGCCTTTTAACCCCCTAAATGCCAGAGTGGCATATAGGGGTATAAGGCATTTCTGGAGGCAGAGTGCTCTATACAATGCCTTTTAACTCCCTTAATGCCACTCTGCCTCCTGAAATGCCTTATACCTCCCTATATGCCACTCTGCCCCATAATATGCATTTTAACCCCCTAAATGCCAGAATGGGATATAGGGGTATAAGGCATTTCTGGAGGCAGAGTGGCACATAGGGGGTCAAAAGGCATACCATGGGGCACAGTGGCATATAGAGGGTTAAAAGGCATATCATGGGCCACAGTGCCATATTGGTGTGGCAAGCCTGGGGGCAGATGTGCGTAACTGGGGGACAGGCTGGAAAATACAAGAAATAAAAACAAAAAAAATATTTTTCTCAATCATAGCTTTTATTAAAAAAAATAGTTTACATGAATTAACATTTACTGGTAAAACTTTTTTCCTTTAGGGTCGTCTTATATTCAGGCTTTTTCTTTTTTCCTAAGTTAATATTCAGATTTTGGGGGGTCGTCTTATAATCAGGGTCGTCTTATAATCGAGCAAATACGGTACTTTTGCTTACTGGTAAAACATTTACATTGTATCCCTTCCTTCTCTTAATTCTGTCTCTGTGTCCCCCAATCCCTGCTGGTGAGTGGAACTTGGTCAGGAATTTAGTTAAAAAAGAGACATTTTTCACGTAAAGCTCCATTAAAAACAGCTGTCTGTTGGTCCAAGTTGTATTTGCTGAATATGTTTTGTAAATTGCTTACCTTTCTTTGGGTTTATGTTAAGTGACACCGCTGCTTTCTTTTATCAATTGTGAAATTTAAGGAGAACCTGGTACATGGAAAAGTTAATTTGTGAGAGATGAGAGGTTAATGTTCAACTATGGTTGGTGTAGAGAAAGAGACATTCAGGGGTTTGGGAATAGTCAGGAAATTGAGTTTGCGGTCATTGTTTGTAATGGGGGGGGGGGGTGTTGGTACATAGTTTGTGGAAGAAAGCACCAAGTCAACTCCAGGCCTGTATCTCAAGCCATATAATGCGGAAACGTATTCACCAAAAAATCTCATAGTCGTCCAATTTTTCTTTCCAGAGTGGGGGGATGTCCATTCCCCCAATGAAGATGGTAAACACCGTGGGCTCCAGGCTGAAGGCTGTGCAGCAGAGCGGTGGAGACAAAAGTAATAAACACTCCAAGCAGAGGATGGAATACATGAGGATCCAGGGCCATCAGCAGGTAGTTTATCTCTAGAGAAGATATGAACACAAGGTTAGCACATACCAGGACCCCTTACACCCTTTTTCATTCCATAATGACCTTAAGGGGGAAGTCCCACTTATTTTAACAGTTAATAACACTCAATAAAAGTGCATTTGGTAATGTATGCATGTGGTGTGAGTCTGGCGTCGGCATGTATGACTGTATGCTGTTGGCATATGGGTTGGAGTGTGTACATTAGTGCATGGTGAGTGTGTCGGCATATGATAGTGTGTGCATGTTGGTGTATGCTATTAACGTGTGTGTGTGCGTATCAGCGAATGGCGCTTTAGAATGTTTGTGTGCTTTCGTTACGGGGTCGCCAAAGAAATGCTGCACACAGGCGCCACTAACCCTAGGCTCTCCCATGCAAATTGTTCACTGGCATTTAGAATATTGGCTGTTAAGCTTAAAGATGATGCTGGTGAAAACCTGAGTGCTACGGTAAAAAGACCAATTTTCTAAGTTTGTCCCAACACCACATAACCCCCATTATTTATAACTGATATATACTTATTGTGCCTCTCTAAGCACCCTTAATATTCCAACCTATTGGACAAAGTAAGACCCTCATTTACTGCCTTTTGGTAACCAGGTGAATAATGAGGGTTTTGGGGAAAATAATTCACAGTAATTGCTACAGTAAAGCAATTTACAAAGTGTTTTGTTTGAGAATAAGAATCATAACTATCCCAAGAAATCCTGCAATGGTGATCGCTGGGTCTACGAGTAACGTTGAAGCGCATTTCTTGGCACAGCGTTACCATAGACTGTATAATATCACACAATATTAAATGGTACCGTACATTCTTTTCAATGGGACTTCCCCTTTAACCATACATTAATCCCCTGTATTATGATGTCGTGGTGTTTCAATGCTTCATAGTCAGCGCACGGGGCGCCCAGGCTTACAGCGCTGCATTCATCTGCATGCAGGGTAAACTTGGTTCTGTCTTCTTGTGCTGCTGTTGCCGTCTTCCGAAGCTCTAAGTCTAAATGTCCTGTCTTTTTTCTCTGTTTCAAATGTTTTCTGGTATCCACTAAATAGATCCTGCCGCCTTCTTTGTTATCCACCTGGTTTTTGTTTTGTTTTTTGGGTTTTTTTTTTTACCTAAAACCGCCATCCCTCACTCTCCATTCTTCTATAATCCCCCAGAATGTTTATGTCGTGGTTTTATTTAAAAAAGAGGAGAGCAGATATGTCTAATACCAAGCGATCCTCCCGTTCTGATTGGTCACATTATGGAGCAGCCGGGACACAAATCGTAGGCCTTGGCTCTATTTATTTGATTATAAAACTACAACAATGAGATCAGTAAAATAATTCTGATTGATGAAAGCTCAGAATTAGAAGTGTTTGTTTACAGAAATTGCTGGCGGATACTTATTGTCCAGCAGGAATGAGTCCTGCTTCGTCTGGGGTCCTTCCTGGTGGCAGCGGCCATTCCGACTGGACTCGGATTCTCGCTGGGGCTCTTCTTGCTCCATCGGGGACGATCCCAGGCTGCTCCAAGATCAGGGGGATAGAGCCTTGGGTAGCGTTGCCCTGTCTTGTTGTTGGCAGTATTGCGTGGATATCTTGACGCGTGAAGCTGTCCCAGAAGGGGTTTATGAGCATACCTGAGAACTCTCTGGGTTTGTCCTGGACGTGAGGTTTCCCGGGTCACGTTTGTATTTCCATGCCCACTCCCTCACCCACTTTTCCTCCTTCTAAAGAGCTCTATGGTCTACCCCATGCCCCCCCCCCCATTGCAAAGGCACCAACCCCAAAAAAGGGGGGGTCTCCAGTATCTTGCCCCGGGAAGTTGCCGGGTATGTTCATCTGTTGGAGTGGAAATATTCTCCTGCACAATAGAAAACTGCCCGCCACACTGAAGTGTCATTAGATTAGTGGTCCGATGCGTTTCATGAGACGGGCATCGATGATTTGCGATGAACCCTCCGTCGTGGCATTGGCTTTATGTTACCTGTGATGGTCTTTCCGTTCTGGAACTCTTTGATAGAATAACATTTTCTGATACACGGCACAGCCTGGCACGGTACCTGAGGTACATTTAAGGTTCCAATCTTCTTATTTTAAGTATCCCTAATTTACTCGGTCAGTTCAGTCCTCTTCTTCTCATTTCATTGTTGTCCTCTTTTCATTGTTATGTTGCCATGCATCTCGTGTTGACACTTCTCTTGTTCCACTCAATTATTTCTTTTTGGATGTTCAACCTGCTTTTTGTTCTCCTTTCCAGGCAGCTAGACCTTCTAAAGAGGCTGCTGGTGTGAATGAGGCTAACCCTGGCTCAGATAAAACTGCACCTTCTCGAACCTCTATCCCTGTACTCACTTCCTTTGGTACAAGGAACTCCTCTATTTCCTTCTAAATGTAGTCGTCTCCTTTACGACTTTGTACTCATCCGTGCTCCTCTCATCTGATTTCTTCTTCATGTTATTTGAAAGGTGGACCGTGTCTAAACCGGCCCTTGTCTTCTGCCAAGACGCGAGCTGATGTTATTTTCTTCTGGATTTTATCAGCTGTGAGATATCTGGTAACGAACGCCAAAGGGCTGAAATCAGAGAGGAGTGGAAAAGACAAGAGACACTATATATATATATATATATATCTCTCTATATATATATATATATATGACGGCCGACACATTCCACGGTGCCTCCTACCCCCAGGCCTGACTGTTACCCCACCTGCAGCTGCTTATCTCTCCAAAATAGTCTCATCAATCTACAGGAACCGGGACTTGACTGAACAATAGATCTGCTTTCCGTGGCATTATGTGTTGCTTTGTTCATTTCATTTGGAGGATGAATTTATTTCTTTGTTCCTGTAGTTTCGGTGGAAGTCAACAGATATGAAGATGACCTTTTTTGTGTGCGTTGCGTTGGCAGCAATAAGCAAAGATCCGTAAACAAAAGATTGTATTTCGGGGGTGTTCTGCGTTGCACCCGCATTGTCCTTTCATGGTAGCACAAATGTGTTGTAGAAATGTCAGATGCAGGTCGCTTTCATTGTCTTGGAGATTCCACAAAGCAGAGATGGAAATGATGGAAGATCATGAGATCATAGAGTGTGGACGCCAAGACTGATGATGACCTCAAAACATGTCTGAGACTTCAACACTGTTATCTTTGCAAAGCAATATCCGTCCTCTGACCATCAGTGGACGGGAGGCAGGTGGTGGTGGTCTTCAGGGTGCAATTTGGAGGGGGATTCCCAGTGGCTTTCACTGGCCAGAGGTGAGTTTCCAGGTTGTGATTGATCCTTTGGGTTGTGGGGGGGGTAGGGAGCCGTGTCAGGCATGGGCAGGATGGGAACATATTCTTGTAACATTGTATAATATAAGCACAGAATGTGATAACACTATATCTGTGAAATGTGTGTATGTGTGTGTGTCGGTGATTTGTGTGTCTAGGAAAGTGTGTTCCATGGACAGGGAGAGGGCCGAAGTCGTCATTGTTCTGTTAGTTTTGTTTTTGTTACGTTGCTTGCGTGTTTTTTTTCATACTCCTGATTTAGCTTCCGATTTATTTATTTTGTGAAAGTAGGAAATTATTTGTTTTGTTTTGTAAACCATCCATGTTTGTACAGAGATTGAGTTTATATGAAGAGAAATGAACAAATCTGCTACATCACTGTTCTGGATGGCAAAGTAAAGCTTTCCATTCGGTGATGTGTTTTACAGTTTCTATTACTTTAATAAACGAATATATATGCATATAATATATCTATCTATCAAAGAAATAATACCAAGTATATAATGTATAAAACGAACGATCCTTTCCTTTTCTCGTGTGACTGTAGATGGAAGTTGTGCTTGGTGTGCATGAGAGCACTAAATGATGATCTAATAATTTATGTATCGCTGAGCTGCACAACCTTCTGAGGAACCCTCTTACATCTGGGGCTATTCTTGGCACAAATATCACTACTTACTTTAGGATGATTATTTTTTGTTAGCACGGTGAGGGCGCGATTCCTTGAAGAACATAACGTGTTCACAGCCTAACAAACATTTCAGGGGTGTCACCGAAGGCAAAGGGGATGCGGGCGCCATGATAAATGTAATAACGTAACCCTACCCTGCGTGTTTTCACGCCGGTCCCCGCAATTAAACGGCACACAGACCTGTACATTTCTTTAAATATTCATCTAAGCTACAAGCAGGAAATCCATTTCATGGAATGATATTTATTTGGATTAAACGTTAAGCACGAACCGCGTAGTCCTATTTTCTTTGCATCATCTGTGAGATTTCCAAAGATAAAACATAGGAAACGAGACTCGAGATCTCTTCCCCGGAATCCAGTGCTTTATTCATTTCTTTACTTCATCATTTGAAGTGGCGTTTCTAGAGAAAAGTCTATGACATTCATTGTTTTAGTTGCCTTCCTACCGGTCCCATCGCTTCTATCTGGTGCTAATGATTTTGTACACGTCGGCAGATGTTTGTTTGTTTCTTAGATGAGTTTTATGGTTTATCCCTAACTAACTAACTGAGTTGCTGGGGGCTAAGTCTCTGAATGGCATTTGTGCTTAAAGTTGTTCACGCAGAATGAATTAATTAGCGAATTTGATGTAAGGGAACGCTACGCACGGCCAAGTAACCAGGATAGCGCCCTTTATCATACGTAGCAGGGCCACGAGCATGCGTCTGTTACACAGGAGCACGTCGAGCAATACAGGCCGGGTTTCACTAAAGTGGGGCTTGGTGAGTAAGTTTGGAGTTTGCGCAGTGTGCGTTATGAAGGGCCAAGCCCAGTGAGCGCTCCTGTAAGGGTTGGCTTGGATGGCCTTGTAAATGTGAACACATACATGCTCCTCTTACCTCTCTGGAGCGTTATTCCTAGACATAGCCGGAGCCTCTGAACTTTATAGATCAGGCCCTTTAGACCACATAATGAATGTTTGTGACCTGGAACCCGACTTTGGCCAATTAACCCAATACTTGTTTATATATCCGAACTTAGAAAGAACATTGAACGTAGTATTTACTGAACGTTGGCCCTTTTATTTCACTAAAAACCATGATTGACTTTAGAACTTGTTAACAATATAGCAAATGGGTAGATCCAAACATAGCTCCAAACATTTCAGATGTCCAGACCTGGGGTCCCTTTGTTGGGGTGCAGGGCTGGGACTGTACGATACCCGGAAAGGACTCCTTCTGGTGTTGTGCTGTAGAGCGCCGCTTGGTGCCACCTTCCAACGCTCTAGGTCTGAGTAAGATGGCTCTTCAGCCACAGAGCTTCTTGAGCCAAGATCCCCCATAGCCTGCGAAATCACTAGCCCCCCACAAACCAGATGGTTAGGAGACATTGGCATGGAAGAAGTGGTTGGGGGGAGTGAGACAACAGGAGAGGACGGCTTGGATGAGTTGATCTGCATCTGATATGTTGAAGCTGTTGTTTTTTTCCGACGGCTGTGATTAGGACGATGGATGGGAGTGATGGGAAGGAATGTTGTTGCTTCCCTGAACAAGTGGGTTTTCAGCGAGGTTTTGAAAGTCAAGGCAGAAAGGCTGACGGGGAAGGGGAGCGGTGCGGGGAAACTCCTGAATACGGGAGTGGAAAGAGGTAACAGTAGAGGAAAGCTGCAGGTTGTGAGAGGAGCGAAGGGGGGTGGGGGTGTATGTAGATAGATAGAGGATAGAGATGTAAGGGGGTGCAGAGTTGTTGTAAGGGTTAGAGGTTGAGGTTGGATTGTGAAGGATATGGGGAGTGGGTGAAGCGATTGGAATAGTGGGGTAGTGGATGAGGGGTGGCGGAGGAGAAAGATTAGTGTGGTTGCAGTGTTGAGGATAGATTGCAGCGGTGAAAGGCAGGAGTGGGAGAGACCGGTTAGTAGGGAGTTGCAAGCAATCACCCGGGCAGGATAGCACAGGGGAGTGGTACACTACCTTGTGTGCGTCCCTGCTGGCCCCGGCGGCGTAGCCTGCCCGTCCCCCCGTCCAACTCCTGTATAACTCTTATCTGACCACTTAAAAGAGACCACTTGCACAGAGACCACGCAGCCACGAACCCAAGCAAGCTCGTCCCAAGTGAGGTCTGCAAATATATAGGGCTAGGGCTGCCTCCCCATTGGCCGGAGAGGGTGATTGCAAACGCGAGGCAGCTGCCTCACACCATGGTGTACGATTACAATTAGGCTCAACTACACCGCCCCATAGTTAACCCTTGGAGAGCAGCAGAGCATGGAGACGGACAGGATAACGACGTAGCAGGTGTGAATACTACAATCAATCAATCACAATGAACCTGTGTGGGAGATGCTGGAGACGCATGTGGGCAGCCGGTCTTTGCATGATAAACTTTAGCAATATCGTCTATATGTTGTTCTCAAAAATAAATATGAAAAGTGGGGGGGAAACCCACATCTTTAGCAGATGGAGGGGGTTCATTTGAATTACATTTGTTTTATATTCTTTTTACAATCTGTCTGTCTGTCTGTCTGTCTTTAAGCATGGATAGTATTGCGACAAATTCAAGGCCTCTCAAAGCGTCTCTTTTCACAGTGGTTCTGGGTAATGATGATGTCATTTTGTACATTCAATGCTAACAAACACACTTGTAGAATATAGCTCTGTGTATAAATATATGGATGCCATAAAAACCAGTGAAAACTTACACAGTGTGTGTGGCTTTTTCTTTCTGTGTAGCGGGAATGCTGACACTTGGCTATTATTCCTTTTACATTTTCCAAAAGTTGTAAAACAATATTTCTTGGTGTAGATAATTCAATTAGCGTATGATTTTATGCTACTAAAAAACACATACATACTTACGGTTACCATTCACATCACTGTCATTAAAGTATATGGAGACTGCTAGGAAGTCATTGCTGCCGTCTAGACTGCCAACCACCAATTCTTACAGCATGAGACCCAGAACAATGGAAACATGCAGCAAGCTTTATTCAGCAGTAACTCCATTTGTAAGGAGAAAAGAAAACAAATTAACATTTAAAAATCCTTATACATTTTATATTATATGTTACACATTTAGAGAACATATTTACAGAACAGAGGAAAAGATCAAACTTTACATTATATGCATAACACGAGTATACATTAGTCACAATACTAATCTGGAATGGTGGCAGTTTGTATACAAATAAAAACAAATAAAACACTTTCGGTATCGGTTTCGGGTCGGATGCCAATAAATCCTTCCCATAGTCTTATGTTAATATGCCACGGTGTGACCTTTGGCCTTGGTCCCATTGATAGCTTGGGGTTTAAACTGAGTGAATCACAAAAACAAGCTCTAGTGTGGATACAATTCGGTGGCTTTCAACACTTGGACCCCCTCATTCAGTCCCCCTCCTGAGCAGTTCTATCAATGAGAGGTACTCACCACCAACAAACTCCAGCCATGGTCTTCCAGTGGGGCCAATAAGGCCCCCCGCGTGCTCAACGGGTGATTTCCTGAAGATTATTGGCACAGAATTGGCAAAGTATGCGGACAGCAGAAGAGGTGCACATTCACCGCTAGGGCTGCCAATGAAGGGAGTACGCCTGCTCCTTTAGGATCTTTTACAGGCATTGCATATTCTTCATATCAGATTTTACTAAATACCAAAGTAATTACCTTACAATAGTGCAGTTCTTAAGGGATTCGCATACATACTACCCTGCGATGCTCTTCTTTCCAGCATAGAAATCCACATTAATTAAGAGGAATAATCATACAAAGCCAAGCAGTAGTAGTAGTAAAGCCCACTGGTGGGGGTAGTGGTGGGAATTTGGGGGGGGGGGGGGGATACAAATCTGCAATAAATTAATGATGTATTTGTTGCAAGGAGGTATGTGACCCACCTCGCTGAGAGTTGGGATCACACATGGAGAAGACTCCACCATGTTATACATCTTTGGCATATTAATACAAGCTAGAGGTGGACAGGAGTCCGTGGAAGGATATATGTTTTCATTAACATCATGGTGGCCACATAACTTGCCATCCCCGTTTGAATCGTCCTCATTAGACCAAAGGTTTTTAATAGTTTAAACCGTTCTAAACTTGTCCTTGAGAACCCATGGAAAGAGATCATTTGGTAGGTGGGTTTCTTTCTGCATGACCCAACTGGTATGATGACTTCATACCTCAGGATAACAAACATGTTTCAAACAGACAGTTAGCAGCACCAGGTCTCTCTCTCTATATATACAATGTAACAGTGAAAAGGCAAACGATGGGGCTTAGTGAGCATGAAATGTACGTTCTGGAGAATGTAGCGGTGGGAAGGAGCATCAAATGCATATTTACAATGTTAGCAATAGGGGGCAAAATACGTTTCTTTGCACCACAGGGAGAGGATAAAAGAGAGAGAAGGACTTTAAAGCAGAAGATGTATAAAAGCATTAAACGCTACTTTATAATACAAACCGGTGGGTTCAGCAGTGACTAGAAGGGATGGAGCAGAGAAGACACGGAAGGAGAGGACTTTGAGGAGATCTGACTGCAACAAGAGAATGCGGCGTCACGAGGATAAGGTGACGACAAACCGGGTTACACACAAGGATACCAAGGTCTTTCCGCAATAAAGCTGGTTTTAAGCAATTAGTAACAGTCTGGCTATATTGCAAAGAAAGTTAGTAAATAGATTGACCCCTGGGCTAGTCTGTGGCATCATTTCACGGAGGTCATTTAATAAAAGGTCATTAATATTTTACCCAAAACAAAGCAAAATAGTATAAAACACTGTATTGGTGGTACGCAAGAGGTAGTAATGGGTAGACGCTTTGGAAGACATTCAGGGCTGGAGTGGCCAACGTAGTCCCATTAACAGTCCTGGAGCTAATGACCGGTAAGTCAATAAATCGTCATTCGTCACGCAAACCACGACTGGCATTTCTGCTCACGCTTTCTATATTCAGTTTAACCGACGCAGCTGACATCAGAACATCAGAGACCCCGCGTTCTGCTCGTGCCTTTTCTTTCCGATTCAATAAACCTGCAGCTTGTAGAGTTCAACATTTCAACTCTCGGGTTACTATGAGTTTGCAAGGGAGTTGGCCCTGCATAATGTATACTTCTTAGAGATGACAAATGAAATATACCTGCATAACTTCAGCAAAGAAAGCTCCCTGGGTTTGGGTCGTTGCTTACACATTATTCACGGCTTAGTGAATACAGCACACTTACATGTCTTTAGCTTTCTGTTCCTTCCACTTTTCTCCAGCTTTTCCTTAAACCAACGTTTATTAACTTTTTTTCCAACAAACTACCCCCCAATACCAAACTTTTCTTTAGATAAAACCCCCTATTATAACTGCTGCCCCTGGCCCCGTCAAATCCTACAGGCTCAGAAACAATCCCTTAACTTATATGTTCTACAATCAACAAAATAAACCCTTTATGTGCATCCTTAGCCAAAATATTTGGGTTTCTCAACGCCTGCAATCTTTTCGCAATAAAAACCGTCTTCGTTGCATATCGGTCTCGCCCCGATCCACCGTTCTCTTCCTCTCTACCAATCGATCTCCGGCGTTAACTCGGAACGCAGCGCTTACGCGTTTCGTTTGCCACGACTGACAATCGCTCTAAAGAAATATTGCACCAAAACCGCTCTTGAGAAATATGGCCCAAAGTGCGAAACACCATTCAGCTCATGGAACATACCGTTGGTATACACGGCGCTGGCTAGTATTCAAGGTGTATTCACTAAGACTGACGCAGTTACAGAAGATTTATACTTTGCATTCTAGCCGTAGAAACTCGCTGAGCCTTCGTATTTAGTGCCATCAAACACCCAGCTTTAAACAATATGGATCGCTGGTTATTTACAGACATTTTGGAAATAGGTCTCATGGGGGTGCAACAGGAGGATGGCTCCCCCAAATCAACTCCCTCCAGAAAACAAGTCAGGCTAAAGCGAGAGGGACCCCTAACGGGCACTGGCGGAATGAGGTAAGAGTCTCCGATAATGGCACTTAGGTTCAAGAGTCAACTTAACCCTTACTAGCTTGGAGAGCAGCAAAACGCGTAACATGCACGGCCAGCAAATTATAGCTACCAGCAAGGGGGGGGGGGCTACTTTGGGCTCAGAGCAGTTGACACAAAAACTTTAATGAACGCTATTAGGGGACAAGTAGAGGGGGAATAGTTTGTCTTGGCCACCAAGTAACCTTAGGTTCACCAAGAACGTGTCTTCTGGAAATAGCAGTGAACTCTACAGAGATCATACGTTCTTGTTAAAATAATCTCTACTTAATTCCCTTCTTTGACAGAGAAGCGAATCCCCAACGCATTTCTGACCTTTAGCTAACGGGGATAAAATCTTTCCAAGGCACTCTGCAGACTACTGGCCAAAGTGTTACTATGGGGTAAAGCGACATGTTGGTCCCAAATAAACACGTAACATGTGATTTTGCTCACGACATGGGAAGCCGGGCAGGGGCATCACCAGCTAGCTTTACGGAAGATGTATTATCCTAACCCGAGAACTGAAACAGACAAGCAACTCATTTATACACAAACTGACACATTGCTAAGATCTCTTGCACCGGCGAGGGTTCATACGTTTCACTACAAAGCTGGATTTAAAAATGCAGCCAATCATAGAATCCACAAAACTTTAACGATTTGGTTAAGGAAAACGTTCAGGCCCAAGCCGCCTTTACTGCACATGGAAGAGGCAATGTTGTTTTACGTGATAAAACAGCCTTTAGGTGCGGTTGCTGTTACCAGCAGCGGACACCGGGGGGCGCTCTTGCTAACTGTTTTGTAGATATTTGCCTGGAAGGATCCAAAAATAATCCACATTCTGATGGCTGGAGGAATATCGCCCCCTGTCCCTCACTACCGACAAGCAGAAAACACGCTCGGGGAGAACGCCGCCTCACATGTGTGCCTGTAATCATTTAACTATTAAAATACCAGGTGTGAAAACAGGAAAGAAGGAGAGCTCCTGAAGGGGAAGTTCTCAGGTATAAGGCTAGCGAAGTTCCTATTAAGGGATATACATACTCCGGGGCTGGAGCAGCACATAATACTCATCGTGTCACCGGAGAAGGGGTAACAGTGCTTTCGATCATACATACACCTCACTAGCAAAGTCTCAATGCGTTTCGGTAAATCTGCGGGAGATTATATCCTATATCGGTATAAGCATTGAAAGAACTAAAACCTGTAAACCTAATGCAATAAGGCACCGAGCACTGCGATCAAGCCCTGTGAGATCTCCATTGTCAATAACAAATTGCTATGCAGAGTAAAAACAAGTTTACGCCGTGATACAAACACTCCGATGGGTTGCACCTCGCAGCGGTGACATTACCGTGTACCTGCGCGGGAGATACCAAGCTGACGGGCTGCGGCATACACAGCGATACGATCGTTTATGGTTAATGCTGCTGTGCTATAAACCATTGTTCCAAAGGGTGAAAGTTCCGGCACCTGTATTGGGGCAGTCGTTACGTTTGCAGGGGGAACTCTTACGATATGGTGGCACCAGGTAGGCATGAGCCAGGGTTGGACACCAACAGCCATGAAGCTCTTCTCACACTATGAATCCCCATCATCCACAGCCAGCCAAATTGCCGCAGCTGCCCAACCCTGCACAAAAAACACCTCTCAGATCGACATCCTGCTGGGGTTTAGTAGAAAGGATTCTTAAAAAGAGATTTTTGCTCTGTTGCTGTGAGACAAGAAGCCGTGGCGTCCAGCTGTTGCTGTGTAGTCACCACATAAAGTGGATGGGGCAGATTCCATATTCCCTTATCGAGGTTACAGATAATGTCGAAGGCCAGGCTGAACAGAGGGATTCTGGGACTTGGCCCCTTTATTGGGTACTGGGTCCTGGGACGCTGTGGTTTTGGCTTTCTGGGACTCAAGGCTGCTTAGTCCAGAATCTCTCCCCTCTGCCCAGGCTCCACCACTCAATCGAGCTCCCGGCTCTGGAGCAGCTGAGGCTCCAGGGACCGGCTCTTTCCAGTCATTAAAGTTAAAGTCTGTCAGCTGACCTGGAAGAACCACCGTGTGTCTTCTCCAAGCACTCTTCCTCCTCCTAGTTTCTGGAGAGCCAGGCTTCCTCAAAGCTGCCATGCACAGGTCGTCTGCTGCTGGCCTTGTTCGCTGCGGAGCTCGAGAGGGAGCTTGCCCCGTTTCCGTAGTGACGTCCAATTTCCCCTTGACCAGTCTCCTCCGAGCCAATGTGTCTCCGGGTATGAGCCTCTGTGAGGTGAACGAGTCCTGGGAGCGGGGTCGTTCTTCTGGTTCTCTTGCTCCCCCCATCTCTGTGTCGGTTTCCATGTGGCTAAACTCGCTACGCTCATCATCGGCCTCATCCCCACCGCGAACACTGGAGACGGGCTCCGAGCACAACGTAGAGAGAGTGGAATAACCAGAGACGATGGAGCGGGCATCAGCCGGTATCCGATCGTCTCCAGGAGGCTGCCATTGGTTCTCAACACGTTTCTCCTCCTCTGTAGTCTTCTCCTCGCTAGGCCGGTGATCTTCCGGAGTCTCTGAGCATACCAGTGCTTTGGAATCTTCTGCTTCTGTCTTTCCCTCCACGATCTCGGGTTCTTCTTTGGCCTGACCCACGCGTGCCGCCTCCTGCTCGGAGTCGTCCTCCTCTGTGCTGCTTCCAAAGCGTTTCTCGTCTCTCCTCTTCCTGCGTTTTCGATTGACGGCAGAGATGAACGGTATAGACAGGATATCGCGGGCACACAACTCCTTCCGAGAAGCCTGAAACAAAAAGATTTTAAGACATAAACTTGGTGTCCCAATCCTGTCAATACCATGAAGAATTTTAAAATCGAGACCCCTGGTATTATATCAGACTCACCCTCGCTTTGGCAGAATCACTGTTGGTGGAATCTGAAACGCAAGCACAGCACACGGTAAGGTGTTTGGGTTTGTTTCATGCCTCCTACCCCAGCTCTCCGATTCACCCCAGTGGAGCACCTCTGGGGTAATGTTTGACGGCGTTCCAGTTGCTGTTGGTTTATAGTCGAAGGGTTACGAAAGCTGTGGTCCAACAGCAGCTGGAAGGTTTGCAAACCGGCCGGCCCTGACTTCAGCTCCCCCCCCTATCTATCACCTATCTCACCCCTATCTACGCCCCAGAATGCCGCCACTTCAGTCTTCAGCTGGATTTCACAACACAGAAGACGTGTGATACACAATACTTCACAGACACGACACAAGTGTCAGCTTCAAACATTTGATGAGTTAACAACGTTACTGGGATTATTTAAAGCTTTTATAAACACATAGATGTCAAGACGCGGCTTCGACCACACAGGTAAGCAGACGCGTAGATCACAGACACACTGCAGGCTCCTCGAGCTGAGAAAAAGGTCATATTTTTACTGGCGAGACAAACATAGAACAGAAGTACAGGATAAAATAGGTAATGAGGAGACAGGGGCGAGAGTACATCGGACCATGACGGACGGTACAAGAATGTGTTTCAAACTAGGCAGAAGCCTACGTACATCTCACTGTGCCACAAGAGTGTGAGAGCAGCATGAGACAAACAGCAACACTGTGACGTAGTGCAAAACAATTACACTAATAAGATGTGTTACAACACCCGCGTGATAAGTGGTAGTAAGAGAGATGAATGCAGGAGCTAAGCCTCGATCCTCATCCCGTGACCTCTACAATAACCTCCCACGTTTGTAAAGCTCAGCATTTATTGTCTCCCACCATGTAGAAGAGGACACTCGTCATAAACACCAGGTTTTCCTATTCTTCACTAGTATTTGTCCCATATAGAAGGGCTATATGTAACACAACAATGCCATTGTTTATGCCCCACAAAGTGGCACCATGGCTCCAGAGCCCTTGCTGTAGTGAGATGCTCTGAAACAACTGTGAAGATTCCAGCCCCACCAACCCACACCTAGCCATTGTTTATTGCCCCCAAACTACATCCGCTAGGCCGCAGCGGGAAGGAACAATTTGCTATCTCTCTTACAACCACCTAAAGATTAGAGAGGGAGAAGCGGTAGAAACCAAACCATACCCGATCACGGCTGCAGAAGGTCCGCTGAGAGAAGAGAGAGAGGAGGAAGAGCAGATGCCAGGAGAAGGAGGAAAGGAAGAAAGGCTGGGAATTACTTCAGGTCAGAACATGCTAGGATGGGTGGAGACTCTGTATCTACTACTATACAAGGGCATTTCCAAGTGAAAACCTCAGCTGGATGACAATTCATTCACTACTGGAGGGCACGTTACGCGATACACGCAGCACAGAGCAGAGCCATGCAAGGAGCTTCTCCCTGGGTAATGGTCAATGTTTTTGGTGTTTATTGCTGGAGTATCCAGCAGAAAATAAACATGTAAAGTGGCATTCACTAAGAAACGACGAGCTGATGAAATGCAATTCATACATAAAATTATGCTTCATTAGACTTCATTATACCAGAATATTCTACGGCATTGGCACTTATTCTTACCCGAGGTGTCCCCAGTCCCTGCCGTCCGTCCGATATTCGGCAGGAGATGTTCAATGTTTGGCACCGACTGGGAATTGGATTCATCCACTGGAGTCTAAAACAGGTCAGAGTTTGTGAGCAGATAGAAGACAGAGAGCAGAAACGTCCCACGACATCGATAATATAACATAACTAGTAATTATATAGCGCCTTTCTTCCAGTGACGCTCAAAGCAGTTTCAGCACAGGCTCTCGGAGTTCATCGAACCGGCAGCTGAATAATAGATGCGATTTTTACACAACTGATGAGACTCATTTATCGACCTTGGAAGGATGAAGCGCTGAACCTGCGACCCTGAGCTTTGGTTCTCACGGGCTTATAACGCAGAGAATTGTACAGCAGGTTACATTTGGTCCTCATGCAAGGAGATCATAAAAGTCTGTATTAGTTCAAGGTCCTGACTACCATCTTGGATACGCCTTGATTTTCACCGTTAGAGCTTTAGAGGATGTAGATATATAGATATAGATATAGATACATATATATATATATATATATCCATCCATCCATCAATTCCTTACAGCCTATTGCTGCCGCACTCACCTTTTCCGTCTTTTCCTGCTCGTCACTAAAGAACCAATCAGCCTGAAAAAAGGATAGACAGAGATCTGATCACTGGGGATGTCCATCGTAACAAGGTCTGAAACGACGACGTCTGTGTGCTCCACGCACCGACAAACATTCCTGTATTGCTCGTGTTGGTCCTCCCTGATTATTGTGATCACTATTTTAGCCAAAGGAACCTCATTAGCTTTTCTAACCATCGTAAACCCTGGCACCAACATCAAGAATCCATTCTACCTATCTGTCTATGATGTTAATTCTTCACATAAAGTAAGCGGTGCACTGGGGAGACCGATCACCGATCGCTCAAAAAGGATGACGCCACCAGAACCGGTCACCCTAGGCTTAAGCCAGAATATGTAATTGGATAAGTCGTCATACTACATGTATGAAGCATCACAAGAGAGGGGCAAGAGTTCTGTAAAAAATATATATGTGTCATTGTGCATGTATATACAAAGGTGTCAGTGTCTAAACGTATACAGAGTTGTGTGTGTGATGATGTGTATGACGGCGAGTGCGGATTCCTCAGTGTACGGTTATGTGAGTCAGTCCATGTACGAGAGTGTCGGTGTGTGTTGTGTGTGTTCGCAGGCACCCCAATACAATCACCACTCGATAAACTACATTACCCAGAGGCCCCCTGTCCACAGTATGGAAAGAGAATTGTATCAATTCTGTACAGATCATTCTGTTAGCATATACTGAACTCACGTGTTGGATAAGCGTCTCCACGATCTTGTAGCGGTCCGGCATATGCGTCACCATGTCTGTCATGTTATCCTCAGACGTACGCACCAGCGTGGGACCAAACACCAAGGCTAAGTTGCGAGGCTCCATCTAAAAACATTGATCCCAGATTAAAAAGACGAAGACAAGGCATCAAACCACTTTAAACGATCAATATGAAAGCCCTGCTTTGTATCAATAGGGCCTTGAAAATTCACATCCATGGTAAAAATTGCAACCATTCACCCAAAAAGCGGCGGCCCTACCTTGTTCTTTTCAGAATGGTCTGCGATTGTCTTCAGGTGGCGAACCAGAAAACGGAGGGTCTCGTAGTAATAAGATGGGAGCTCCCGAATCTGGAAGACAGAAGATTTTGGTTGGGTTTGTGTAAATAATATTAATGTAACATTACTATGCTTTCTTGTCGACATCTATTTGCATTTATGGCTAATTCTGTAATAATCCCTCTATTGGCAGCTGGAATAACAGAGCCCAGCAAAAAAATTCAAAGGAAAGTACCATGGAATATTTTTATATTATAATACTTTTTCTTGAACATTAAATATCGGGCTGTAGGCAGTGATGTCATTTAGCATTAAAGAAAACTTGATTTTATGTTACTTTGGTCCAATAACCTTCCTTTAACTCCAATAAACGGAGGCTGCAACTGTGGGTCATCTGATACAAATCTGATACAAACACTACACTGAGCAGATTCTTTACGGCAACGCTAATGAAGTCCTAGTTACTTCTTTCCTATATAGGCTCTCATTAGTAAGGATGTCCCTCGGGTGATTAACACGGATCATTTCTATTCCGTAAAGCTATCAATGCAAATCTTAGGCCATGTATTTAAAACATGCGATGCGATGAGATGGCAGCTCCCACATACAAAACGGCCAACTGGTACATCGTTACTGAAGTGAAAAACAAAAAAGTGTTCAGATATATCTAGATTATCTGTGGATAAAGCAGAAAGTGACAGCCCACCCTTCGCCTGATGGGAAAGAGCAAGTAAAAATTCTAAAACAGGAAAATGCTAAAACTTTTCGTTATCTTTACTCAAAAGGAGGCAGGATAGGAGAACTGGCATTCTTCGAAAAAAAGGAGTATTCGGGAAATGCTTACAGGACTGGATGGGATTTGCTCAGCAACATTCAGGAGTCGGTATTTGTCTATCCGGGATATCTACTCTACATCAGAGGAAACCCCAGGCAGAAGGAGAGATGGAGGAAGGAACGGTCTTTGCATGGTATAAGGTTAGATGTTAACGCTAGTAGCGGCCCTACAAAAACAACTATCTATATATATATACACATATATATATAAAAAGTCTGCTATATGTCAAATTTCTATCGGCCAATGGAAACGGGGAGGAAATGCCCAATTTAAACATTTTTGGCCACTACCTGAAACTGTGCGTTTTACTTGCAGCTCCACACACAGGATTTACATGATGTCCCTTCCGGTGCCGCTTTTAGGTTTTTTAAGAAGTTTTGGACAGGACTGGATGGGACACAATTTATACGCGGGCTTGCAAATGTGTTTTAATCTACTTTATTACCAGACCAGAAGGCTGAAATATACTGACAGGTAGGATATCGCCAGCCCCGGCGCATACGGATTATAATGCGGACCGAGGCAAGGTTCGGCTGCGTGACGCCAGAGAACAGAGTATCTAACGTAGAAGCGGAGGCCAACGCAGCACGGAAGGGCAGGAATTTCAAGACGGGACTATATGGGATTAACGTATAGGAACATTTTCAATACCAGTTTCCGCAGCGTTTTCAACCTCTCTCTAGAGTCTTCCAAACGATTCGCCTCAATGAAGTCATTGTACTTATCTGAAACAGAGACAGATGGCATATTCTAAACAAAAGACCGCATAGTTCTAACTTTTTGCCCACCCCCATTAATAAATATAGCACGATGGAGAAACAGTAAACCAGGAGGCCCCTACATTGTCTCTATTCAAAGAGAGAAGCATATTCACGTTCCCCAATCCCGCACATCACTTTCATTCATATGCTTCTAAAATCTGGACTTCATTCAGACTGAAGGCATTCATGTCCCTTATCATATAAAACATTCATCCACCTGCTGCCCCTCATAACTCAAAACAGGCTTTTCCCTTTCACCCAAAGGGACACCAAGTTATTGCAAAATATTATAGGGCTGATAATGTAAATCAAATGTCCCCATGTCATGTATACATCACTGATTCATAGTGCACAGCAGGCAAACACATTCCTCGCTTGTTCATTATTCAAAGCGTCATTCATGCGCAGCACAAACTAATCACTTTGGGGTTGTGGGTAAAGCATTTGGTGTGTTTCAACTACAACTCTTATCAGACTCTTCTCCCAAAGCGAGCTGCTGAGCATTGTGACCGTGACACCTCATCAACTACTTCTGAACTTCAGCTTCTACGCAGTCATTCTCTGTCTTTTAAGACTTGGATGAGTAAAACATTATCTGTCGCACCAGCAGCCAGAGTGCAATTTGTCGGATACCCCCCCCTATATATCAAAAATCAACCTCTTCTCACCAGCTCATCAAAAATGTCACTGTTGCTCCAATCAATTAATAAGAGTCCACTCCCACCTCTCCACCACTTTGCGTTCTCTTTATCGGTGAGTCCCTGGCACATACTCGCCTGTTCTTCCACATTATGTACAGATAACTACTTTCTACCTCACACACAAGATCGTTCAACTCCCTTTTCCTCCACGACGACTCCCGCTAACGCCTCCTTACTTCAATAGACTTTCTGTCTCTCGGACTTGGTTAGATGGAATGGGGAGAGTACTTACCGTCAGTGAAGAGGGGTTCAGGCAGTTTTCGGAAGAAGGACTTTAGCAAGCTACTGATCACATTCAGATCCTGCCATCTCTGAAAATAAAGGATTTATATATTTATGATATTTTAGAAGATGGAACCATCTATGCAACTATTTAACTTCCCGCATTCCTACCAATTAATATTAACGTCCAGGAACCCAACACAAAGACAAACGCTGCTCTAGACGATATTCCCGACAGTCATGTGCATTATGGAGACCTCCTTAATGTCTCTCTTTGGGACCCGAGTCCTACTGTCCTCCCCGGACGTCCCTCTTTTCTATGGGCTCAGAATGTTTGCAGGGTATGAGTATCATAGTGGTCTACAGCTCAAAATGTCACAATAACTGAAACAGGAGAAATGTGTTTATAATCTAAATTTACATTTTGTAAGTAAAATGGCTCCTTTTAAGTCCCCAAAGCCCCGTAAAAAGATCTGGGGGAAAAACTCCCACCAACCAGACCACCTAATAGAAAAACGTCCCTCTTCAGCGTTAGGAGAGATAATGACGCCTCCATCACCAACGGGGATATTGTAGGTCTCCTAATAAGAGGTAGTCACTTCACTGCGTCATACCAGAATGAGCTACCCACTTGAGTGTTGGGACAGATTTGTGTAACATGTTCCCCAGCAAATCACACATGCCTTATAAAACAATTAATTGTACAAAAATACCCAAGCAAAGATGCCAGGTGAATGCTGGGAAATAGCATGTTTGTGGCAGAAGAGGGGAATAATATAAGTACAAATAAATTACTAAAGCATTAAAAGGGGCTGCTTCGTTCCAGATACTAATATTAATTAACATTGGGCTGTATGCGAGGCGAGTGTCTCACCTGATCCTGTATGTTGGTTTCACTCAGACCCTTGTTCAGCTGCTCCTGGAGGCTGCTCACCACGGCGTTGTTTCCTGGAACGCGGTATATCCCCATATATTCCAGACCTTTCTGTTCCACCAGAGTGCAGCACAACTCGACAATCAGAGGGACTCTCTGCAGGAGAGATCGATAGTCAGATGTATCGAGCACACTACACTGCAAGGACATTGCTTAATAAAACAGACCACCACAAATAAGGGGTGAAAAAATAAGAAATGTTCCAAGAATATATATATATATATATACACACATACATCAACCATAGCAGTATGACCTTCTGCCTCATATTGTTTAGGTCTCCCATCTGGGGCCAAAACAGCCATGACCCGTCGAGGCATGGGCACCACTAGACCTCTGAAGGTGCGCTGTGGTACCCGGCACCAAGACGTTAGGCAGCAGATCCTTTAAGTCCTGTAATTTGCGAGGTAGGGTCTCCATTTTTGCTTTGTGGCAGGGCACATTTTCCGGCTGAAAGAGGCCTATGCCATCGGGCAATACCGTGTCCATGAAAGGGTGTACATGGGCTGCAACAACGCTTGGGTAGGTGGTACGTGTCAAAGTAACATGAATGGCAGGACCCAAGGTATCCCAGCAAAACACAGCCCAAAGCATCACACTGCCTCCGGCGCCTTGCCTTCTTCTCATAGTGCATCCATGTGTCCTCCAGGCAAGCGACGCACCCGGCCATCCACGTGATGTTATTTCTTCCATCGCTCACGTGCCCATTGTAGGCGCTTTTGGCAGTGGACAGAGGTCAGCATGGGCACCCTGACTGGTCAGTGACTACACGGCCCCCATACACAACAAACTGCGATGCAGTTCTCACACCTTTCTATCAGAACCAGCGTTCATTTTTTCAGCTATTTGAGCTCCAGCAGCCTGTCTGTTGGATTTGGCCACCATGTCACCGGTCCACAGCTTTTCCTTCTTTTGATACCGACCACTGCAGTCCGGGAACACCCAACAAGAGCTGCCGTTTCGGAGATTCTCCAATATGTATATATAATCAATTAGCTTTTAACCCATACAGGACTGTGCTGTGGCCTTTGCCCACATCTCAATCTTAAAAAAGTTAAAACGTTTAGTCCAACTATGTACGACACTAAGAAAGCTTTGAGCAAAGACATGGACCCCATTTCTCAGGACCATGATTAATAAAAATATATATATATATTAGATTAAAATAAGACGAGGGGGGCAGAACCTCTTACCATATTCTCCGTCCCTGGCTGACAATCCTCCAGTCTCACCCCAAATGCCCTCGGAGCACATTTCTTGTTCTTTTTCATAAGGTTTATTCCCCAAGGGAAGGTACTGGAGGGGGGTACTTCTTCTACAATAAAAAAGAATAAAAAAAAAAAAGGTTACATTTATGAGATTAGATGAAAATAACCATTACACAAGGAAAGGTATTGAGGATCAGCGCCTCCACGGATCATACCTTTACTGGCACCATCTTGCTTTGGAGAACGAGGAACACCAGATGCCCACAAGAGATCTGGCCGGATCCCCAAGCTCCGGGACACCTTAGGAGAGGTCTCAGGTTTGGCCCCAGAAATGCTGCAAGACAATGTGAACGTTAGACATCTAACTGGGTTTTACCAGTGAGGAGTGACTATTTTGGAGCCCTTTATATGTATCTTACCTTACTTTGCGATATTCATTAAGTTTCTTATTAATTAAAGCTTGGCTGGCAAAGCTGGGGTCCTAGAGGGAAAAATCATTTAAATTATGAAGCAGCCATCATTTTATTTTTGTGACAATATTCGCGAGATCCTATCAAGGGGCAGACGAAGAAGATTCTTGGATGCTCTGCCTTTTTGCCTTTTGTGTTGTCCTCATTTCGATATGCACTGCTTTATATTATTTTATATCTCATATGTGCTGCGACCATTAAAGTGACCATTTGCTAACCTGCTATGGTTAAATATATCTAACATACTTCCCACACAGCATTTACGTTCTGCGCCATTTACAGAAGCATACACGGTATGATAATTGTAGGAGAGGTGCCCACTTTAATCTCGAGCTTCAGCCTCCTTACCTCCCCCTCCATCCTGCTGTTCTCTCGGATAGCTTTGACCCAGCCCAACATGTCATCTCGATCTTCGGCCTGAAAGAGATATTCACAGAAGTCAGGAGTCATCAGCCGGAAGACATGTTTCTTCTTGGTCTCGCTGTAAGAGATGTCCACCAGGCTTCCGAGGATGCTGATTGGCTGCTCCTCCTCACCTGGCCCTTGACCCCGTGACTCAGGGCGTTCCTTGTGCAAAAAGAGCAGGTGAGGGCGCAGGATGGCAAACACGCGCTTCCATTGCCGGAGACCACCTCCAACCTTCTGAGGAAACAGACAGAGGCATGTGAAAAAGAGCCCTTAACGACACAAATGCAGACATCAACGGACTTGCCGAAAGTCTACCTTTTCTTCGTTAATGAAGATGACAGAGCGATCTCACCCTGCGTAATCCTGGCAAAGGAGCGTCCACCAAAAAGGACCAGCGACGACAACAATTCAGGCCACAAGCAACAGAGATTATCTTTGCAAAGCGGCACAGAAAGTACCCGGCTAATTCCAGCGCCCCTCTCACTCCTGGAAGGAAGCCTCGGCTTTCATTCCCAATCGTACCTTTCCTTTGTTAGTCAGGATCTGTTTATACAGCAGCCAGCCGTCCCGGCGAACGTCGCTGCACTCCGCGTCCGACAGCTCTGAAGCAGAGTGATGCTTGGACCGGCCGTCCTCAGAAGCTACCAAACTATCCAAGGACTGGAGAGGAACAAATAGTAAAATTATTAGGAATAATAGATGGGTAAATACCAACATATATACCCAACAATAAATAGGTAACTATCAGTAACTAAATGTAAAGCCAACAATCCGCATTTATACGAGCAAATATTTGTGTATCAGAAACCCTGGAAGGGTGAAACTAGACAACAATTTTTACATTTTCTAATCATCTGTTGGGTACATTTCCATGGACGACCTGAAAGTACACAGCCCCTCTATATTCATATCAGACATCATCGTGTCCGTGTGTCAGCGGAGTCAGTAGTATTCCATGGTACCCCAGCTTCCTTCGGAGGACGGTACCCAGGAATATTTTAATGAATCCTAGATGCCAACTAATGGGCTCAGTTAAGTCTAAACCTATGTAGTGCTCAGCCAGGGATAAGGCCATGTCGCCCAAGTAAAGGGTTTTCTTTCCACCGCAAGCCCTGCCGCAATGTTTCTGCAAGGAACCTGGTTTGTCAGCCTACAGGTTGTTGTGTTTAAAGGGACTAGAAGTAGCCAATTATGTTAGTTTGCTACTAAAACGCCCAAAATGTGGCTACAAGAATCAGCCCGTACAGTTATTACGCAATAATTAAGCTTTGATGTACCAGCTGGGCACCACGGGGAAGAATTTGGTTACGTTTGGGGGTTTTTTTTTGTAAGTTCGTGAAATGTCGTGCATTTCTGTAGCCATCAGGCAGAGGGCCTTCTAAGAGCCCCAAGTTCAGCCCCAAATTGGTTTTCAAAGTCTCGGTTACTGTGTGGGTGTTTGCTGTCCGGAGGCTGAAGAATCCCAACAGTTATTCCACATATTCATCTACAATATGCCACATATGTCTCGGCCTTTTATTCTTTAAATAAAAACGTGGGTTATTTTAGGTTTTTTCCCTTTAAATTCCTTGAAGTGTCAAGCAAATATGAGTGCCTGTACTCCCCTTTAAAGAATTAGACCATTTTAATGGGGGGGGGGGACGTGAAACAAAAGAATACTTTGATCTACATAGCAGACTTAGTTCATCATGTCCCAAGTTAAAAACTGTAGCGGAGACTCATATACACAGTAGGTCCTTCTGGGGTGATAAGCCAAAAATGCATCCTAACCGCAATCAGATTGCATATTTCTACATAAAAATGTGCAAGCAATATGCGTACATGAATACCTGCATACATGTACATGCAAGACAGTGTTCTGTATTCTCACCCCATCTGTGAAGAAGCTGCGTAAAATCCTCAAGCTTGGAACACGGCCTACAGGCCTCCTGCAAAATGAAAAGTAAACCGTTACAACCGAGTGTCCTTATTTTAGCCCATAGGCACGGATACCCCCTCTACTACCTATCCTAAAAATGTCCTTTCACATTGACCTCATTCGGTCCTCTGAGCTCTCACCTCTGAATTCTCCCTTCATCTCGGAAGGTGTTGAGTCCATCGTCACAAGATTTGGAGCGCTCGGTTGTGATCGCGAGGAGATACGACGAGCGGCGACTGGATTTAATACTGCCTGAGTGAACGATAGGGGAGTGAGAGACAGGGAAGGAGACTGAGATACAGAATGTAGCGGTAGATAGACGAGAACAAGAGGACATAGGAAGGAAAAAAAGTCAGGGTTGTGCAGAATGGTAGATTGGGGACAAAAAAACACAAAACAACAATCATGGGATAACGATCATGAAAGGCCAAAAACAAAAAGTACAAAATGTAGTAAAATGGACAAGAAGAGTCAGCATAAGAAGAAAGAAATAAAGAGAACGAAAAAAGAATGTGATACAGAATAACTGAAAAAAGGAAAAATGATACAGAATGACTGAATGGGGAGACAATGGCAAAGAAAGTGGAGGTGGGAAGGACGGTACAATACCAGGGGTAGCACACAAGATACTCTCCAGAAAAGAGAAAACAAATTCTCACCGAGCGTTAAATATATAGAAATGTATGTAGTAATATAGAAATGTAGGCAGAAAATTGTTTTCTCCCATCTTGTTGTTAAACTCATTCATCTGCACACCTGGATGCTACCATCATTGTCGGTCGTGTGATATTTTAGGTGAATTTCAGTCCTCCAAAGATTTTCATTAGTCATGGTGTCCATTGAATGATTAAGACTGAGCCATTCTATTGCCCGTCCGGCAGATTTGGCTAAGATACACAGCGAGCACAAACATGGCTAATGTGCAGCTGCCTGAAAACATGATGTACAGACTAGAATTTATTTTATTTTTTTTTGGAGAAACTAAAGAAAAAATGGATAATATTTTGGGGCTTCCCTTTTAACCACTATATGTAGTGAGTACAAAAGGACATCCAGACAGCGGGGAGTTAAAATAACAGGAAAGGCAAGAAGTGAACGCAAGGGACGGCGGACAGGAATCTGCTGAATGAAGCGGCTCCGTCGCGGGAAATTACTTACTGCAGTCCTGAGAATAATGGCGGCTCATGGAAAAGTTGAACGTTGGGGAAGAAGGAGCGTCAGAAATGGGAGGTGCGGAGTTTATGGCGCTGGACACAACACAAGAGGCAGGGATGTGTTTGGCTCGTAAGTCGATACTTGGACTTGTTGGCTCATCTGAAAATGAAATAAAAGACCCAAAGCACGTGAGGAGGAGTCAGGGAGTGCAGGCGTATAATTGTGTAGGCAGGCAGGTTTTAATATCCACAATAAAGTGAATTTTGCAATGGGAACAGGGGCTCTTGTTGCCACATATGTTCTCGTATCAGTTGTATCCACAGCACTGTCTATATTTATCGTGGGTTTGAGTCTTACCTATGAAAGGGATGGATGCCAGGGGCTCTTCAGAACAGGGTAGCGGGGGTACCCTCTGCAATGGTCGCTCTCTAGAAGTCTCCTCACTAACAGCAGAAGCCGGATACTCCATGTCCTTTCCCTCCTCTGGAAAAAGTACGTTCACTTGCCGTTGCACAGGTAGCACTTTGCGACCTGTTGGGGGTTTCTGTCTGAGGACCACCTCCTCTCGCCTTTCCTCTGTCATACAGCTCTCGTCCGTGGAGCTGGCACTAACCGATGGCTCATTCTTTACAGGAGGGGAAGGTGGGGAACTGGGATACTGCGCAGTCCTAAAAGTTGGAAGCCCACTAAAACCAGTTTCCCGAAAAGAGAAGGCATTGAGTAGTTCTGTTCTCCGTTGAAAAGAAGGACTATAACTCCGGTATCCGATGTATCCAGAGTCTCCAGAGCTGGGCTGCAGTGGTGGGGGTTTCACAGCTTCCCGTGGGGTAGGTGCTACAGGCTGGCTTGGAGGAATACGGGGTAGTGGAAGAGCTGTCCGAGCGAGGCGGTCTGCACTCCACATAGGCTGCTCGTATGGGGGGGAGATAAGACCAGTAAGGTCCAGTCTGTCTGCTGAACATCCATATTGAGCTAGGTAGTTGTCAGACTGTGCTCGATGACCCCAGGACTCATTACCGATGGGCTTGTGAAGTGTGTCCTGGGAAACGCTATGAGACCAGATGCTATGAGAGGTGACTTCACCTAACCGGTCTTGAGAAGCACTGCGTCTTCGTGGGGGTAGGGCGGCCACCCCCCTGCGAGGGGTTTGCTGGGACATCCAGCTGCACAAAGCCTGATGTCGTTCCCATTGACTGACCCAACGAGGATTGGCCACCAGCTCCCATGGGTCAGGAGAGACTTTGCCAAGTGGCTCAGGAATATGGCGGGGTGTCCAGCCATGATTGGACATGCCTGGGGGTCCAGGACCTCTGAATCTGTCCGACGATGCTGGTGATCCTACATAAGGTCTTGGAGGTGGCAGGATGTGAGGAGTACACAGGGCATAGTTATCATGATGGGTAGGGCTGCTCCTTGGCATATCCCTATGCATTGGGCTCCTAACGGCTGTGGCATCATCACAGCTGGAACGGTGGAATCTAGAGCTTGTTGGATACGTGGGAACATGTTCTGGCGTCTGACCCCGCAGCGGGTAGAAAACAGGAGGGGGTTCGGGAATGCTTTGTGCTCCTCCTCTATATGGCTCATTCCCTTTCAGATATGCATCTTGAGAGTAGGCCTGGAGAGGAGAAGAGAAGCACTAAATATAGAGGGAGCTTACAGCGATGGGCAACAATAAAAAGTTAAATACACCAATGTTTTTAAGCACTGATCTATGTATCCATATATCTAGACTGTAATCTTCCCACAAACGGGTGGTGGGACCTTCTGGAGCTGGGAAACTCAACCTTGTCTCAAACTTAAAAAGCTTTTGGAGTCAGCAGCAATAAGATCTTCGATATCGGTGTCTGCTACTCACCAGCTGTAAGATATCTTCATCCCGTGGCATGATAGAGAGTTCCAAGGCATCGTTACTGAATTAGAGAAAAACCAAAGATCGGGTCAGGTACGTCACTGAATTCAGCACACCTGGGTATCTAATATAATGCTCTAGGCCAGCTCTTTTACCCAAGCCCCGCATCGCACCTGTTTTGTATCAGAGCGATAACCTGCGAGTATGTTTTGCCGATGATGCTTTCACCATTAACTTTCACCAGGCGATCACCTGCAAGATAAATAAACAAAACTGATCTTAAAAGGGTTCCTGTTCAAGGTTCTTACTAGAAACATTTCATGTGTTAGAAGATCTCTCTCTCGCCCGGTGGTCTGCCTCATAACGGCCCCCTGGCCCTGGGCACATTAATGGACTTTTACTCTGTCCTGTCGCCAACCTTAGAATCCTTTGAAGTTTGCGACACGTTCTAGGGGGCCAACACATAATAGACTGGAAGTCATACGTTATGGAGACGTTGGTGCTAAGGATATCACCGACTCGCATTTGTTAAACCTGGAGTTTCCGCCTGTTTGAACATTTCAACTCTTTGACGCACCGGATGAGCTGATGAGGCCGCATCTATCTTAATTTAAACGTACCTGTGCAGAGCCCGGCCTTTTGGGCTGGTCCCCCCTCTTTCACATGCTTCACAAAGATGGTGTCCATGGGTTCCAGACGGTTTGCTCCAGAGGAGAACTCTACAAAACACAAAGTCAGTGAGATACAAAGGGAGCTTGTTGGGTTGTAATTTAAGGGATGATTTAAAGAAGGTAAGGGTGCGGGCGAGAACATTTCTAAACGCACATCATCAGGAGAGAAAATGGGCAAGGTTTCTGAACGGTCAGCAGAAAGGAGGTGAGGCAGAAGGAACAAAGACGATAATAGAGCACTCCAGCCCTATATTGGTGTCCATTTTACATTTAATTTCATGCAGATCGGGGGCTGGAATTGTTTAGTTAGTGGAGTTAGAAAATAAAATGTCTGTCTCTGTAACTCCGCCCCCTGCTGCCGGTACTGAAGCAGGAAGCATTCGTCGGTACACATCTCGCACATGCTCAGTAGAACTAGTCAGTGAGAGAAGTGACAGACAATCATGCTTATAGGGCTATCCTGAATCTAAGACAAGTCCAATGAGTAACGTTTTTACAGCAAGGGAAACAAAATAGGCAGATTATATGGGCCAAATGGTTCCTATCTGCCATCAAATCGTATTTATTTCTGGCCCCAAGTCCACACAATCAATAAGTCACGTGAATACTTAACTCATGGCCCCGAAAACACAGCCCCCCAAAACCCCCAACCATGTATTTTGGGCCACATACCTGCAGCGCCGTTCTCCTCCTGCAGAGAAACACAGAGCGACGTTACTGCCTGGATCCGACAACGCAATTTATTATTCTATACATTCAATCCTGAAAATACTTACGCTCCTTAATTCCTTTATTATTAATTTCAAGAATAGTTTTTTAGATGGGAGCCGTAAATACTTAATGTATTTATTCTTATTATTTATTACTAAAGACATCTAAAAACTCCACGCGCTGATATAATTCCCGCAGATGTAGCGCCTGGAAGACAAAGACTGCGCTCAATGCTCATTAACCTGTGGTACGGAGATTATAACCCAGTATAAGCACTGTAAGGATGTGAGCGCCATGAATTAACGCTTTACTAATTCACCTAATTTTTTTATGGGTGTTTTTTCTGTTACTGCCCGTTTTCTACACCTCCTGCCTCCTATATAAAGCACTTTATATCGTCATAGAGAGCCTCTCTCTCTCTCTCTCTCTGGTGCGCAGACACTGAACTCTCTGCCCCAACACATAATGGTCTCTGTCTCCATTCACTACCCCCCCCTTCCTACTGACCCCTCCACACTCGGCTCTGCACTCACTCCATGTATGAGCAAAATGCCGCCCTCCCCATTTCCATTGTAATAAGGGTGACATCATTCATAACACAAAGCCCCCTCCTGCTTCCACCCAGGGGACGCGCAGGCTCTTTCCTTCAGCCCTGTCTGCTGCTTAAAGCGAGGGCAGACAATACCGGCTTGAGAGTAGATAAAGGGCTACGTTTCTCAAAATACAGGTTGATTTAATTGAGGAAGAACCATAAAATCTGACATTTTGGAAGCGTGGCGCTCACATACTCCAACCTACTAGGACTACTATAGTTCTGAAGGCGCCATCACTCAATTCAACGGATTTGGAGTGTAAGAAATAACTGAGACGTTCTAGGTTTGGAAAGCAGATCCCTCACTGGGGTGGGAGAAGAACGGACCCCTGGGGCGTGCAGGGTTAGGGCAGAAGGCATTCCAGTCTATAGAATGTTTATTATTTGAATACCTGGCTCGAGGAATGCACAGCAGACTCCGGCGGGTACACAATAAAATGGCGGAGTGTGAACCCAAAGCCTTGGCGGTTCTTTCGGATGACCAATGTCTTGGGTCCCACCCACGTGAAGGACTCGTCCTGGGGTGGGGAGTTACCGTGGCAGCCCCCATCTCGTTGGGCCAAGGGGGTCTGTAAAGAGGGAGAGAAAAGGTTAAATAAAGAGGTAACGCGGAGGTGTCTACGGCGGCACGTCAACCGGCATACAAAGCAAGCAGACGCAGCCACTGAATCAAATACTCATCAAACCACCCAACACGCGTACCGCTAACCACGCACACAGCTTTCTGGTAACCGTAACGATAGAAATAGGTACCGCGGGGGGGTATCGCGCTATCCTCAGGGGTATTTACCATCAGCTATACATCAGCCTGACGCAGGCATGTGATCAATCATGGAGTAGTATTTACACGGGCCAAACAGACATGCAAAGATCACATCATACCGTGTCCCCCTCCCCCGACCAGAGCACACTATCAGACGGATTAAATATTATAGGGAGTAAGACCCTTCAATAGCTAGCAGAGCACCACACTACCTGCAGAGCATCGCGCCTCAAGACTCTACTTAAACATACAGGATATAGAGTAATGGACGGCTTCTTTGAATAAACCGAATTAACGCATATCGTGGCATCTCGCGCTCTGCCCGTTAACTATCACACCGGGGACAGCGGTCGGGGAGGCAGCGCATGGGGAGCCGTGACAGACAGAGACATCCTGGAAATGAGTCAATTCCACAAACAGCTGATCCACATGGGAGGTGGCGGAGGATGAGGGAGGACCGGAGGAACAATGCCCGCCTGGCACAGACAGCTTCCAGACATGCAAGGAAGGCAGGACGAGTCTGAAAACCATGATGTCATATATGATTATACCCTGAGCACGATTACATCACACGACACGCAAGTTACTATTACACTCTGGGGACGGATGTTTACCGTACATTCTAGTTTTCACACAAAATAAAAGACAACGGGATCAGACTACAGTCCCATAGCTCACACAGCCGGCCCAGCCTATCCAGGTAACAGTCACAACGTCACACGGTGCACCTGTACGTAACGCGGGGACCGTCTCAGGTCCCCTACATCGTGTACCTTGTATCAGTCAGCCTGTTAATGGAGGAACAGACCCTTTCCCGGGTTTGGGGAGTAAAAATAATAGAAATTACACATAAAGGCATCGCTGTTACGTTACGCTTAATTTAGTAACACGACGAGACCGAGCTTTATAGAAGATCTGTCAGGAACTCCTTTGGATCCCTCGGCCACCGCTGTATAAAAGTGTATTATTTTTTTATTTGTGTGCCCTATTATTTTGCCACAAATTTTCTCTAACACAAAATCAGTTCCACTGAGAACGGGGAAACTGAGCTGCGGACACCGTTTCCCAGAATCCTCTGCTGTCTGGGTCACCACGGGAACGACAGGCTCAGAAATTCATAGAAAGATTAAATGATTAGGATCAGCACGGAATCAGCGCATGAGAGGATGCGTTGGAAGCGAAAGCAGACAGCGGCGAGAGATTAGAGGAGCTCAGACGTGACAGCGGCCACCGCACTCCCTACGCGGACCGCCGTGCTTTAGGAGACATTGGCCTATTTACCAAGGATGGCGCTGATCAGGGAGCCACGCGACGGCACCGGATTTAATGGAAGGCGATGAAAGTTCTCACTCATCACCAAAATAACTCAATACTTGTGTGTGATGAAAGCAGCTCTTTGCTTAAATGGCGTTATTATGCGACAGCTAGCGCGGTGTTTAAAACATTCCCCACCTACGCCGGACCCCCTCCCTTTAATGGCCCTCATTTTGTGTCTTTCTTCCACACGCAGCCCTTCTCTCCTGTCCATTCCATGCTCACTCGTCTCCCGCTCATCACCTTTACGTCACACACTATATGATCTGGGGCCTGGTCCTCGTTCTCCTGAGCACCGTCTCTCTTATCCTCATCCCCAATCACTAGGTCTTCACGCTCTGCGCACGGCTTGTCTAAACCCGATCACGCAATACATTGCAGAACGTCCCCTCTACACGTGATAAAGAAACGATATTAACATTTTATTTCACCATGGGTTAAATTCAGGTGAAACACCTTGGAGCCCTACTGACAACAGAACGTGTGCATGTATGCCAGACACGCTTAGTTCTGCAGTTGGGAGTGACGTGTTCCACACACACGTGTCTTCTCAAAGACTTTGGAGTTGTCGAGAAGCCAGCTTCTACTTTTATAGAGGCTTCCTACATAACACTGTCAGATCCTGGCAGGTCAGGCATGTTCTCCCCACTCTCCAACAGAACCATCTGGGGACTTTCCAAGAGCCAAACCAGCTGTACGACCGGAGATGACAACACAGAGCAACGAAGAGGACTTCCCGCCGCTGGAAAGGATCTGCTGCTGCTCCGTCTGCCATGTTCTCTTCGGGGAGTTTTAATGGAAACATTGGATTTAAGGGCAGAAAGGAACCATTCCGCCCCTGCTGCGAAGACTCTAACCTTCCTATGGCCTGTCTTAGATATCTTTACTACATGCATGTTCAAATCATCTTGCTATCATCCTCTACCACTTATGCAGGCAGACCGTTCCATTTATCTACTACTATCTCTGTAAAGTAATTGACATTACATCAATATTATTACCAAAGCAGGTCCAATTTCCAGAGAAGATGATGCTCATGGACACCGAGAGCGTGACAAAGTTCCTACTGTGCCTTGGATGAAGACCCTCACGACACCTTCACGCCTGGATGTGTTTTCACTTTTTGTTTTCAGTCTCGCTCTTACTTCAAACCTCAGAAGTTGGTGTCAAAAGTGCAACGAGATGGAATGAGGAAGCAACTTCGGTGACAGAAGACACCACGCAACATCTATGAACTTGCAGGCATCCCCACCCTTTCCACGGCGAAGGCTCAGGCTTAAACCATGCGTCAACCAGCTGAATAGAGATGTCGAGTGGCTACATAGTACCTATGTGTTCTGGATCAGATCTAGAACGATCTCACGTATGTACATTACTCAAGCACCTCAAGGTACACAATGTTAGTGAATGCTTGAAGTTGCAGATCTGACCTCAGATACATCTGTAACTGCTCTGACAATAAAGTACTGTTAATGGGTTACAGAGCCAGTCCTGTTCTTTCCTTTGGTTCTCGTGATTCCGTTACGGAACACTTTGTGTGCGTGAGGAGCGAGCGGCATTCCTTTGCAATGTGTGGACCATCCTTCTAGCGCCCGGTAGGAGATCATCTGCACACAAGCCGCGGGGTGCGGAATTTCACGGGTTACGCCATCCGACCACCTTGAGACAAACGTTTGGGTCTGATGGACGTCGTACTCAAACTACAGATGAGGGGAGGACAGAGAGCAGCCTGTGCCAGGCGACATTCTCCCCAAGCTGGCTCTGCTGACCGACCAAGTTCATTTGGTGAGGTCAGCAGGATGCTGGGATGGATGTGATCCAGCAGCCTCATCAGAAAATCTCTGCAGAGGACAGCAAACGGTTCCCTTAAAGGAAAAAAGCCACAAAAATAATAAAACAAATATGGCAAATGTATTCCTCGATATGATTCGCCTACTGAATAAACAAGCAAGATCAGCAGCCCCTCATCCTGACCGGCTCGTCACCTTCTACGACTCAACGGGTCGTAAGGTGAATATGGCACACTGTGGGCTAGAAACACACCGGGAACAGATATTTTGTTTCTAGTCGTCTTCTTCTAAGCCGAGGCTCCCGTTTTAGATCGTTATGTGGTATCTGACAGGTCCTACGCGTCGCGTGTCTGTTTCATTATGATGGAGGCGATTATATCCTTGTTAAGGCTTTTCCTCCCCGACAGTCTCGTCAACCGATACTCCTAGAGATCAACACGTCTCACCGCAAGGCAACCAAATCAGATTATTATTTATATAGCGCTTCCTACAGTCTGTACATTCAAAGAGTCTGACGAAACGAGAATAGACGAACCGAGGGGTCCTGCTCGCCACCGGACAATAAGATTTTCGGCTTTATAGACAAACTACGCAGCAGACAACACCTGGAACCTATGATAGATGGCAGGCCACGGACAGAAAGCGGCTGGTGGTGGTGGGAGTCGCAGTAGTAGTATTTGCATGTGCAAAAACATATAATAAAGAAGTCCAACAGGCAAGAATAATACGAAGCAGTCAAGAACAAAACACGGCTCAGGTATACATTTTTACGGCAAACGGAGATCACGCATAGTGGGGACAGAAACTTAACAAAATCCAAAGTGCTTCCTATATCCACATAGTTATCCCAAATAACACTCAAATAATCTGAAACAATATACCCGACGGAAGTCCTATCAGAACATCAATATCCAGCCAACGGAAGCCTATAATCTGCCTCCCTGCAAACATACATCCAAGAATAGGCAAAACGCCGCTATAATAACCAGAATAACGCGCACGGCACAACCAACATTCCCTCCAGCACTGGCTTCATACCCCTGTGATATATATCAGTCCGGGGAGCGCCCCGCGCAGGGTTTATGGCATATACATAGACGGCATGCTTGGCATTGCTCGGAGATGATCTATAAGTAGCTTGGCACTCGGCGGCATACTATAAATTTCTCTGCACGGATATATATATATAAAGACATATATTTAGCCAGACATTGTCTGCATAGTTCGAGTTAAGTATTTGAAAAGTGTAAACAGATTTGTGCAGCGGCACTGTACTCTGCTATGAAGGGGTTAATGCGGCACACATCTTACCCCTTGTGTTCTACCCCAGCGGGGACTCCGGCTCCGTCCCGGGAAGGCTGGTTCACCATTTTCGCTGTTCCTGGATCTTGCCAGCCAAATGCAACATGGCTCCGGAGAGCTGCAATCAACTCCCACCGGCTTTTCCCAGCACCAGCTGGGACCCCGAGGGCCACACACCCCGCTCTGCATGCCGGGCACGTCCATCCTCATAACACCTAACACCCCCCCCTTGGAATCACACCCCACAAACTTTCACAGTCTTCCCAAAGTGGGGCAGGGAGAGACGGGAGGCCTAGGGGACAGAGGGGAGAGGACACAGGGGGACGCGGTCAGACACAAAGCGATCGTCCCTGAGCTCAACCACAGAGCGCAGCTGTCCCCGTGACAGATCTGCCACATGCATGGCAAAAGAGTGAAGACTGCAAGCTAAACACAAAGAGACAGTCGCAAATAAACATGACAAACGGGCAACCTGAAACAAAACATTAAGAGACGCAGCGAGAGACGCGGGTCCGGGAGGACGGGACAGCAGCCGAAAACATAGAACCCCCAACATAGAAAGGAACACAAAGAGAGTCACAGCCAGGGGAAGACATCCATAGACACCGGGGACGTCTCCTGGCCGGCTGAGAGGCAGCTGCTCCGGGCTCTCACCCCACCCTGCTCGTGCCTCTCCCCCAAACACCCACCCGTCCCTCTCCACACCCCTTAGCCTGTCCCTCTCCACACCCCTCCATTACCAGCCCCAAAGCTGACAGCAGCACAGGGGAGGAAGAGGGGGGAGAGGGGGCAGGAGGCTTAACCTGCCCATCAGAGCTGCCCAGACTGCCGGCTCGGGCCAGTGACTGTCGGGGGGGTGTAGGAAAGGCAAACATTTCTATGGTTTTTTTGAGGGGGTCAGGGTAGGGTAGCAGGCTCTACGTATGTTAAAGAATTCACTTAATTATTAGGAGTTCCCAGCTGTAGGTGTAAACGGCGAGGGTGATTGGCAACGTCTGCCAGGGGTGCCAGGACCGGAGACTCACAAGCCGTAAGGAACGCCACACTAAGTAACGACCGCTGGGATGTTTACACGTCTTTTCCCAGCGTCCGTCCCTCGCTCCCTGCGCTCCCTCCGCTTAATTATCTGTCTTTCCGTCTTTCTCACATTTCCTTCCTTCCTAAGTGTGTTTGAACGTGGCTCCCGGGCGCTTCTGCCAGAGGCACGGAGGGCGACAGCGTGGCAACATTTGGATGATGGCAAGAAGGAGACAGGAAGGGTTCGAGAGCTCGGGGCAGATAGTATGGAGAGGGGGTTCAAGTGAGGTCAGAAGGCAGGTGAGATACAGAATGTAAAGAAGGACATGCAGAGAGGGGATAAGTAATAAGCTGCGAGCCGATGCCATCACAAAGCGGTTAATAAGAATATAAATGAGAACGCGAGCGTAAGCTCATCGGACGAGAAGAATGCTGCAGCATTTCTGAATCCCATACAAACATACAAATCCCTGACAGGAGTGGGAGTTTGGAATTAATTATTCATGCACATCCAAGACAAAGAGGGACAGGAGGGAGTGGGACAGGATTATTAACCCATTACGGACCGCCGGACAAAGAACCTCCAACAGAACCGGGGACGATGCACTATAGAGTGATGGGCGAGCCAAGTATGCCGTTAATGCACACTCGTGGCCCGTGCTGCACAAACGCCCGACGTGGGAGCGCGGCACGTATGCCACACCACATTCACACGTGAAACACTAATAATAATGAGTCAATATCCCAGCGTCATGCATGATTTGCGTGCATTATTTGGGGTGAGCAGACACAAACAATGGGGGAAGATCAGAGATATGCGGCTGGGTGGGAGATGGACGCAGGAATTTAGGGCAGAGGGTGAGATGGAGGACGAGACACCCGCAGCCTCTTCCTCCAACACACCCTTTAAATCCAGTCTCCAGGCCTGAAGAGGTGAGCCGCAGAGCCTGCGCGAGCCGAGAGAATCCCATCAGATAATCACAAAACATTCAATCATTTATCCCTGCGTTACCCGAGCGAACGTTCAACCCAAACACGCGTCTGTCAAAGAACCCCCAATAATCACAAACAAAATATAATCTATTCCATATTATCACAGAATATATTTAGTAAAGCAGGGGGGATAATGATTTCTGCCAAGCCCTGCCCTCCACCTTTCCAGGGAAATCTGGTTGGGTCGGTAAAAGCCCCATAAACACCACGACCCGGTCCATGGCTTCTCAGCGATGGTAACATTTTTATAAATACCAGCAACACACTGGGGCCGTAACGACATCCCCCCCCCCTCGCGCGCTGCACGTTTTGTGCACATGTAGCACGTTTTTTGTTTTTGGTCGGATGGGGAACTCGCTGGCAGAACCGTCCTCACTGAGAACGTCCCGGCGGAGCCGAGTTCCTGAAGGTTCTGCGTTTCGGTGGGGGATGTGGGACCACCTTTTAGTTCCCACATCCTCATGATGACTTCAGTGATTCCCTCTTTGAAGGGGGGCCACGAAAATCAGCCCCAGCCTTGGTTTTTACTAGGGAGGGAAGAAAGGAGGTACGTATCCCATCATGGAAGAAGACCCAGAAGAAGAAGAAGATCGGGGACCCGGCGTTCCTCTGCGGCACGGACACCCTCATCATCTTCACTGACTTGGTTAAAGCACAACAACTACGGCTTTTTAACCCCTCACTACAGAGCGTTAGATGCTGCCAGAGGAAAGCCGCGGCTTGTGATTACGGTGGATGTGATCCATGGCTGATTATGTCACCGATCCTGACTCCGAGGGCAGGAAGAGGCAGCGCAGGCTGCAGGTTCCTGTGGAGTCAGCACAGGATATTAGTGGCAGTTTTATCACCTTCCTCTCCGCTGTCCTGGTCTTTGCGGCCCCCTCCCTGTGTCGGAGACAACTCGCTACTCACTACTACAGCGCGCACACTTGTGTTGCTACATAACGGCGCGCTGCACACTTGTGTTGCTACATAACGGCGCGCTGCACACTTGTGTTGCTACATAACGGCGCGCTGCACACTTGTGTTGCTACATAACGGCGCGCTGCACACTTGTGTTGCTACATAACGGCGCGCTGCACACTTGCGGACAAGGGCTGGGTTGGCATTCTACGATTCGGGAGGCAAACTCAGCCGCACACAAAAAAGTCATACAGAGGCCCTGAAAACATGGAGAGCTCAGTTCTAAGTTACACTGGACACCCTGGTGGATGTGTGTGGAACTGCAGGTAAAATACCCAGGCATCCGGAACGGGGCCAAAAATCACCCCTCGGACCCTTTCCAGTCATTCCCTGCTTGTTGACGTGCAATACAGCGACTCCTACACTACACGAGAGTGCACACCAACACTCTCACACCGAGAGACAACGCAAAAAACCCACCTCCTGGGAGATTCCCTCACCGCTATACGGTTACCGAGCACCAGATGTAACGGAACTGTATGGACACGATCAGCATAGGGTTAAATACAGTTTCTCTTACTCTGGGGCAGGGTTTTTATAGGTCGATCAAACCCCCTATGAGTATATTTAAGGCTCATGTATATTGATCGTTACATTTATAAATTTCCGCTACAATTTACTTAACGCTGTCAAACGTCATTAGCTGTCACAGCTCATAAAACATGTATGATGGGCATCGATACATTGTACGTCCCTCGTCGATACATTGTACGTCCCTCGTCGATACATTGTACGTCCCTCGTCGATACATTGTACGTCCCTCGTCGATACATTGTACGTCCCTCGTCGATACATTGTACGTCCCTCGTCGATACATTGTACGTCCCTCGTCGATACATTGTACGTCCCTCGTCGATACATTGTACGTCCCTCGTCGATACATTGTACGTCCCTCGTTGGTACATTGAATGTCCCTCGTCGATACATTGAACGTCCCTCATCGATACATTGTACTTCCCTCGTTGGTACATTGTACTTCCCTCGTTGGTACATTGTACGTCCCTCGTCGGTACATTGTACGTCCCTCGTCGATACATTGTACTTCCCTCGTTGGTACATTGTACTTCCCTCGTTGGTACATTGTACGTCCCTCGTCGGTACATTGTACTTCCCTCGTTGGTACATTGTACTTCCCTCGTTGGTACATTGTACGTCCCTCGTCGGTACATTGTACGTCCCTCGTCGATACATTGTACATCCCTCATCGATACATTGTACTTCCCTCGTTGGTACATTGAATGTCCCTCGTCGATACATTGTACTTCCCTCATCAATACATTGTACATCCCGCGTTGGTACATTATACTAAACCTCTTCTCTTCGCTACAGAAAGGGCATTTTTTTGTTTTTGCATCAATAAGTTCGGGTTGTAAATATTTCTCCATCAAATAACCTACTTAAAAGGTGCCAAGAAATACAAAGACCGTGCCGTAAACATGTCAACAAAACGACATTGTGCTGCTCGACACAGCAGGGAGACAGCAGAGATCATAAGACCTGGAAATGCAGCACCCAACGGGTTAAAACGGAATATGGAGTGTGGTTGGGTTGTCAATGAGCAATAAATCAGCGCAGCGCAGAGTAGATGCGTGTCTCTGCTTCATTTGCATACCGGTACGTCATGTTCCAGCTGTCATGCAAAGCTGTACTGAATGAGTCCCTGCAGCTACCTGAAACACATTAACCCCATCGGTGCTGAACTAAAGTGCGCAGGGTGACCGCAGCTCGTTCCCCATCACCGACACACACAATGCATGCGGTTCAGGTATTTAACCCCTTGCGCACATGGTGTTTCAGGGCTGAATCATTGGCGGGCTGCTAAGCAATTGCTGCCTGGGCGGCTCCAGCTGTCCAGAGGATGAGGGACTTTAAGCAGTGTTTGCCTGATGACTGGATGCTTTCTGTGTTCCTTCCATGGTCACCATGAACTGAATGGCGGGGACCCTGGACTGACTCCAGCACAGAATGCCGTGCAGCTACATTACACACAGAATATTACCCACAATGCACTTGTCTTCATCATATGCACCGTATCATACACACAGAATGCTGCCTACATACAATCAGAATGCACCGTATTATACACACAGAATGCCAACTACATACAATCAGAATGTACCGTATTATACACACAGAATGCCAACTACATACAATCAGAATGCACCGTATTATACACACAGAATGCTGCCTACATACAATCAGAATGCACCGTATTATACACAGAATGTTACCCACATACAATCAGAATGCACCGTATTATACACACAGAATGTTGCCTACATACAATCAGAATGCACCGTATTATACACACAGAATGCCAACTACATACAATCAGAATGCACCGTATTATACACACAGAATGCCAACTACATACAATCAGAATGCACCGTATTATACACAGAATGCCAACTACATACAATCAGAATGCACCGTATTATACACACAGAATGTTACCCACAATCAGAATGTACCGTATCATACATACAGAATGCTGCCTACATACAATCAGAATGCACCGTATTATACACACAGAATGCCAACTACATACAATCAGAATGCACCGTATTATACACAGAATGCCAACTACATACAATCAGAATGTACCGTATTATACACACAGAATGCCAACTACATACAATCAGAATGCACCGTATTATACACACAGAATGCTGCCTACATACAATCAGAATGCACCGTATTATACACAGAATGTTACCCACATACAATCAGAATGCACCGTATTATACACACAGAATGTTGCCTACATACAATCAGAATGCACCGTATTATACACAGAATGCCAACTACATACAATCAGAATGTACCGTATTATACACACAGAATGCTGCCTACATACAATCAGAATGCACCGTATCATACACACAGAATGCCAACTACATACAATCAGAATGCACCGTATTATACACACAGAATGCTGCCTACATACAATCAGAATGCACCGTATTATACACACAGAATGTTACGCACATACAATCAGAATGCACCGTATTATACACACAGAATGTTACCCACATACAATCAGAATGCACCGTATTATACACACAGAATGCCAACTACATACAATCAGAATGCACCGTATTATACACACAGAATGTTGCCTACATACAATCAGAATGCACCGTATTATACACACAGAATGCCAACTACATACAATCAGAATGCACCGTATTATACACACAGAATGTTACCCACAATCAGAATGTACCGTATCATACATACAGAATGCTGCCTACATACAATCAGAATGCACCGTATTATACACACAGAATGCCAACTACATACAATCAGAATGTACCGCATTATACACACAGAATGCTGCCTACATACAATCAGAATGCACCGTATTATACACACAGAATGCCAACTACATACAATCAGAATGTACCGCATTATACACACAGAATGCTGCCTACATACAATCAGAATGCACCGTATTATACACACAGAATGCTGCCTACATACAATCAGAATGTATATACACAGCATATGTGACAAAAGCTTCACTATACACTTCTTCAGTTATTTCCCCTTAGGAATATTACGGGATGCTGTCCGGTGCTTACAGTCCAAAGGAAACAACGGGGTGTCGATCCGAAATGATTGTGAAATCCGAAATATTTACGCGCATTAAAGGAGGGAATCACTGGACCAATATTTATCCACGCAGAACGGGAGCAAATGGGGAAAATATCTAAAAGTGAAGCAATCACCAGAGACAACCCTCTGGTTTCCATGGTGATCGTTTAAAAGAACCCTCCAGCCATCGCATGCACTGTTGTCCTTTGGCATGGGGGGGGGGACTCTGAATCCCCCATACTATTTGTTATTGTTTTTCATAGCACCGTCATATTCTGTAGTGCTGTACAATGGGCCAACCAAACGTAACGTACAGAACATTCTCAGCAGTGCATTATATCACATTATGACATCATGTTATAAGTACACACGGTGCTGTACACGCCATTGCAGGACTGCACCTATAATACTACATAACTACACGCAGCTACATGTGGGCAGACCCGGGCGGCTGCCCCGCTCTCCCACCTCTGCTGGAAGTAGGGATCATGGGGCGCTATCATCAGAGCCACCCCGACTCCCCCGCAGAATATTTCTCCTGCAAATCAAATTCTTTAAAAAGGGCCATTGCGACCAGGAATGGCCAACTGGCAGAGGTGGGAACAAGGCAGGGTCGCGACGAGCGCAGGCGATGTGCACGGCGCGTCCCGGAAGGCAGAACTCCTTCCTGTTTTGCGTTTGATGACAGGACGTGCCAGACATCCTGCGCGAGGGGAACCCGGCATGCGCGACGCGGCTGAATCCCCAGCTCGACTCCGACTTCCTCCTCGCTGCCAGAACACGAGAAGAAGCCAAACGGCTGCCAAAAACACACCGAGGAAAATAAACGGACCCCCAGCTGCTGCGGACCCCCGCGGGGGACCGAGCGCCGCTCTCCACAACTTCCATACACCAACGTACGTGTGCGCCGTGGAGCGTCTCTACTACCCCCGCGCAGCTCAGGGCGTCCCGGTGCTTTATGTGTAACAATCAGCATAATTATTTTAGAGATGGGTGGCAGCCTGTGGCAAGACCTGCATTACCTGATATACTCCTGTATACCCAATATACTTCCCATCGCGGAGCCAAGACATGCAGCATAAACTGCTGGGGCATTCTGGGGCAAACTTTTGGGGGTCCCTGATCCCCACGCCTGCACCCCATTACTGCGCATGCATGAAGCCAGCACTCGTGTATATCCTGCGACCCCCCCTCATGGGCCGGCATTCATACAGGAAGATATAAAGTCACATTATTTATTTATATAGCACCATCATATTCCGCAGCGCTGTACAAAGGGTAGACAGGACAAGTAGTATATAACATGACAATCAGACTTAGAGAACACGTGAGCCCGGCTCATAGGAGCTTACAATCTTTCAAGACCTCCGAAGTCCCTTCGTTGGATGTTAGAACCGTATATGATCCCATATCTTACACACGAACGCCGCCCTCTATTATTACATACCTTAACGATTCTACCCGATTCGGAACCAACCGGACCAAAGACTTGGGGAGCTGCCTGTACCACATGTGCAGGAGGCGGTGCCCATGCCTGTCAATCATCAATATGGAATATATATATATACACACACACACACTATAGTCTAAATGGTGGTAGATAAACGGAACAGCCTCCAGTCGGAAGTGGTAGAGGCAGCGATGGAGTTTAAAGCTATCCTGACGACTGTTTAAGGTCCGAGTCTCTACATGAACGGCTCTCACTGGCCCCAACGTTCTATAAAAAAAATCCGTACCACCTCTGCTGGGCTCTGCTGCCATTCTGCCCTTTTTACATTAGAGGCCACGCGAGTCCCCCCTCAGTTGCCCTAGGGCTGCTAGTAGGCTAGTTAGTAGGATAGTTAGTCGGCTGCATCGCCGGAGAGCGACCTGTTGAGTATATAACCAAACCCGCTGTCAGTGTACGAAGGGTTAACCGGTCAGCCTGCAGGATGAAACCCAAGGGGTTAAATTGTAAAAATACGGGACGATCAGAAAGATGACGGCGAGATCTGTAGTCTGATTGTTGTCATGGTAACCACACATTCGAGCAACAACAGAACAGAAAACCACAAAAATGCACTAAAACGCAGCGAACACCCGAGACGAGCCGGCGAACACCCGAGACGAGCCGGCGCACGCCCTCCGCTGCCACCATCTCCACGGCAACCGCCGGCCCGAGGGCTCATTTCTTATTGCATCTGGCTTAAGACTAATGCTGAGCATACTGCCAGCAGGACACATATACAGCGCTGTGTGCACCACCGTATACAATGCAGCCAGCGCACCAACACCCTGCCGGCAGCCATAATAACACAACCAGCCAGGGGGGGGCCCGCGATGACATCATAGCCAAGCGTGACCCAAAAACATGCAGGTTCACGGCCCCGACACATATAACACACAGCACTGCCCACACTGACAGCCCCATCAATATACACATTACACGCCATCATCATATACAGCAGTGTACTCACAGCTGTACAAGCTACACCCGCTGCAGCACACAATGCCGATGATGTACCCCGGCATACCCTGGGGGGTAAACACAGCTCTAGGGGTACTTACCGGGGGCACAACAAGTGGCATACGACCCAGGCCTTCTACCAAGTGAAAGACACTAAATACATATAGAGATGTACACGAGTACAGCACACAGCACACCGCCAGCACCGCCTACTATACTGTACTCCACAATTCATATACAACTGGAAGCCTTATAGGAGGCAAGTCCTGCACCGTGACACACTTTGCCTCTCTGCCACCTCGTCAGGTCCAGCACTGCGCACACCGCAAGTATTCCTATTCCGGCGCTGAGGTAAATAGCGCTTCGCGTAACGCCGCGGGCCCTTCCCGGCCACCGTCCGCGAGGGGCTACAGGCGCCCGGGAGAGGTCCGGAGAAGTCACCCCACTAACTACCCCCCCCTCCCTCACACCGACCCCCAGCCAGCCGCACACCCTGCCCCCCAGCGGCAGCGCACAGCCACGGGGCCACCCGGCCCATCCCCGCCGTAATCCCCCGTAACGGACACTTACTTGCGAGCCGGCGGCGGCGGACGGGGATCCCACCAGGCAGAAAGCCACGCCATTCATTTGGTGGAGGGGCCGGGAGTCCCTGGCAATGGCCGGAGCCTCCGTGCTCTCTGGGGCTGAGCCGCTCTCTCTCTATACGGCTCGCCCGCCCTCCTCACAGGATGACAGAGGACCTCTCCTCCTCCGGCACTCCCCTCCCCCTCCTTGTGGAGAGACGGCTGGAGGCGAGGGGGAGATCCGAGGCAGGGAGCGGGGCCGAGCTGTCACACCGAGGGAGGGGGTGGAGAGGGACCGGGAGAGACGGGGCAGGAGAGGTCGCCGAGGAGGGATGGAGAGCGGAGGGAGAAGCGCGGACACCGAGAGCAGGGGACGGGGGGAGGATGGGGGGGAAAGGGAGAGAAGCGGGGGGAATGGGTGGAGAGAGCAGAGGAAGTTTGGGAGAGAATGGAAAGTATGAGAAGGGATGGAAAGGGTTAATGGGAATCCATGGAAGGAAAGGTAGTGGAGGGGCGTTCGGGGAGAGGTGGTATGAGGAAGATAGGGTGGAGGGATAGATGGGGGAAAAGGAGAAAGGATGATGAAAGGAGGGAAAGAAAGATGGAAAGAAGAAAGAATGAAATGGAGAGAGAAGGAGAAATACCCTGGGTGCGGGGAGATGTTTGGGGGAAAATAGACTGAAAAGGGGAGAGAAAAAAGGAGAAATACAGAGGGGGCAATAAGGGAAAGAAGCCATGAGGTCAGCGCACAGGGCAACCTCCACGTCAGGGGCAAGCCCCATATGACCCAGGAATTCAGTTGCCCAAAACTCATCGGGCCCGCAGACGGGTACCGGGCCGGCACGCACTCTACACTCGCTGCCCAACCAGCCCCCACGGCCAGATCCTCAGCGAGCCCTGCGGGGGGGGGATCTGGCTAACAAGCAACCCCGCCGGCTTATGCCCAAAAAGCAGCCACCTCTGCCACTTAACCTGAGCAGGGCGGCAAAATATTTCCGTATTTTGTAGGAATTTAAAAAAGTGATATTCAGACAAACTTTAGAAAATCGCTTACTGCCGCTTTTCCCAATAAAAGGTATATTTCATGTGATGGGTTCTGCCAAATATTGGGGGTCCTAGCGATTCCTGTTCGCCTATAGAGACGGATAGAAAGGTACAGAAAGGTATAGGGATGTATAGAGACGTATAGTATAGACAGGTATAGGGACGTATAGAAAGGTATAGAGGCGTATAGGGACGTATAGAAAGGTATAGGGACGTATAGAGATATAGGGACGTATAGAAAGGTATAGAGACGTATAGAAAGGTACTCGGAGCCCCGGCATGCGCATTTTGGCCACAAACGTCACAAGCTCAGGAATTTCTCATTTCCTTGAGTCAAGAAAAGTCACTTGTAGAACAGGAAAAGGGTGTCTCTCGCCGTTAACTCTTCCTGCGCCTCCATCTCCCTTCCCCGGACAGAGGGCTTCCTGTGTCACACAATACGAGCCGGGAGGCCGTGGCTCAGGCAGCTGTGTCCCAGATGGAGCATGCGCGGCGGCTGCTCTCTGTGTGCTTTTAAATGGGGGGATAGAAAGTTTAACAGTTGGAGACGAGGAATATAATCGTGAAGTGAGGGCCAGCTGAGAGCCATGGGTGTTAAAGTCCAAAGGAGATCCTAATGATTTGTTAGGGGCCACGGTCTGCCGGCCTATGCCGGAATATAACTGAACTTGCCCCGCTCTACCTGTCTGAGGTTAAATCCCGTTTCTCCCCAGCTTCTCCTGTTGGCTGCGATGGTCAGTGGCAGCGATAGAGGGGAAGTTTGATTTATTATTATTTATCACGCAGTGGAGTGGAATGGCAGATGACCTTTTGGCTTCCAGATCCCCTCGAAGACTTTGGGGGAGATGGTTAGAAGATCTGGCCCTCCATTCGTTTCCCCCCAAATGGCTTTGGAGAGTGTGACCCCCGAAGAAGACGACTGGGGAGCTGGCGTTTCCACCTTCACCAAAGCAGTAATGCACCAAACCCCTGGGCTTTTCTGGCCCTTTTTATCATGTGATATTTGTTGTTATCCGATTACTCGGCACGGCGTGTTTACAGATATCGTTGTAGATGAATGAGAAATCTGTATGATAGGAAAACGCTCGCTTCATTCCCATTCCATTTTTTGTTACTTTGTTTTGCACAAAATCCATTTCCTAGGAGTAAGTGAGCCGGCTGGATAGACCCCCGGCTCGGCGCTAGTGCAACGTGACCGCTCCGCACGGCGTGACTTCTCCGCATAAGGGGGACTGCTCCGCACAGCGTGACTGCTCCGCACGGCGTGACTGCACAACACGTCTAAGCATCTCTATAATCGTCAAACGCCAGTATAACCGAGGATCTTGTGAGATCATCAAATATGAACACACTGATTGTCTCATTCATCAGCACTTAATGATTGTTTCATTCATCAGCACTTACTGTCGGCCAAGTAGCCGTAAGACTCACTTCCCTGACTACCCGTAAGATGCGTGTTGTTCATGGTGCGAGTCATACATGTATTGTACGCACAGCGTGATGAGTTATGGCGTATGATGCGTTATAAAGAAACATAAATGTAACACGGTGAGGGGCGATGGGTCATTCATCTGGCGTTCTGCGCTAGACGTCTCCAAGGCTAGATGGGGGCCGTGCATGCGCTTATAGATTGGGAATGGGTGCGGTTGGGGAACGCCAGCATCCGATAAGGTGATTTTGCTCATATCCTTTTAAACCATTCAGACCACCATCAACACACAGAAGGCAGGAAGTGTTGTCATGGAAACTGCTTCTATTAAATGGAATTTCCAGGCTGTGAATGGGGGCAGGTCAACATATTTCAATAGCTGTATGTAATGTGTATGCTGCACGGGCAGCTGCTGTATAGAGAGCCCATCCATAGGGTACAAAGTCATTAAACAAGCGTTACATTATAGAACTGCTGCAAGAGATCAGCGTGGAAATGGTTATTATTTTACTGGAAAAAATGGGTTAATTTCAATCAAGCTCAGGGTTAGCAGAACAGCAATGCCCCCGCATTCAGAGGTAGATGGGACATCATTCGGGGCAGGACCCCTGAACCTACCCCAGTAGCCTAGAGCCTTAGTTACAGGAGTCTGGCCCCCTGGCTAGCTGATCCTGTGCTCACTACCTCTGGGTATTACTCAGATCCCGTGTGCCCCACGTAGGGAATAGTATTGATGCAAGCCGGGAATTAATGCTTTTTCCGGATCATTCTCTGGAGATTGTGCGGACCATCATAGTATCTTTTGTTTCCATTGATGGGGACCCCGTAGCGTTATTTGTTTTTGTCCCTCTGCTGCTTATTAATTCCAGAATTTCTCTGTATCCTTTTGTTTTTTTGATTGATACTTAAAGTGTTATAATTGCATCTGTGTTAACGTTGTTTACTGACTAACGTTTACAATAAATAATATAAAAACGTACGCTAAACAATAGCCCCGTATGAATATATTTCCTGCAACATACAGAATCCATACGTGTAACCTTTTAAATGGCTGCTCTGGCAACTTGGCCTGCTGTAGAGCACTCTATATGGTTCATTTAGAACTATCTATTAAAGTGAAACTGAGCCCTAAAAAAAAGACAACATAATATTTAAAAGTCCTCTTACAACGTCTACAATATCTCTGGATGTCTTCTATGTATAGAAATGTATATTATCCTTTTTGGTATTAACCCTTGCTGAAACATCAGCGTAATATCTCACCTACCCTATTTTTGTTAGATCTTTTATCTATTATTTGATGTCGATATACGACACATCTTCTGATTATCCTGGATTGAGTTGTATAGCCAAGTGTATTAAAGGTGTTTTATTGTCTTTTACAAGCAATTACTTGTACTGCCGCAAATGCTTTAACTGCCCAAATATTTTGATCTACCAGTTACACGGCTTTGGGCCCCATCTAGACAATTATTTAAATAAATCAGAAAACATAAAAGAAGAGATCTTTTATGTTTTCTGATTTATTTAACTAAACTGATGACATTTATGGGTTACATGTATTGTCGGCAAAGGAAATGCAAGCGGAAATCATTCATTCCGAATACATTTTACTCTGCAATCGGGTATTTGAAAATATTAAAATCAGTACATAGGAAGTTTGAAGCTGTATTTATAAATGGCTGGTTTTTCGGCGCGTCACATTAGAACACACATACATGTACATTTAAAGCCATGCGTGTGTATTTAGAGGCAGAACACCTGTCACTCCACGGGCGTGGTTGGAGCACACATTCTATACGGTACTTATACCTAAATTCCTTCGCCCGTCTTGAAAGTCAGGTCTGAGCAAATGTTAGGGGTCCTCGGCAGTATTTAGATTGCAAGTCCTGCGACGCAGGCAGCACAGAGTTTGAGAGTTGTAGTCCATCAGACAGTATACCTCTAGTCTCTAGTTGCCTTCTTGATTTCCATCTTTTCTAGGAACGTTCTACAGTCACAATGATGTGAACAGAAAAACCGTGTTTATAAATGTAAGCATAAACAAAATACATAATTCTTCTCCATAAACGTCAGGCAGCCCCGGCACTTTAAGGCCAGCAGCCGCTGAATGATGTAAATCCACACAGCCGCACTTTACATCTTCATAGCCATGCAGCCTAAAACAAGTGTCCCTCCGGCCATGTGTTGAGAAAGGGCCATCATTGGCTTGCCTATTACTACACTTCAGTGCGGGCTTCTACTAACCATACCACCTTTCATGGTCCTTTCAGTCCCACTTACTTAAACATACGTCACTAACTATACAGCCTGTCCCTGTCCCTGCAAACCGCTGCGGAATATACCGCACTTTTACTATTTTCATTTCATTTTACATCTCGCCTATTCATTAGTTCGGTGGGGCTATATTTAATCATTGCATTGAGATTTGTTTTAAATCCAGAGGGCTACTAGTTGCCCTGTGTGTATGTGCATGAATCTACGTGTTGTGCAACCATCTGGCAATGGGCAAATATTTCAAGGGATCACATGTCCCGAAACAGCGGCGCTCCACATATGTAAAGAATTTCTGTTACTTCAGCGCCCTCCCCCCATTTAAATAGATATTCTGCAGGGAGGACGCGCATGGACAGCACTGCCCTCAGGTGGCACATCATAAAATAGGACACGCATTTAAAGCATTGCTCTCGCGTGTCTATGGAGTGATGATGCTAAAAGATTTCAAAACCCAGCTATTTAACGATTAAAGAGCTATAAATAAAGCTATTTGTGTAAAACCAACCAAGTCATTTCTTTTTCTAGTTGACAACAAAGGTGTCCCTTAAAACAATAGGAGCCTCTTTTATTGTTCAGTCAATGATGGGATGATTTGGTCAAACTTGTTACATAGCAAACAGTGGGCGAAATGTAACAACTTGGTGACCTTGGACGTAAATGCACAGATACTTTACATAAATATAAGAATACCTTCCCAGGAACATCAGTTACTCAATACAGAACGCGTCATTGACACCGATAAGGCTTCTTATAATTAGGGGTCTCATAGGGCCATTGCTCAGGTATCTTTGCAACAAATCATTCCTCCATAAAAGGGATTAAGCATAAAATCAACAAGCTTGTTGTTAATGGGCAAGTTCACCTCTAGATCCTGCGTTGACTACTTCTGGGATCGGATGATAGCCTGTAAGGTGAACTTTTTTTTACTTCTTTCTTCCATTTTTATTTTTGTCTCAGATTGGGGAGCGCAGTCTGTGTTCCCCTAGAATACGGAATAATAGAGGGCGAAGGCTGAGGTTAATGTTCATTTTGTTTTCTTATGACTCTTGCAGGAACCATTATGGTATCTTTTATAGCGACCGATAAGGGACTCTTAGAATCATTGGCTTTTCGCCATCACTGTTTAAGATGTCTTACATTTGGTGAAGCACAAGCTATTTGTCCCTTCTTGTCACAAATTCCTGCCAAGGTGCAGCAGTAACAGAATTTGAAAGCATTCTTACGTTGCATCATTTTTTCACACTTTACTGCTGCCATTTAACTTAATCTGGCATTTTTTTTATCTGTCTGTATAGCGGACGCCTTCATGGCTAAAAGCTGGCTTTGAAAATAATCACTGTTTACACAGCTTTGTAGAAATACAAGTAAAGTACAACGAAGGAGGTTAGATAAAGAGTAAACTGGTGAACACGGAGCGATTGACAGGAACATTCTGCCCACTGCTATGAAATTTATGTATTTTAAATTTTCAGCTTCAAAAATGCTACGATTTCATGTAATAAAACTTTTTTTTTTGGTTAAGGAAACCTATTCAGTTCCAGGACATGTCCACAGGTACCAGAGGGATCCGGGTTACTCGCTTCGAGAAGAGCGGTATCTCCGTAGCTGAAAATGGGGATCTCTTGAATCTAGATAATTCTGACCTGCTCTCTGTTAGATATGCCTGGATTATTTTTCTGTATATATGAAAATCCCTTTAAAAAAATTCCTCTGAGAAAAAACAAACAAACCATATTTTAAACAGTTATGTAAAATGTGCCAAAGGTTCAGATAAAACATGAAAAAGAGACAAACAAGATACACCCAATTCCGGTATTATTTCTAAACTGTTTATTTTAAACCCACTCTCCACTTCTCCTGAAATGTCCAGAAAAAAATAAAATAAAAAAAGTGTAGATCCACAAGCACCTACAAATGCGATGGAGAGAGGGCCGAGTGCTTTTATTTCGGGTGGTGGGGAGGAGAGATAGAAGCAAAAAAGTAGAAAGACAGACCACTGACACAAAACAATTTCCCATTATTTCCTATTCAAGGTCTACAAAGAAATAATTCTTGGGAGTCAAAAATATATATGTTTAAAAAATAAAAATCACACTAAAGGAATGTGTCCCTCTCATGCCTATTAACACAATATTTACAATCAGGACTTCTAGGACACATCAAACCTCTTCGCCCCCCCCAACCTAGAGAGGAGGGCAGGCATTACGCACTCACACCGGACAGAAACCCCCCTCCCCAAAACAGCCAGTCTTTTCTCATAATTTTATATATTAAAAACCCACAAGCAGCGGGGGACATACAATCAGGGAAATAAATTACACACAGACCATTGTTCAATAAATTAAGAGGAGGAAACAAATATACACAAAAACCAGGAAGGACTGAATGGAGGGAGGGAGAACAGATTGTGCTGGAGAGAATTTCGTTTCCAGTGAAATTAAAGACTTTTTCCCTTGGGGGCAGCAGAAATCCACATCATTCCCCTATTTCAAAAGGGAAATAAAGTCACGTACAGCAAGCGCTGTTACCAGTTCTGTAAAGGATGGGGTATTTGCCGCTGGCAGCCTGAAGCACGCATGTACGGCAGGACGATGCCGTTCCGTCTCAGATAACCCGTGACGTGGCAGCGGCGTGCGCCGTCACTCCAGTGAGTAGACCGGGAATCCTTCAAGTGTTTCAGAGAATCCAGTTTGTTTGAGTTGAGTGTCAGGGATCCCTGGTTTAGGAAGCAATAGAGAGATGACTGTCTTTTCCCACTAAAGAGTGGGGATTAGAGATTCCTATCAGTAGTTTAATGCAGGGGCGCCGTCCTCCCTCTCATCACACGAGCGAGAGTCCATCAGTAGTATAATCCGTACACAGCAGGCCTAGACGCAGGGCTGGGGGGATTTTCCTTAACCCTTTTCACCTCCAGACATGCATCATCCATGAAGATACGGGCTTGGTGTTATTCCTCCTCGTAAAATAAAATACACAAGTACATTCTGCAGAAACGCAGCCCATCTCATCCAAAGATTTGGCAAACTAACTCAAAGGCGCCGGCACGCAGGACAATCTGTACAGGGAGAAGCTTAACATTTCAGTAGAAAGACGTGTGCTAGAGAACCGTTTACCACCCCCTTATCTCCTCTGCCGTCCTCGGGAACACTGAAGATGCTGATGTCTGCAGCTTGAAGCAGGCAGCAAATCTTCAGGGTGCAGGAAGGGGGTCAAGCTGGCGGCACGGCGCCTGAAACCATGTAGAGCAAAACCTGCCGGCTACTACTACTTGTTCTTTACAGATGGTGATCTGGAGGGAAAGTTAAAAGGAGGACGAGGGGCAGGTTGAAATGCTGTCCCATTCTTACACATCCTTTTCTTGGGGGTCACGGTTTTCTTGCCCCAGCACTCAGTCCTAGACAGAGATACATTAGAAGTTGCCTCAGGGCTTCACAAAGTCAACATTAACCTGAAATACAAAGGCGGTTTATGAAATTACTGATCAACAAACAGAGGCTGCCAAAACCTCTCCTGCCCATATTGCAAACGCACTGGTGGGTTTTGTAGAATCCCCCCTTATGCCTCTGGCCTCCCCACAAAGCTATTTGCTATCCCCTAACAGTCACCGACACTCGGCTCCTGTGCTGGCGAAGCACTAGGGGGAAGCACTTTTTGGCAACTGATTTCAGGCTTAAATAAAACGCATATTTAAGTATTTAAAGTTTTCAGGAGCGCCACCTTTAGGTTCTCACCCCTGCTGTTAAGGTGGTGATTGTTGTTGTTGTTGTTGTTTGGCTCAGGTGGCCAAGTAAGGGTGGGAGAATAAATGTCAGGAAACTGTCCAAAAACCAGTTACGTTGACTGACAAGTAAAAAGCACGTCTTGGAGACAGAGAAGTGTTTCCGTGGGTCTGACCGCCTGCGTGCAATCTATGGAGTCACAGTACACACTTGGTTGTCGCTGCTTACCTGTCTCAGTGGTTGGAAGGGAAGGTATAAGAGCCTCGCTACGTGGAGCTCTCAAGCCCAGACTCGGTTTTGGGAACATTTCGAGCTTCTTTCAGGCAAAGGTAAATCTCCTCCTGTGGGTCATAGTAATAGAACTTGCGCAGGTACGAGATGAGAGGCCTGTGGAAAGAGAACAAGGTCAGTGCTGAGACGCTGAACAGCAACGGGTGGATAGATAATGGAGACCAAGAAAATAATAAAGGTTTACAACCATTCCTGTGAGACTGCGTTCCCTTTCTAAACCATCCGCATTGATAATTAGTGGATAATTCAGCCCAAGCTGTCCTCACATGACTCAGTATTAAAACTATAGATTGGCTACAAAGTGTAAACTGCCATGGCCAGCTTTTGTGGCAAACTGAATCAAAAAGGTACTGCCCCGCACCCTAGGATATAAAAAGGCAAAAAATAAGTCTGCTTTGTCAGAAGTCTGGAAAACAAAGTAAAGAAAAAAAGGTCTTTAGAATAACGCGATTCTGCACATTTAAAAAGAAAGCAAGGCTATTGGTTCATTGAACATCTATATTCATTTTTTAGACAAAATAAATGGTCTTTTGAGACCCAATATAGAATAAAACATGGCAGAACTATGAGAATTTGCAGACGTCTCTGAGATGAGAGGTAATTGGAATTGGCAGAAAATGAGCCAAACACGCGGTGATGTATAAGACCAATCGCTTAATATGCCCCAAGATTTTACAGCAGAAAGTAAAACGGGCAAAGTGGCTGCCAGCTCGGGCACAATGTAAGTATTTACAAACGCATATGCCTTTCTGGATCCTTCACGGCACGCAGAGGAGCTCTTTTCGGAGGCTCTGGTACGACGTGTACATGCTCGCTGCTGTTTGTACGCTTTGCTCCTCGGTGTCTGACCTTTAGAAGATATCTAAGGCTTTTATCAGAGGGTGAGCAGTTCCCGGGGTGGAATGATCAGAGCTGACAGCCCTCTCCACCCCTGCTGCCAAATCAAACCCGCGGACCTCCCAGTGCAGCATAAACAGCACTTAGCAGGGACTCTGTTTAGTTGTGACTGGTAATTAGTGTGGGATCTAGAAATGATAATTATACAGTGATGATGACTGTGTTTGCGCACACACACACACACACACACACACAATAGGAGAGGGAGTACATCTCAGGGGGGCTTTGCCTATTACCAAGGACTGGGAAGCTTATGTTTTGAAGTGCAGCACATCCAGCCCATCCCTCACTATAACATAATGATATTATATTCAGATGAGAACATAAAATAATCCAACGGACTGTAGTTAGACAGAATAATGTGTCTGCTCCGTTTTGCCGAGTACATTCTGCGTCGTTACAAACGGATACTTACTTGGGAAGGGGAAGTTCTGGAATGTGGTCAATCCGAACCAGCTGCCGGATCCGGAAGCGGCACAAATGCTGCAGGGACTTCACGTTGCTGAAGCGGGACACAGGATACAGGAGCTGGACCGGGGTGGGAGGGAGACCTGGAAGGGAGATAAACAGTATGAAAAATGACAAGCACATTGGAATAATAATAGTAATTAATAATAGTTATTAAAACAGGCAATTATAGGAAGCAAGCAGTAAGCTTGATGCCAAGTCCCGTGTATTTAGGGATATAGAAAGGAGGCAAACTGATGTGTATGTGCAGAAGGCCAGGTGAGCACCAGAACGGGCTATAGAAGGATCGGAAACCAGAAGCCATACTGGTAAAAACAAGTAGACGAATCAGACAAGTGCGCAGGAACAAATGATTCCAGCTAAACAGCGGGCAATTCGATGGCTCACCTGGAACTCGCGAGCGCAGGAAATACAGGAACTTCCCGTTCTTTGAGTGCATTATGGCTCGTTTTATAAACTCCACCACAGACTGGCAACGATCCTCAAACTTGGGGTGACACCAGAGACTAAATGTACCTGTAAAAGAAAGATACATCAATGCTGCAATAAAATGGCAGCACAACGTATGCACACAACTGAAGCGATCATCCTTAAGACATGCATCACATGGGCAATGTTTTTAAGGCCAAGCCAATGTAGCGCGTGCACAGCCCTCCTATGAGCAGAGCCCCATGCGCACATTGAGTGTGATGCCGAGTGATGCCCTCACCTCTGTAATGCTCCATGCGTGTGTGATGCGTGATTCCTTGTGAGCGAAAACTCAGGCTGAGGATGTACCGTGGATCGGAGCTGTCTCGCACCAGAAAGGAGCCATCTGGTTTTGCTTTTAACTTCATCTCTGCATCTTCCCAGTTCATTGGCCCCCAGTACCATCCACACTGTTAAGAGATAAAAAAAAACATATAATATAGAAGCGAGAGCGAAACCGGGCACAGAACGGCAGGTAAGTCCCCAAGGAAAAGTTAGAAAGAGCAAAAAGGAAGGTGTGAAAGTAGATGGGCGCCAGCAGAGATGGCAATGGTTACTACAAACAAAAAAATTTCCATTACTCAATGACAGAGAATAACAGCTCTTTACTTTTTCCAGTTCTCGAAGGCTGGCAGCAAAACTACTGGAGTCCTGCCGCAAGAGCGGGCACTGCAACGGCTGCACCAGAGGAACCGGGACGAGCTCAGCGGGCCGGAGAGGAACAACCCGCGGTAAAGGGTCTGAAAGAACATAAAGCAGACAGTAACTGATGGGGACCCCACAAATAAGAAACTGCACCGAAGCACCAATAACTACCGTATCGGCTCGGATATAGGCCGCCCCCGTATATAGGCTGCACCCTAAAAGTTTGGTGCTTTTTTAAAGAAAAACATGCTGCCACTCTGTCTCCCCCCCCCCCCCCCGAGATATGCTGCCACTGTCCTCCCCCCCCCCCCCCGGAATATGCTGCCACTGTCCTCCTCTGCCCCCCCCCCGACTTACCGGAGCAGACTCCCGGGTGTCTTGTGGGGCCGGCGGGGGAAATCTACGCAATACGCGTATACAACTTCCGGTGCCGGCACATCTGCGGAGGGGGGCAGAGGTAAAACGCATCGTGTGGACGGTCCGCACGATGCGCTTAGACAACCTCCCGTGCCGGCACCCCCCCCCCCCGTGGAAAGTGCTGGCAGGGGAGGCTGTCTGAGCGTATCGGGGAGTAGGATGCAGGTCCCCTGCACCTCTGTGGGGGATCTGTATCCTAACCCCGCTGCCTGCCCGGCGCTAGACCCCGACTATAGGCCGCACCCCCACTTTAAAGACTTAAAAGTGGGGGGGAAAAGTGCGGCCTATATTCGAGCCAATACGGTATAATATAATTTAAACAATAGCGATAGGATAACTTGCCAAATTTGGCAATATTTTTTAGGGGAACGCTTTTTTTTCTATATGTGTTCTAGTACTGTTTTAATAACCATGTGTATGGCTCACCCAGCCAGACAGGCCTTACTTAGCATTGCCATAAAAAGCCGGCTCAATGTGGTGTTTGAGCGGGGCGAGCCACAAGTCGCCAGATCGACGAAGGTTCACAAAAACAACGTGAAATTGCTTTGCTGTAAGGATTTTCACAGCGCTTTTACATCTTGCAGATGTATGAACCGTGCTATTGCTGTTTCTCTGTCTCTCGGGGGCAGGAAGAAAGCGGGACAGCGTGTTTACAGCCGTATGCGTAAAACCGCAGGAAAACAGAGATAAATAAACACGTCGGTGAAATCAGAGGACTTTCCATTCAGTGGCAGATTGCGGATTGAAAAGTCTCACCAGGGGCATGCGGTGGAGGAGGTGGTGGCAGTGGAAATGACTGCAGAGAAGAGCCCATTGGACCCACTAAAACAGATGTTGGCTGTATCCCACCAATATCATCTAAAACAAAAGAAAATCATTAAAATTTGCCAAACCGCGTTAAACCAGAGAACATAAAAATGCAGTTTGAAAAGTAAAGCGGATTATGGCCCAGGGAACCCAACCTGTAGACATCACCCAAGCAGAGAAGCGACTATAACAACTTCAGACGCCTTACTTGAAGACCAAGACGGGACGTGAAAAGTCAGAGGGAATGCGCCTTAAGATGGTGAAAGTCCTCCTTAATACATAAAAGCTCCGTGTTACCTGATAATTGACTTTTTTTGCATTCAAATGCATAGGAATTCACCAGAACCATCTCTATGCATTTAATTGTCTAATTTATATTAGTTACATCACAAAACAGATTCAGACTTCAGAATTCAGTCACATATAGCGGAAGGTGGTCAGAACGAGTGAAATGCCTTTACACCGGTATTCTCCATCGAGAGAGATGGGAACGAGGAGGAGATGTACCTAGAAGACTGAGGCTTCTGCGAGGGGGTGGAGGCGGCGTTGGTGGACGCGAGGAGGATGATCCTCGATGTGAAATGTCTACATCCACCAGCGACACCGTTTCACCTAAAAGAAAACGGAAGGCACAAAACCAGTTACTAAGCTACTTACAAAAACCAAAGACGTTCTGCCCCTTCTTTGCGAATCCACTTACCAGTGAACAGGGGACTGAAGGAGACTGGAGAAAAGGCACTTTGAGTTCTGGTCAAACGGGGCTTTCTGTGGAAGGCAAAAGAAATGGCGGAGTAAGCAAACCAGGCAGAGAACGGAGGACGAGCACAAGGACACCGCATCCACGGGACCGATGATGGAAACAGTGCCCATAAAAAAGGGCGACACGTGTAGGTTACTATTCACTAAATATATGCAGGACTTTGTCACTAGAGCTAGAAAAGGGAAAGGTCCAGTCTTAATCCTCTGGACACCGACTAATGAACCTTTATGGAGGAACAGAGAAGGCTCTCCATTGAGAGTCCCAGTTGGGTTAAAACGGAGGGCAGTCGCACTGATTCAGCTCCTTGGTGATCAATATAGGAGTGAAAAAGATGGGATTCGTCAAACTTGGGGTATATGGTGGGCTAAGCAACACACAGCCATATAGTGCGACAGAATCCCCAATATTTATGCCTTAGGTGTTTTATTGAATAGTATTCGCTGGGGACGCGCTGAAATATTTGCTCTGTTTTGTGGACTTCATTATCATTGCCATAAAGAAGCAGCTCAGTGTGGTGTTTGGGCAGGAGTCGGCCAAAATATCACGACGGATAACAATGGTGGCCTCCAGGTCTGCAGATAAATGGAGTTTAATAGGATGAAAAAACAAGCCATGAAGTAAACACAAGTTTTTGTCAATGCTAAACCTCAATACTGTAAACAGCACTTTATTTAATGTGCAAACAATACTTGTTCCTCCATAAGATTACCCCTTTAACTGACACAGACAAGAACAAAATAAGCCCAATATTTAATACAGAGGCCAAACAAAACACCTGAAGGCTGAACCGCATACGGTGCTAACATCAGGGGAGCCGGCGTAGCAGGCGTAGAAAGCGGTTCTCCGACATGCCGCCCCCTGACAAGCTCCGACAGAGGATGCGAAGGAGGGCCTGGCACCATAACACAATCCATGCGAAAGATTACACCGTTCCCATGGCAAAGGAAAAAAACAGAACACTACTTAAGGAAGGAATTTAGAAAGACGTTATCTCGCTGTCTGGCACATATCTGTACAGAATCTACAGCGTATACAGATGAAAACCAGCGATTAAAATAAATCACACAGGCAATGTGCGGTTATGGAGTCAGGGGGTACCTAGTGATGAGTTACGCGGGTGGAAAACTTACTCAAAGTCTTCCGTTGATGGCCTTACTTTGCAGACCCCTCTGTGCACACAGTCGGCAGCAACTTCTGTCTTCCCAGCTCTCCAGATGGGGTTTGCAGTCCTATCCTCCGATGGCATGAGAAGCCCACAAAAATAAGGCCGTTTTGGCAATATAAGCCTTGCGTATGAAACATCAAGCATGGAGCTATTCATTGTGGAGGGTCGGCTCCTACTCGCCTGTATCACCCCTTCATAATGAAGTGTGAAGCGAGGGCAGTGAAACCACAACTCTCCCGACAACTCTGCTTTTAGTGAAAAAGCCCAATGAGGTTTCATTGTCTCAAATCTTGCCATAAAGAACATAAAAAGTGATGTAAATAATTTCATACAATACATGTTGTATCCCAAAAATACCAGGATGAAAAAAGTCCAGAACCTCCAACTCACAATAAGACTTATTAACAAGTCTGCAATAATTGAAATACTTCTATAACAAAGTATCAGCAGACACATCGAGTGATGGTATATGCGAGATTCTAGCTATTATATATATATATATATATATATATATATATATATATATATATATATATATATATATATATACACAAAGGTACAGCAGGTTATACATATGTATATAGCGTTCACGGTAATAAAGATGTGGTAAATATATGGCCAAACACTTAGGGCTGCTGCAACGGATGATAAAAGCGAAGAACCCATACGAGCTGTACAATGTTTAATTATAAATTAAGATGGGAAAATACTAATTGGCTGTATGGCACCAGAGACGATTTAAGATGAAAAAGGGATGATAGCCAAGACGCTGTTTTCTGAGTAAAGCACCCACGCTCTCCCTGGCTGAGATTACAATCCAAGGAGTCTGTTCCAAGACACAGTACCTTCTCAACACATCAACATTAAAGCTATACCTTACCATCTACACCCCAAAAGGCTTAAAAAATACATCACCCCTCTGCTAGCCTTCCATTAGTACAAGTTTAGAAACGCTCATGGAGAGTAAAAAGCCATTAACAATTAACTCACTTGGTGAACCGCGTCCAATTATCAGCCGTCCGAGAACGCAAAAAGGGCACAACTATCTCTTAATGCATTATCTGGTAGAAGGTACACATACCCAGCCAACACCAACCTGAACAAAACAACGCCTGTATACCACACCTCTGTGATTACATGACACAAGCCCCGCCGGGAAGAGACGATTCTATCCTGCACCTCAAACAGAAATCGGACATTTCTGCGGAGCCGCGCGCACAGTACTCAGGTGCTACGCAAGTGTTTCTTAGGGCTCAGAAAGCAGAATTCAGGACCTAGGCATAGAGTGAAAGAGAGCGCAGGCACATTACGATGAGAATGAAAGCTTTGCAATTAGCTCTGAATTAAATCAGGAATGAAAATTGAGGATAAAGTGATTTTATCGACCGCTGCTGTTTTTGTAATTTCTGCAGCATACATAATCATAAGATTGTTTGTGCCCGGGGTGTGTGCGAAAAGTGATACAAAACGATGGAAATATATTAAGAACTCCTTACTATGGGGCAGAAGCTTAACGCTATTTTCTCCCCAGACACAGGACATGGTCATAAAAAAACGAAAACACTGCATGACGATGACCACACGGATACGGGCAACACAGAAAAAGTAAGGGTGAGGGATCCCAAAACAGTTATTTATTCATCTTCCGTAGTGTGCCTATTCTCACCTGCATAAGTAATATGCTCTTATTTGCTTTATTTTTTTATGCCTTTTTAATGTAAGTTGACTCTGAGGACGATTTCCCAACATAACAGAGCCTATTCACACCTCATGGCCGCAGGTTCGAATCCCGGCAGGGTCAAGTCAGCCCTTCATCCTTCTGAGGTCGATAAATAAGCACCGTTTATGGGGTAACAACTATTATTCAGCTGTCGATTTAGTTAATTCCGAGAGCGTCTGCTAAAAGCGATTGGAGTCCCACCGGGAGAAAGGCGATATATAAATACTAGGCGTTATGTTGTTACTTTGAGCTACTTAGAGAAAAGGACATGGCGATGGAATCGAATATTCCTTATTTCAGAACTTCTACATTCTACGGTATTTGCAAACCGATGTTGATTTTGTTCCCCACATAACAGAGAATAATGACGTTACTGAGCAAAGAAAAAAATATATATATATACTTTTTTGTTAATACATAATATTGCATGGCCCCTGGGCCTCCCCACTCGCCGCGGCTGAGGGAAGAGTATCAGACCCAGCTGGCCACCATCAAGTAGACCAAACCCAGTTCTCTGACTGCTAGAAGGAATAGAAGGGCCTTTAAGCACAGCCAGACTCCTGGACAGATCTATGTTGGTGAACTCAGTAGGCCCTTTCTCCTTGGATCAAACCCATTGTCTTCGACGGCGAGGCCCTAACAGCTCATGGAAGCCCTCACATCACATCTGTGGCTATGTGGGCCAAATAGCTCTTCCCAGTTTGGAGGTTCTGAGATGCTGAGGCTAAAATTGCTCCTCCTTCAATAACACAACCCAAACCGGTATAAAGGAGGTAGAACAGGGGTAACACTGGCTTTATTAGACAAAGGGCACAATGCTCCACAGCCAGCTCATGAGCTGCGGGAAAACTGGGGTTACACATACAGGGAAAAATAAATAGGGTATAGGGACACAGGTGAAATATCTGACACATGTATCACACCTAAGGATATCTCATAACAGAATACAAAGCATGAAATACAAGTATTAGGGGGAGAGGCTACACACACGGCGTGGTACTACACACCACTGCCAATAGAGGGCAACGTAACAAAACTGCAACATTTCCACCCGGGCTACAAAACAGATGGATTCTCCAGGAACGGCCGTCATGAATATAACATATGATTTCATTTGCAGATGATTTATTGTTTCTGACAGCACGTCGCACCGTTCACCTCACAGCACAATACATCCGATGAGACACTGTGAAACGGCACACAACGCATAGTCCAAGGCGCGAGCGGTGAACAAAGAATCATGCGGCCGGAGGAGATTCACCATGATTTTCCTCCAAAAATGTCTGATTTCTTTAAATTATGCAAATGATAAATCATGAACTATGTTAGAATACATAAAATACATCGCTACTTAAACATTCAGAGCTTGAACCTTCCGTTTCTTCTAAGTAGACATCTTTTACAGCTTCATCTCGCACCTACAGCCACAAGGTATATGTCTGGCTCTAAAACCTGTCACTAAGCACGTTACTAATACTCTTCTATAGTGGAGGAGTTAATGTGGATATTTCCATGAACCGGCATCTACGGGATGCACGGGTCAGACAGATGATTAAAGGGGAACGGTTTTAGTTTTTTGTGTGATATAATGCTTTCGGGCAGCTCCACATCACTCCTTTGTATGTGTTCAAGCCGAGACTTCTTATCACACCGTCTGAAGTAAACAGAATAACTCACTGGGGACGCTGACTAATAAAAGTTTGTAGCGGAACGGACTTCATTAGCATCGCCATAAAGAACCTGCCCAGTGTGGTGTTTGAGCCGGGAAAGTCACCAAAATCAATGGCGGCTTCCAGATAAAGGAAGTTTATTGAAACTAAAAGAGATAAAAAGCCGTTCTCCGTCAATGGTAAGTTACGTTAATGTATACAGCTCTGGATTTTATGCTTAAGGTTTTTTTTCCCCGTCCTCCTGCCAATCAAGCGATCATCAGTATTTCTGCCCCTTCACAAACCTGTTTATTAATAGTAATGATTTGAGTTTGAAGACCGCCATCATAAGCATTAATAAACAGAGCCGTAAACAAAAGGCAGGTGGTTTTTGTAAACAACATATTCACAGACAGCTGGCAACTAACAGGGCACCACAATGAATAAACGCTTCCATTATGCATATTATTTGTTGGCTATCAAACATATATATATATATATATAAATAGCCGAAATTTGGTTCGGCGAATGATACCGTAGAAATTAAGCAGCCTAAAAATTAGGATGGCGAGTGCACAACTGGAAGTGTCTAAGTAACCAGCGAGCGGAAGTGTCAAAAGGACGGACCGATCAAGTCTTTGACTGACACAACTTGGCACTAATAAGAAGACTAAAGAAAAGATGGGTCAATGAAATTGTTGAATTTATTGGTGCTCAGGGGCCACAGAAGTGAAAGCGTTGGAAATTTGTTTGGAGACGCCTTTATCCTGCATCAGCTTGACGCAGGCTTACGACGATAATTACCATAATACTCACTTGGATGAGCATGAGTGTAAGAACATAAAGTCACCTTCTCAAAAGCAGATTTGGAGCTTTAAAACACAGCGGTCTATTCACTAAAGAGAATTTTGACAGGAGAGTTGTGGCTCCAACTCCAAACTTCACTATACATTATGAATGTAGAACTCCAATGAGCTTCTGCTGCGGGAAGAGCTTGGCTGGCCCCGTATAATGTATAGGTAAATCAGGGAGGGTTCTCCAGTACTTTCTTGTCTGTCGATTTATATATTAAAATTGGCCAGCTCACCCCGCTACCTGCCAGTGCTGTCCCTGTTAGAATTTTTTATAATTAATAATAGAGTGAGGGCGTTGAAACCACAACTTTCTTTTTAGAGAATAAACCCCTCTGAGCCACGTGGGGGGATTAGAGAGCAAAAGACAAAGACAATGCTCCCCTCCGCAGCACAGATGATTCTACGGGCAGATCTGTCAAAAGTCATCCATTCTATATCTCACTGTAACTTAGTATCCAGAAAGTAATAGAAGTTTATTTAGATTGCGTGTAGCGGAGAAACTGAAGACCTTTGGGATTCTAAATGGGAATTTCACATAATAAATCCCAAGTGCAATTCCTGTCACTGGCTATTGTTGGGTGCTTCTGCACCATTTACTCCGCTGCTGGAGTCCTGGAATTGGTCAAAGAAAATAAAGGAATTTACCAGCCTCCCACATCTCCCCGGCTCTCACCTGCCCAGTTCCAGCTCCTTGTCCCGGGACATGTCAGTCAGGCTCCCACCGGACCCCCCTAGGTCCCCGGCCCCTCTCCTCTCAGTTGTTCCTCCGGCTCCTGCACAGCTCTTGGTTCGGAAAATCCTGGACAGCCGGATCCGCAGCGAGCCCTTGCGCCCTGCGCCTCTTCTGGCCGACGCCCCGGCCTGTCCCTCCACTGTCTCTCCGTCTTCCTCCTCTTCCAGTCGCCGAGCCTCTGGGGCCTCCAGCACAAGCAGAGCATCGCTAGTCTCTTCGCAGGGACAACAGGCCCCTCGCAGCCCCAAAGCCCCGAGCTGCAGTTCCAGGCCTTCACCAGGCTGTGCGGCTTTACGGTGCCGACTGCACAGTTCTGACGGCTGGGGCGCCCCCTCCTCCGGTACCGCTTCCACTCCAGCCCCCGGTTCTAGCGAGGCCTCTGCATCCTCCTCCCCTCGTAGCATATTCCGGAAAACCATGAGCCTGGGTCTGGCTGCTTCCTCACCCGCCTCCGGTCCGCAGGCCAGCAGCCGGCTCAGCACCCGGTAGGACGCGGCCTCCTCCTCTGCCGCTGCCCCTCGCATGTCCCCGGTGGCTCTACAGGCCCTGGCCCGAGCCTCGGCCTCTCCCAGCTCCGCTCCCCGAGCTCCAGCAGCTCCCTCATCGGAGCCCGCCCCTGTTTCCGGTACTCTGAAACGTCACTACCGGTGAGATCAGTGACAGCTCCGGAGACAGGCGGTCCCGCCCATTCGGATGACGTCACGTTCTTTCAGAAAAAAGAACGCAATATGTCGCAGGCCAGCAGTTCATTTTTTGGGTGGCCGGACCTACTGGAAAAATTCAGTGGAGGTTTTATAAAAAACGTGATTTGGGAGGAAAGTTCGAGAAGGGGTTTTACAGAAACAAGAGAATGGAACAGTCCAACTAGCAGTGTTTATTGGCTAAGGTACAGATAATTTATATAGTGATCAAGCGCTAAAGTATACAAGAATATATAGCTCCAAAAAAATGTAAATACTACTCAAAAGAATAAGTGGATGCTGCGAGCACTAGAGGTATACCCCCTATACCCAAAAAATAAATAAATATATAAAGTGTCGCGCAAAAAGAAAAAAAAAAAAAACAAAAAAAAACAAAAAAAAAAAAAAAACCACAATTTAAAGATATAAAATTCACCAAAGTTGTGACACACACAGTGTATAATCCACCAGAAATATAATTGAAAACAATACTTATAAACTGTGTGTGTCACAACTTTGGTGAATTTTATATCTTTTAATTGAGGATATAAGTATTGTTTTCAATTATATTTCTGGTGGATTATACACTGTGTGTGTCACAACTTTGGTGAATTTTATATCTTTAAATTGTGGTTTTTTTTTTTTTTGTTTTTTTTTTTTTTTTCTTTTTGCGCGACACTTTATATATTTATTTATTGGCTAAGGGCATACGGCCACTTTTCAAACTTAGCACCTTTATGTGACAAATTTCTTATTATTATTTCTGAAATGGGGTGAGTATGGGGCGCTGTCAACCCACAGCCCACCTGTGCCAGATGGCCGATCCAGGCCATCTGGCACCTAGATGCTCAGACACTTAGGCTAACATACACTGACACCCATACACTCACCCAGACACTGACACAGCCACACACCCACACTAACAGACACCCAGAGAGTCGCACTCACACGTACACTAACACACACACCACATGTACCTGGCATGAAGCCTTAGTCTGTCTGCAATGCAGCTCCATGCTAACACCACAGGGTCACGTAACACAATGTTGCCTTCATTTTTAAATCACCACCAGCCCAGCGGTTTCCACGGTTTATTCTGGGGTTGTCCCTATCAATCTGGGGTTGATTGAAACCTTAGATATACCGTATCTCCTCGATTATAAAACAAGGTTTTTTCAGAGCTCTAAAAGAGGTCTGACTATAAGACTAAGATCCAGTTCCCCCGCAGCGCTGCAGGGGACCCGGATCCTGCTCTCCGGCAGCCGGTGGACGTCTTAATGGGAAAGGAGAAAATTACATCTAAGCACAAAAGTGTTAAAACAGCCTTGCTCACACACTGGTGTTATTGTGCCTAATAGAGCTCTTCCTTGCCTTGATATTTAATTCCTGTTGTTAACCCCGGATTATCGTTTGACTTAACTGCCTTCTGTGACCCTGACCTTGGCTAATGTATATTGGACTACGCTGCCTCCCCTGAAGTTACTGGACTTTGCTGTATTTAGTGAATCAGACCCTGCCTACACCTCCTGTACCGGACGCCTCACCTGCACTCCTTACACCCTATTGCCTGCTTTCGATACACATCTTGGCAGGTGCTTGTGAATAGGCTAGGGGCATAACATAGGACTGCAGGGGTCCTAAATCCTAGGGCTGCCAAGGCTTCTCATCATCACTTTAAATTGGCCCTAACCATCTGTCATTTTTATTTTATTACCGAGCATTCCCAAGGTGTTTGTTATTATACTATTGGCACATAATTTGATATTGCATTTATTTCCCCCATAATATTTAGATCCAAAACATAGTACATGGTGAGGGACCCCTGGGCACAAGAGGCAGGGGAGGCAGGATTTTTTGTTATGCCGCTGGAATAGGCCGGCCAGTTATTTGAGTGTCAAAGATCTTAACCGTGTCATCAGCATAGGCTTGACTTTTGGATGCAGGGCCACAGACTTCGGGTTTCCAAAAATATACATTTCTCATCACACAATTTCATATTGACTGTCCCACTCAGTATAATGCAGAACAAGTCATTTTCTGTTATTTTTATTATGAAATGCAATAGAAATATGAAATAATACATTAAAAACCATGTTTTTCTGGGAACACTTAAGCATCATGTGACATAAAAGCAGGCACTGAAGGGGTGTTGCCATAGAAACTGAAAAAAAGCTTCTTAAAGATTTATGTTTTTTAAGTGATTAAACCATGGGAAGAAAGAATAAAATGACAGATTGTTTGTTTATCATGCTAGAGAGTGCAATTAATATTTCATGTAAGTGCAACAGCACCTTTAACTTGTTAATAGAACTCTGATTGGGTGCCTTTTCTTTGGAAGCTCATTATAGCTGAGGATCTGTTATCTACGGTCAATGTTTCATGTATGTATATATATATATATATTCAGATCAGTACCACGCCATATATAAAATGTATATTCGAGTCTGATTTGCTTGGACTCTGATGCATTTTACTGTCATTAGGGTAATAAAATGAAAATATGAAATAAAACTGACTTCTGCCGGCTGTGTCAATAAAGTGCTGCGGGTTCCTTACTTGACAGTGAAGTAAAACACATTATAATAATGAGAAATAACACATGTAAGCACATATGGCATCTGGAATAAGATGCAGCCAGGTCATTAGGCAACATTCTGTTCTGGCTAAACAACTCCTAGGTTCTTTCTGTTTGCTTTGTATGTAGCTCTGGTTCAACGACTCCTTTTTATCTATTGTATCTATTCATCTATTTCTAGTAGAAAACAAATGTTTCATGTATTTACTCGCTGTAAATTGTGATTACCCAGAGAGAGAAGTAAATGTATCTCCCAACACTTAGATTGGTCAGTGGGGGGAATTCTTTTCGATGACTATCATGAGAATTACCTGTATTTACTACTACCAAGGCCAGTTTCTTATTCCAGACAATGCTTGGCACAAATGCTTATGTTATCTATCAAGGCGATCCCTTATTTGACCTCGACCTTGGATACGCTATCACTATATCAATATATGGGGATTTTTTTCCCTTTCTTTTGGACCATGTTCCACTTTGGCATGAAAAGACAATGCATTATTTTTTGCTAATTGAGCTTCAGTACTAGGCCTGGTCATATTCACAAAAATAAAAGCCAAAGGTTTAGATGAGTTATGGTGGTAGTTAACCAAACCTCCATCTCTCTCTTCAAACGGATAGCATGGAACCAGATGATTTTCACTCTTTTATTTATCCTTCTTTTCCCTCAATATGCCATCATATCTTTTCGCAGTTTATATTTAGTGTTTGAAATGAAACATTTATACTATTTTTATGTTTATGCTAAATAATAGCATATGCTACAGAACAACGATGCCCTCTATTTACTAGCATCGCCCTATATAAGAAACTAAACACAAGCAGCAGCAGACAGGAGAGGAGGGGAGAGGAGAGGTGATGTGGAGCTGATGCAGACAGATGTGTGATAATATATACAATGGGAGAGGCAACCGTATGATGTATAGGAAGGAAGGTGATGGAGGGGTAACATGGTAGATGTGGAAATAAAGAGTCTGGGTTTTCTCCCACATCTGTGACAGATCCCTCGCTCCCCAGGCTCTCTACAGCCATCTGTCCTTCCACTCTCTCCACTCACACAACACTAATTTGAAGTGACACAATCAGAGAGACCAATATTTATACAGCCTGCAGGAGGGGTAATCAGGCAGAGAAGCTTTACAAGCCTGTATCACCCGTCCACTCTCTCTCTCTATATATATATATATATATACACAGAGACATACATCTCTCTCCATATATATATATATAGATATATACACATACATATATAGTAACAGAGGAGGTCAGGGACAATCATGCTTTGTCAGGCACTCTCACTATGTCTTTGTGGCTGAGGGTTTATAGATATTGCATCAACTGTTGGAATGATATCATGTCACGCCAGCGCCTGATTTGCTAATAATATTATTGCCGTATCACTGCCGGTGACTGGTTGGCTAGCACTATTGTTGTCGTATTATTGCAGGTTAGAATCATGGTCACATATCACTCTCAGTGCTTTATTGGATAGCATTTTTGTCACATTTTATTGACAGCTGGGCTGGCACTATTATCTTTATGTTAGTGCTGGGTTGGCTACCACTTTTATGATATGTCACCGTCAGTGCCGGGTTGGCTAGAACTACTGTGCTAAGTCACCGTCAGTGCTGGCTACCAAAATCATTATGTCATTGTCCTTGACTGCTTGGCTGGCATTATGATATATATAACTGTCAATTCCTGACTAGCGAACACTATTGTCATACGTCACTTTTTGTTAGCCTGGATACATCACTTTGCCAGTCTGTAATTGCTACAAGTGTTCTGATGTCGCCTCTGTCACTCATTGACTCCCACTCTGACAGTCTACTGCTCTCAATCTGTTAATCCACATCACAAGTGATTTTCCATTTTTTATTAAAATCGATGCTGGACCAATTTAAGAAAAATTTGGGGATTAACTCATAAAGGTAAAATTGTAATATTTTGTGTTCTCGCCCTGGAATGAAAATGATTTAAGCGTTTAGTCTACGTTTAAATGTTACTCCTCTAATCCCTTCACCTTTTGTTGTGTATTCGGCATTGTTGAATGTGTGATGTGATAAATCTGGTGTCGATGTTCTCTGCATAATCCCTAGCCATTGGATTGTGTGTTAATTATGTCACTCCTTTCCTGTTTGTTGTGTATGCCAAATTTTCCCCAAAGTGGCTGAATAAACTATACCCAGTCCCAATAAAGTATGTTCATCCTGACTGGTGTATCTTGTTGTGACTGATGGTAGAGTTCTTTGGGAGACCCAGAGGAACACCTTTACTCTGAGAACGGAGCGACTACGCAATTTGTACCTGGAGGACAGTAACAACGTGCAGGCCTGTCCTGCGAGACCCCCATGGTTCCCGTTACAGTCGCCCTGTTTTTGTAGTTATGGTTTGTGAGTCACAATCACTCTAAATGCAGTTATATCAAAGCCATCGCCACCCTTTTCACTCTCATTTACCCTTTATGTACAGATGCATGGATTCACACATTGTTAATATTAAGAGGATTCCATGTTCTTAAAACACGCATACAGCACATATAACACACGCAGTGTGCTCGCATGCTGTTTATGTACACACACACACACTCTCTGTGTCTGCATGGCGCACGGACTGATGCTGATGTTGGGGGGGGGGCAGGAGAACGCTCCCAGCCTCGGTTGCCATGGAGCTTCATCCAGGTTGTGACGACACAACTGGCGTCTCCTAGCGATAGGAGAATGGTGGAGCAGCTTTAACCCCCCGATCCCACACACTGCATGCTCCAAAGTGCACCCCCCAATCCCTTTATCCTCACTGATCACCTCCGTGCCTGTCCGATAACATCAGTATCTGCGTGCGGTGTTTCTTCCGCCTGTCACTCACAGATCTCCTGCTTCTATTTCACGTACATTCATGCATTCTAGATTGTAAGCTCGTCTGAGCAGGGCCCCCCTCACCGGTTGTTCTGTAAGTAAAATTGTCATGTTATGTGCCACTTGTGATGTCCTGTCTACCCATTGTACAGCGCTACGGAATATGATGGCGCTATATAACACAATAAGTAATAATAATGAACATGCTTTCCACCGCTCTGCGTTCTGCCCCAGGCAGTCCCAAGCACGTCCTCCCTACTGTGGGGATCTCTTCAAAACATCCACCCTGCGCTGATCGCTTCTCCTCTATGTTCTCTGAGTAAGCGCTAAGCTTCCCTTCATAATCCACACTGATCATTTATCCACTCTTCATACACTCCGCATCACTCACCCCCACTCCCTGCACTAAGCATACCCTATTCAGCTGCCAGTCTACCCCCACGTCTCTGCATCTCCCCTGTCTCCAGTCTCTCCACCCTCATCTTGGAGCCTCTCCACCTATTTTCCAGCCTATCATTTTGTTCTCAGACACCTAGCTTCTTTACTGAGCGCAGGGATTAGGTAGACCTCGTATGGGAAATAGGCACAGGGCAGAAGGCAGTGCCAGCACAGATTCGGGAACCAAGTGACGTACGCATAGCAGGAGCAGAAGAGAGAGGAGGGGAAGCAGGAGAGACGGAGAGAGAGAGAGACAGACAGGAGAGAGGTCGAAACAGAGGCAAAAAGCTAAAGGGCTGAAGAGAGAAAAACAAGACGACGACAGCTGGAGAGAACGGAAAGAGTTAAATGGGTGAAGGGATGTGACAGGGCAGAGAGACAAGGTGGGGGTGGGAACTGAGCAGGGAGAAGACATGGGCACCCGTCGGTGTGATAGGAAGTGAGAGATGAACGTGGACGGCACATGGAAGATTTTAGCAGGTATCGTTCAGGTCACATAATGCAGATGAAATAAAGGGTTAAATACACTGACCACTCCAAGGTCCTGCTGCAAGATGGGAGGCTCGTACTCAACACCAAGGGGACTGTATCTACACCGGTGTCTCCCAGGAAGAGCATCGTTGGCATGATCTCTTCCTGACGGAGAGATGGCAGTTTTATGGTTGGCACTGCTTTGGTGCCATCATGTCCAGCAAATTCTTCATGCCACTCCGATTTTTCAGAGCACCTCATGGACCAACATTACTATGGAGGAAGCCCCAACTCCAACTCAACCTCCGCTATCCACCTCTCTAGACCCCCTGCCCACTCCCTCCATTCCTTCCTCTATCCCTTCTTTAACCACATCTCCCCCCTATCTTCCACCTTCTTCTCCACATGTTCCCATATCATCTCCTCTTCCATTTACCCCCTCTCCATCCACCCAAACTACTGCCTCTTCTACACTTCCCCCTTCTCCTGGTCCAGACCAGCCTGATGAAGAGGGTCGTAGAGCAGCACTTGGCTTCCTGCACTCAGGTAACCTTCTATTTCTGTCTGAAGCCAATTGCACAAAGAGACACGAACTCACTGACCTGAGAGGCCGCCCTACAGATACAATTCTTGATCACACCAGAGGCCCGAGAGACTCCCTGCTCCATGCCACCAACTTCCTCAACATGATATTCCAGGCCAGCGACATGCGTGAGTCCAGTATACGGGAGGACATAGAATGGTATCACGCTCTGGTGAGAAGTCTGGCAGGAGGGGACCCCCACATACACCGGGCAATGCTTTCTCTCACTACCCATCCAATGTCCTCCAAGCCTCAGCTGCTTCTTCAGGCCACAAAGGAGGGCCATGAAATTCTTTTACGAGACCTCTCTTCACCTCACCATCATAGGAAACACAGAACGGACTGGGGATCTTGGGGTAACTTTCAAGCCAGCCCCTCACTCACCAAGGAGATCCTTCTAAATGATCTACAAAGCCTTGATACCCCAAAGTGGAGCAGGGGAGACAGCTACATTGTGGACCCCAGTCATGTACACTGGTCCAAACCCTTTCTAGAGTGCGAGGGGGGACATTTTGTCCCGGGATGGATGGTCTCACTCTCTACTGCGTTCTTTGGACTGAAGCCTGACCTGAGTCCTGAGTTTAAGTAAGTAAGCGAGCTGACATATGCTAGCGTCTGGACTACCGTCATTTTAGAAGAACATGACGGGGTAGGGTAGAAGGGGGGCTGCATGTTTTTCTCCTTTCAAGATACGACTTTCTCAGAGGAATAACTAATCTTCTGGTGAGACTTAACAAATCCAAATATTAAAGTAGCTTAACAAGAGACTCCTAACACCTAACTTTTTGTGCTATGTTATAATAAACTAAATTGATTTATTCATTGGAGTCAAAGATCGAATTCAACATAGATTTCTCCTGCACTGGAAGTGTTTATATAAATATAAATATATAAATCAGTTATTGGTATTACAACATTGTTGCGTATGCACTGGAATTTAAACACTGGATGTATATATACGGTATATATATTTATATGTGAATCAGTTATTGGTATCATAACATTGTTGCGTATGTACTGGAGCTTATACACTGTATATATATATATATATATATATGTGTGTGTGTGAATCAGTTATTGGTATTATAACAATGTTGCATATGCACTGGAATTTATACACCGGATGTATATATATATATATATATATATATATATATATGTGTGTGTGTGTGTGAATTAGTTATTGGTATTATAACAATGTTGCGCATGCACTGGGTACTACAAACCCCCTTTAATCTCACCTGCATATTTTTCTCATGGCCTCACTTTTTCCTCCCCCCCTCAGATTAGTCTCTCACAAACACTGATTTTATATCACTCACATCCGCCCTCAAACTGAGCAGCTGTTAAGCCGCAAATCTCCCTCCGCCAGCTCTGAGTGAGCAGATGGCACCGGGATGCCAGGTTCTAACGACCCTGGCATATCCCTGCCCTAGCATTTCAGTGTGATCCATGTCGCTCTGCCACCTTCTCATCCGCAGGACACTTTAGAAATAACAGACTTCTAAATGTGGAGCAGTCACTATGGAAACGAGCAGAATGTGCCTCCGGGTTGGGGCTTTAACACTTTGCACTAGAAGATATTTGTAAATTTGGCAAATATGTCGGCCCTACCTGCTCAGTGCTGCCCCCACTTACTCATCCTTTGATATCGAGCCTTTGATGATGAGTACCCTTGTGGGTTGCCCTCACCCTTTTACGGCATCCATATTTAATGAATTTCTATCTTCCTTGAGGGTTAAGAAATTATTTACAGAATATTCCATCTGTGAAGACGTTCTCCGTGTCCTTCTAGCCGTGTCGTCTCTGAATCCTCACCTAACTTATCAATGGGCTAATGCCGGTCCCCCATATGCTGAAAGCACTCACGGGAGTGCTGGGTGCTGCTCCCCAGAGAATAACGTATAGCATAACAACCTATAGCACTACAACCACTGCGCACTAGAGTCGTGTCAAACACACAATCACTAAATGTGACTATAATGAAAGGCCCCAGTCCTCCATGGAGCTCTCGTTACTCTAGATACCATGACAGGCCAGGAGAAGCACCCTGCGGAAGCCTAAGAGCGTAGAGTGCGGGCCACGTGGCTAAAGCTCTGGCTAAAGCTGGCAGACGTACCTCCATCATTTTTTGCCCACTGGCAAAAAATGTCGAATGAAATCCTCAGTATCTTCCTGCACCCTGCTAAATATACATAAAATTGCAAGTAAGTCACATGAAAAGCCTAGTGGGCATATATGGTCAATTCTAATAATGGAAAATCTTATGCCTTTCTGAGAGATGGGTAGAACATCTCAATTTATAAGGGTGGCTGCATGTTGGCATCGTATCTGCTGATAAAATGTATTGTCACCTTGCCAGCATGCAGGAACAATTGTATCATCTCTTCTACGTGCAGAGATCAGACGAACGTTACCAGGTGCCTTTTCTATCTGTGAAATCCCAGAGGGCAGACTTCTTCTTCTGGAGAGAATGTAGCCCTGGAGTACAAAGGTTGATTACAGAGAATAGTTCTTGGTTTACCCAGCCATGCCAGCATCACACAAACATCAGCACTGGTACAGCACAAAATATTTCAAAACCCAGCAGTCTGAGCTCAAAATCACACTGCGGACTGGATGCTCCGCTCACATTTTTCTCACTCTTTCATTTAGCTTATGGTTTAACATGAAATGGTTTCCATTACGAGTACTGGGACATTATTCCTTATTCTAATTTCTGAGAATAATTGCTGCATTGTGTCCAACATGTTGGAGACATGTTTGGAGACATGGTTGGAGGCATGGTTGGAGGCATGGTTGGAGGCATGGTTGGAGACATGGTTGTAGGCATGGTTGGAGGCATGGTTGGAGACATGGTTGGCAGCATGGTTGGACACATGGTTGGAGGCATGGTTGGAGACATGGTTGGAGACATGGTTGGAGACAAGGTTGGAGGCATGGTTGGAGACATGGTTGGAGGCATGGTTGGAGACATGGTTGGAGGCATGGTTGGAGACATGGTTGGCGGCATGGTTGGAGACATGGTTGGAGGCATGGTTGGAGACAAGGTTGGAGGCATGGTTGGAGACATGGTTGGAGGCATGGTTGGAGGCATGGTTGGAGACATGGTTGGAGGCATGGTTGGAGACATGGTTGGAGGCATGGTTGGAGACATGGTTGGCGGCATGGTTGGAGACATGGTTGGAGGCATGGTTGGAGACAAGGTTGGAGGCATGGTTGGAGACATGGTTGGAGGCATGGTTGGAGACATGGTTGGCGGCATGGTTGGAGACATGGTTGGAGGCATGGTTGGAGACATGGTTGGAGGCATGGTTGGAGGCATGGTTGGAGACATGGTTGGAGGCATGGTTGGAGACATGGTTAGAGGCATGGTTGGAGGCATGGTTGGCGGCATGGTTGGAGACATGGTTGGAGGCATAGTTGGAGACATTGTTGGAGGCAGTGGGGACTTGGTTTACCAAGACTTTTTTTTACATGAATTTGTAACCTATTCTCAGTTTTTAATGTAAGGCACTTAGGAGGAGAAAAGTCTATTTTCCTCTATTCCTATCTCAACTGTTGTGAGTTTGAGCTGTAGAATAACGTGATATCCTCCTACTCATGAGTAAATGAGTCAAGTTAGTGTCATGAACAACTTCAAAGATACACTTTGTTTTTCAGAGGAGCCTTGCGGGTGGACGTACGACTGCAGAGTTTGGGGATAAATCAATGTTCCCAGGGGCCTGGATGGTTTGCCAACACGCACAGCTGTGATGAGAACAGCACACAGGTAATTGAGGTCTGCCAATGGTTTACACGGTGCATACCTACCTACTGAACGCAGTCATTCGAAGTTGTTGGTACGGTGTGAAGGTTCCCTGTCTGCTGATTTTCTGACCTGAGCATATTCACTGAACCATATCTAGAATCTATGTGCACAATGTAATGTGCTTAGCAGTCAGAATTAACATACCAGTGTTTGCCCCACCATTAGAAATTTGCCCCAGAATTCCCATTTATGAACACCCCCCAGAAGAGGGAGATCTCTGGGTAGTTCCCCGGTACGCTTACCTAGTTGATCTCTGGGCATACAATAACTATTATTTATTGTTTTATATAGCGCCATCATATTCTGTAGCGCTGTACATGGTTAATGTGTGTAATACTAGCAGTAACTGCCGTCATCTGAGCTGCGTGTCCCCCCTTCAGTGCGTATCGGATGAAAGAAACGGCTCCATCTTGGGCAGGTACCGATGCGTGTGCCAGCCTGGCTATTACAGGACACAGCATGAGGGTAAAGTAACAGTGTGCGCTAGTGTTTCGTGTATATGTACATAGCTGTAAATGAATGTACACATAAACATACGTGTATATGTCTACTTCAAAGATGTGTATGTTGATCGTTACACGTAGTTACTTTGTATATGTGTGTATGTGTTAGGATTTCTCTGTACTTTTTCTTGATCCATGTGCCCCCGCAGGCTCGGGCAGCTCATACCCGGGGGTTACAGCCTGTGGGCGCTGCAGCGAGGGCTGTGCTACGTGTGTGGATGGCTCCCCGTGTCTCGTGGAGGAAGACTGGGCTCTGCGCGTCACCGTGCTGTCCCTGCAAGCAGCGGGAATGCTGGGGGTCTTCCTGAGCATGCTTGTGGCCTACAACTTCCGCGAAAGCAAAGTGAGCGGACGCGATACAATCAATAAAGTGTATCTTTCACCCTTCCCAAATATTTTTACTATGCAGTTCGGAACACTGAAGAATCTTGTATTGGCGCTTCAGAATTTTAATAATAATTACTATCCTACCCAACATTGCAAATGGCCAGAGAGGGAGCCTTTTATTTTATTGGACGTGATTACAAAGATGGCGCTTAACTGCATTAAGGCTCCAAACAGCAATGTCTATTGTTACTACACTGCCATTATCACACCAAACAATATAAATTGTATTCGGGGATATAATCTGTAATTATGGGGAAACATCTTATTGATCCAAGGAGAAATCTGACTGCCATTTTTGGGGTCAAGAAGGAATTTTTTTCCCTGGTTAGTGCAAAATTGGAAAGCGCTAAACTGGGGGGTTTTGCCTTCTTTTGGATCAACAGCAACAAATTAACAGATATAGGAAAGGCTGAACTTGATGGACGCAGGTCTTTTTTCAGCCTATATAACTATGTAACCCCAGCGTACGTTCTTCCTCCCCAAACACACACGCATATTGACTCTGTTTCTGCCCTCGCAGAGGATCCGTGCCTCAGGTCTTCTGCTTCTGGAAACCATCCTGTTTGGCTCCTTGTTACTGTACTTTCCGGTGAGTGACCCCCCGCCCCGGCCACAATATATCCCAGATCCCCATATAACCCGAGTGGGCTGACTCTGTTCATAAATGTTTGGTCTAGGTTTTTATCCTCTACTTTAAGCCAAGTGTGTTCCGATGTGCCGCTCTGCGATGGGTGCGCCTGCTTGGGTTCTGCATTGTGTATGGGACCATCGTGCTGAAACTTTACAGGTGTGAACAGGTTATACCCCGTTCCTCTGTTTGTATGCATGTTTAGTGGATGTATGTGCAATCAGACGTGTTAATAGATAGCACGGGTCTTCAATTCCTTCTTTACAGGGTAATGAAGGTATTCATTTCAAGGACTGCTCAACGTATACCCTACATGACAAGTATGCGTTTGCTGCGAATGCTGTCAGTCATGGTGTTGCTCTGCACCTGGTTTCTGGTGGGATGGACTTTAGGGGTTCTGGAAAACCTACAGCGAGGGGTTCCTATGGTTATCCGTTCACAAACACGCGAGGGGCTTGTCTTTTACACCTGTGACCACGATCGCTGGGATTATATGATGTCTCTGGGTGAGTTCATTTTATGTATCATATATGATTTGCCATGTGGTCCATCTCAGGATCACTCATGGTGTTCAGGTGTGTAACTTGCTGTAATTCTTGTTCTAGGTGAGTTTCTGTTGTTATCCTGGGGAACCTTCTTGTGCTATGAAGCTCGTTCAGTCCCGTCTGCCTTCCACGAGCCTCGTTATATGGGACTTGCTGTTCACAATGAAATGTTTGTTTCAGCTGCATTCCATGTGCTCAGGTGAGGCTTAACACCGCATATCGTGAACTTGAACACTAAAGAATAGTAACAAAATTAACGTACAAGATTAAATTTTTTCCTGTACTTGAAGGTGAGTAGCAACTAAGTCAAATACAGTTGCCTTGTGGTTGTCTTCACAGGGTAATATATCAGGATACCAAATTATATTTATATGATATTCAGTTGCCTTGGATTTCCTTTGTTCAAGGTTCGTCATGGTCACATCTCTTCATCCTGATTGGACACTGCTCCTGTTTTTTATCCACACACATGGGACTGTCACTATGACACTTATCTTGCTCCTGGTACCAAAGGTATGCTTTACTAATGTGTGTATATTAGGTAGTCCGTGAATGTATGGGTGGCTTAGCTTACCAGTATCTATATGCTCTTGTGTCAGTTCCTACACGCAGGAGGACCTCCTCGAGAGGAAATAGCTGCCGAGGTGTATGAGGATGAGCTGGACTTGAGACGCTCCCGATCAAATTTGAACAGCAGTATCACGTCTGCGTGGAGTGAGCACAGCCTGGATCCTGATGACATACGGGTAAGAATGTGCTGTTTACACGCATGTGCTTCCTTTTACCCAGTGGGACCTAGATTATTGATTGGGTGGAGTCATTGAAGCCAGAGTGTAAAACAATATATATATATATATATACACATGTGTGAGAAAGAAACTACACCCTCTTTGGATTCTATTGTTTGTTTTTCACACATGGCTTCTTCTTTTTGGCTTTATTTTTGTTAAATCATGACCCTGTGTAATATGTCATGTATTGTTCACCTGAGGTTGCATTTACCTAATTTTTAGACCTGCTAAAGAGCAGATGATTGTTATTATGTCCTGATGTGTAAAACCATACAATTCAAAGAGGGTGTACTTTCTTTTTCACATGACACCAAGGAGAGTTTATGCCCTTTTAGTGGGTATTATAACAGAAACGCCAGGTTTCACCCCCTGCCTGGGGCAGAAGTGAACAATTACTATAAGAGAGAATTAGAGAATCAAAGTTACTTGGCCAAGTCATGCACAATAAGCTACACCTGTCACCTGCATCATTTGTGGGTATAGACAAGCTTTTGCACTCCAAGTGCTGTGGCCTAACCCATTATTTTGGTAAACCAAATTAGTTTGATATATGTGATCTCATGTTATGCTTACACTTTTACAGTGTGCAGCCACATATGTCTAACTGGTGCCCTCACACTAAAAGACGCAATCTGTTGCAGAATTGGCAAGAGGTGCTTGGGAGGCACCGGATGTCTAGTCTGGGCCTGCCAATGATGTTGAACTAGCAAGATGGATGCCAGCCTTTCCTACAAGTAACAAATCACAGCTGCTGCACTTTGAAGCCTAATTTCCTAATTAATTGTTTTAAGCTCTCCTGTATAGGGCTTAAAAGATGCTTGGCACCTATGCCTGGAATGGAAACTTTAATGCAGGACTAAACACTTTGTGTGTTAAACACACAAAATGGTTGCAGTCCATCCTCACTTAGTGTATATTCCATATTGTCTAGCATGTGAAGAGACTGCTTGACAATTGCTATTTTGTGAACGCGTGACTCATAATTATTTGGTCTGACACAGCACCATTTTCTTTCTGCAGGATGAGCTTAAGAAGCTTTACGCCCAACTGGAAGTCCACAAAACAAAGAAGATGATCCACAACAATCCTCATCTCCAAAAAAAGAGGAGTTCTCGGAGAGGACTGGGTCGCTCTATTATGAGACGTATAACTGAGATTCCAGATTCTGTTACGAAACAGTGTGGGCGAGAAGAAAAGGAGGGTTCTCCAAGTTCCGCTGGAGGACAGAAGAGAAGGCAGCAGGACAGCGGCAGTGTTAAATTGCGAGAGGAATCACTGAGGCAAAGAGTCCTTTCTCTGCGCAAGTCACATAGCACTTATGACCACATGCAAGAATCCAAGGACAGTGGTTCTGTCTCTCCACGGCTGGAGAGCTCAGCTAGGGATGCCTCCCTACGGGATTCCCTGATGAGGAGAAACCTTGCCAGAAACGTGTCTTTACGCTCTCATGGGGACTCTCTTCGTCAAGCTCCCTTAGTCTGCAAGTCACTTAGTGCGCACAACCTTTTGGCAGATAAAAAGCCTTTGAGTGTGTCTACTGGAGCTCTACAAAAATCTCACAGCATGATTGGAAGTGCTCATGGAAAGGGCCCACTTACAGGAGCCTCAGAAACCTCCACAGAACGAGCTACGGAAGGGAGTAGGAACCCACTGCTGGGAGGCAGTTTCGACAAAGCTGAGGTGTGTCCATGGGAGCTTCAGGAGCTCCCTACATATAGTGAAAATAAGGCTCAGAAGCATGTCACCTATGCACCTGGAAAATGCAGTAGCATGGACACCTCACATGTATCAGGAAAGCCCCACATTTCTCGGGGGAAGAAAGAAGACACAGATGCTAAGCATCAAAGCTTGGGAAGCAGAGAGAATCTTAGAAGTGATGGCGTAGAAGGGAATATCTGTTACCATTTACAAGATAGCACTCAGCAGAAAACAGAGGACCCTTCATCTATCACAGTGAAGCCTGGTGCAGCTCTGGTTCCCCCAGGTTATGCAGAAGGTGAAGGATTCAAGGCACTAAATGCTGAGGTTATCGGTACAGGAGGAAAGAGTCCGGGGGAGTCTGCAAAACTAATTCACAAAAGTACATTAAAAAGTCTGGTTCTGGCAGTACGGGCATTTAAAGGAACAGCCGCAGGAAGACAGCATAAAGAGAGAGTGAGACAGGCTGCTGAAGGAGCAGGGGTGCTTAAGAAGCAGCAAGTGGAAGAATTAAAGACACAAGATGCGGAATCAGACTGTATTAGGGATGGGGAACTTAAGTCACAGCTACGTGAGCTGGCAGAAAGTGAGAGTCAGGCGTGCCTCTCCCCCCAGAGAGAGTGTTTCTTGAAAATGAATAAGGATAAGGATGAAATGTCCTCTTCTCCTAAAATGTCTAAACAGACCCCACCATCCAGCAAATTTGAGAGAATGAGTCAGTTGCGAGAGGCAGTTTGCCCTTGGGAGAGCATGGAGGGGCCACATGATGCCCCACAAAAATCAAACAGTGTGGAAAGCAGAAGAAGTGAGATATGTCCCTGGGAGAGTACAGATAGTGAAGGTCCAGGGGGTCCTATGAGTCAATCAGGGAGTAACTTCTCCTTCCACATTCCTCCACCTCCAGTGGAAGGTGAAAAGAGGGGTCCACATAAAGAGATCTGCCCTTGGGAAGGAGAGGAGGAGGAAAGACAGCGAGAGGAAATTTGTCCCTGGGAGGGCAAGGATGCTGGAGACCTAAGAGCAAAAATATGCCCCTGGGAAACTGGTGAGATGGAAAAGGTGGCCATGGGAGGCCTGAATGAACAGAGTTTAGTCATGAAACTAGAGGAACTTGGGCGGCAAAGAGATGCTGTGTGCCCATGGGAAAGTGAAGAGTCTGGGGGATCCCCAGGGCTCCTCAGTCAATCACAGAGTAAAACATTTGACGGGGGACCTATTCAATCTAAAACTTCAGACAGCTTGGATTTAGAGGCTCGAAGAGGAGAGATCTGCCCCTGGGAGAGTCTGGACTCTGAAGGGACCCCAGCAACCTTGAGCCAATCGCAGAGCCATAGCTGGGACCCTGCAACTAAGGCCCTTGTAGATTCAGGACCCTTGGAGTCTCCCAAGACCAGCAAGCCACCCCTTGGTCAGCTGTACAAGTCACAAAGTAAGCAAGATTCCATGTGTAGCTGGTCAAGTGAGGAACCCAGACCACTATCTAAAATCATGAGTAAGAGTGAAGGACGCATGGGTGATCTCTACCCTCCTATAAAACCCGCACAGCATGGCAAACGCTGGCACCACTCCTTACGACTGCAAAGCAAAGTGCATGCCGAAAACCAAGAGAGCAGCATTACACCCCAGGAAGGTACAGAGTTGCAGGCTATGCCTCCTACAAGAGATGAAAACTCTTGCGGTCTGGCAGAAATATGTCCATGGGAAGTGCAAGAAAAGCCCTTGGCATCTACAGAATCTGTCTCCCATAAAGCAGATGTCTGCCCATGGGACTTCCAATGATAATATTAGATTCTGGTGAATGGGCATAGTGAGAGTGAATGCACTGCTTGTACATATGGGTGGATTGAGTGAAGAAGACTATGCATGCATAGCCGGCAAGCAACTAGACTGGGTGTACAAATGTGTATGTATACTGAGGAATGGAAGGAATCAGAACTTTGCAGAAACTATTGTATTCTCCAAACAGAAATAAAGAGCTGGAAGTTAGAATTGTTCCTATGTCAGTACCCAAATCTCAAATAAAAAATGCCCTTTCTTTTCAAAGCTTGTCTTTGTTGTTTTGATATATTTAGAGTAAGCAGCGTGCAAAATGGTCAAACACGTACAACAAAAATTGTCACTGTTCCCAAGTCCTATTATCATGGTTTATTATTTTACAAGTTGAGGAGCCAAACTAATCCACGGGTTCGAGGGTCTGTGAAGAGACGTCCAAGTTCTGGTTGGATGAACCCCAGATCACGAGCTTGCAGAGTTAATTTGTCTGCTAAAATGCAGTATAACACATCCAGCACCTAACCTACTACTTGTGAAATGTTCATCATAGCTGTCAGTATAAGCATTGTTATTTATACCACTGCTGTTGCGGTGATTGGGTTGTCTCATGGACCACATCCTCCAGCTCCTGACATGGCTTCAATTCAGGACCAGGCAACATCACAGTCTACAATAAAAGGAAAAAAAAAGCAAGATAAATATATGCTGTATATTTGAAAGGTTAACACTTTTAATTTCTAGAGAGATAAGAGATTTCCTTACCTTCAAAATGGGGTCTTTGGGTGGCGCCCATGCAGGAACAATCTTGCCATGCATTCTCCATGTTCCATATGGGTTTACCATATGACGCTCAAACACCACATACTCCAAAACATCCTTTGGTTCTTCGTTCCCGTACTGTACGCGTCCAAATCGGTCATATATAATCAGACTCTATGGCAAAAGCATAGTTGTGGGAAATGGTATAAACAGACTACACAAATGGAAAAAATATTATATATAGATAATATAGATACTAATCATGGAAGGAGAGATAAAGGGAGTGAAAAGGGCAGGATATTTTATTGATCTGTATCATAAAATAAAATCAGAGCTGCGTGGCACACCAATACATCATACGTAATGCACAGAGGAATGAGATCTCTAGATTGGATACAAGAAGCTATCCAGCCATTGATCGGAAAATCCATTTATTCTCTCCCAGTACTTGGCTGGGCAAATGCTAGCCGACTACTGAGGGAACCTTGTATTATGTACTGTCACACACAATGATGACTGGTCAATGCCAAAGTGGAAGGGGAGTTTTCTGTTTATCTGCAGATAATGGTTAACTAAGAGAACAGAAAGCGTACATTTGGACCAAACACTCACCTGTCTGCTGTGCATCCGGACAGTCACTTGGCCATACAGATTTCCCTTGGTAACCATGTCAGGACAACGAACCTGAACTACGCGAGGAGGCTCCAAAGATTCTATGAACTTCCAGCGCAGAGTTCGATATCTATTTCCACGCACCAACTCCTGCGAGAATGAAAAGAGGAAACAACGTCAGAGCATTTCCCATGGGTCAAAAACAGATGAAGAGCCGCAACTTACTTACAGGATAGCAACGTTCTGTCACCAAGCTGTGCAACTTGTGGCGGTCAAACCTGCAAAAAAGAAAAAGCACAAAACTTTACACAGAATGACCTAATTATCAAAACACTGAACCCACAGTTATTTACATTCCCATCTGTTTATTGTGTTAAATATAAACAAAGTAACTGTTCTTCTGAAAGGAATTGTTTTATTTGATATCCCACAACACTGGGTGAAATTTACTTTTGGTGGACATTTCATCATAGTTAAAACGCAGCGCCCACTACACTGATGATTTCACATTAATAAAAGTTCCGTTTGGCTATTTTTTTTTTTTTTTAACCTAACATTTCTCATCCCTGGGAACGAATCTCTGTCCTGTACTTTGTTAAATACCTTTATGTAATGTTTCTATCACACCTCCTCCCTTGCTTCCAAGCTTTCCTGATAATTACCATTGAAAGTACCAGTGGAACATATGTGGCTATTTAATTATTCAGATACGATACTGTTTTATAAATGGTTTTAGAATATATTACATTTCTAGCACTGATATATTTGGTTGTAATGACGTAGCGTGTACTCATTTGCAGATGGTATGGTACGTATCAATCAGACCTAATGTTCTATGTATATAGAACACAGAAAAGCATATAGGAGTGTGAGAGGGATGAATCATGGTACTTACTGTGTCAGGCACTCGTGTGCTGCTAAAAATATTTCCTGAGCTTTCTCTGGGAATGATTTTGTGCTGAATTCACTGTCATATTCCTTAATCTTGCGAACTCTGAAAGCAGAATTATGGGATTTTACAACAGAAATGGAAGGCACAGACGAGACCGTATTACAAAGTCAGCTCCGATACATACGCTAGCTGAGAGGTCGCTGTCTGTTTCAGCTGCTGAGTTCTCTGCTTTAGCCCCTCCTTGGTAAGCGATGACAGGCGGGCATCCCCTTCAGGTGGCACATATGGGTCAAATATGCCGGCTAAGGGAAAGAAAAGGAAGTGTAAAAATACGTTCAGATCCCACCCAGCCAGTGCAGCAGGGCCCTTCCTCGCTACAGAACCGATAAAAATCTAAACACGGTTAAGGAGTGGGTCACACCTGTGCAAGACACATTGATCGGCCGCTCTTGGATTTCCTGAGGCGTCACCACACCAGCTGCCCGAGCCTTGTTCACCATGTCACTCATAGTTTTATGTTTACTTCCCACAGCTGGGGGTATGAAGTGCCTCTTCTTGGTCCTGATGGGTAGGATCATTACAGGGGCAGCCAATCGGGGTGGACTGAGAATGGCAGCTAGCCCCTGCGGGTAAATAACAGAAATACCTAGTACAACCAACCCACATGACTTTTATACTTATAACCCACAAATAGGCAAATAAAATGCCTCCTCTTGACCCAGGGAAGGCCAAGTCTTGACGTGGACTCAGGGAAGGCCGCCAGCCCTCATAACGTCCACCTGTCATACGTCTTATCCAAAACAGTATTTTATCACACCAAATAATGTTTTTAAGAAAAATATGGAGAAACATCAAGTAAAAGATGTATAAAATTTGAGAGACTGACCTTATTGTCCTTTACTTCTCTGATCATAACCAATAACTAATCACCAGCATAAAAAGAAACTAAAATACTAATCACATAGAGGAAGCTATCCTTTATTTAAAATGTCCTTAACTACAATGATCTGGTTAACGAACTATACTTTATTCTAAATCTATGTCCTGTCAGAACAGTATCGGATTAACACGATGCTTCGTTACCAAATAGCTACACAATCCACACAACTACTTCATCGCACGGCAAAGAAGTTTAAATTACCCCACACCGTGCGAATAAACACGTATTCATAGATTTTCTTCTCGTCTTTCCACTCACCTGTTCACCAAGTGCCCGTAACATTCTCATGGAGGCAGCCATCTTGCCTGCGCAGTGGACGCTGGGAAGCCTCGCTGCCATGTGACCAGTAAAGCGGTGATTGGATTACAATAGGAAGTGAGTGGCTAGGGTGTGGCTAGGTAGTGTCAATGGCTCTGACGGGGTGGGTGTTAGAGGTGTAGATATTGTAATAGTACCGTGCACCGGCAATAAAACTACCTATAACTCTATTTATATGTATATATAATATATATCTGTGTATCTATATATAGATATATATTATATGTGCGGGCATATATATGTATGTATATATATATATATATATATATATATATATATATATATATATATATATATATATATATATATATATATATATATATATATATATATATATATATATATATATATATATATATATATATATAGATGGAAAGATTGCTGGGGTGTTCAGCCTTACAGCCGACAGATCGCTTTTAGACCTTTAGGGTAAAAAAAGAAGCTGAAATCCCAAATAATGGTGTTTTTTTCCTTTATCTTCCCATTCATATTATATATATATATATATATATATATCTCCAAACATACACGTGGATAGCCACACTACATTAAACTATCTATCCGGGATAAGTCACACCTGTCTCTATGGTTGGCATATAAAAAATGCGCCGTTTGCCCCATGGGCTTTCCCGAGTCTTGTTGTAGACGCTGGCGCCGTGTGGGCGCCTTCCGTGCCCCCGTGTTCTGGTTCACAGCTCTAGCATTGATGGTGAGCGGGTGACACTTGCGTGTGTATCACAGTCTGTAGTATTGCACAGCAGCTTCCTTTTTACTTAGCGATTTATCAGCGCGACTCGGTTTCCGTGGCGCCGGCTGCATTGAATGTTTGCTAACATGGCGCTGTGACACTGTATTGAAGGTGACCTGGGCCAGGCCAGTCAGGGAGGGCAGTAACTCTGTTTATGCTGCTGCATGTCTTCGGCGTGATATCATGTGGACATAAATGGACACCGGCGCAGATACAACACAGGCTGCTTCATGTAATGAGGCCAGCAACAACAGGGAAAAGATAACGGTTCATTCAACCCGTGCCGGGGTATTTACAGTTAAATGATTGTAGCCTGCAGTGCATTGCACTAATAAATGACCCTTATTAGCCAGGGATAAGTAGCTGCAGAACATTTCTCGGTACCTCCGTTACCTGATTATCACATTTGTGACAGTAACTCTAGCTGGGGCGGTGTAGAGGGACAACAAAACCCTCTTTATTGACGGCACAGATATTTATACGCTAAACATTTAATCCCATCAACTAGCAGACAGCCCGGCGCCTCCATAAAGTTCTATGGCCAGCAATGCCCACCCGAAAATGAGTTACTATTTCGTGGTGATCCCGAAAGGAGCGGCGTCAATCCCGGGGGGACCGATGGAGAGCTCAGGACCTGAAGATGTTATGATCCAAAAAGCAACGCAATCCGGCGTCGGGACCCCTGAGCGATAGCATCGGTAACATTCCTGGGAATAGTCAGCGCGGTAGCCGGCCCATGGCCGCGGCTGGGTAAACCATGGTCCTAAAGATTGGTAATAAAACCAGGGTTCCCAAACGAGCTCCCGCCGAGTGTTACGAACCACAAGCTTAACGTAATATCAAAAGGGCAACGTGGTGGAGCAAACAGCATCCGTAGCGACCCTGTTCCAATGGTCGGCAGGCATTACCGTGGTTCCTAGCCACCGCATGGTTCTCAGCCGTAAAGGGTTACTGTGACTTCACAGGAACACAGAGAACATTAATGTATTATTTGAAACATCTGATTGCTCTTATATATATATATATATACACACACACATACATACTGTATATACACACGGATCTCAGCATAAGGGGCTTTGACCCACAGAGCATGTCCTACCCCTAACACCCTCAACTATCACATCCTGCTGTCCCCCATCCTAATTAATGAAGTATGGGGGGGGGGTGTAGAGGAAAGTAATTCACTGAGAGATGACACCAGAGAAAGCCTGATTAATAGAAAGAGATGAGACATCAAAGGAAACTACAAAATAAACAGACTAAGGAAGACATCGTCCAAAAACACAGAGGCGTCTAAAGAAACTGCACAACAAACCAAGACTTCTTCGCCGGCAGCATTCATAGAATGTTCCAGGGAGTATGCAGCGACGCTCACAAACGGAGAGCGGAGTGGATTTATACCGAGATGTCTGTTATTGATGGAGCAAGAAAGTATTAGCATAGTAACGCAACCACCGGGGAAGAGAATCAGCACCAGGTCTTTCTCTGGAGTTGCAATCTGTTGTCTTTTGGGAGATTACGCAGAATGAGGATTGGATGGCAGACAAACTAAACAGCAAGATAACTGGAGATACTCTTGTTTTTTTTGTTTTTTTTTTAAACGCGCACTGATTGACCAGAATGAAAAAAGGGTCTCTCCACATCCAACGCAGCACTTGCATGTACCGATGACTGATCTCACAAATTAACCAGTCCCGTTTTGGATGGATCAGAGATGACACAAATTGCCCGTAGACTCAAAGACTCACCAGGGAGCATGCAGACTCGTTGGACCATCATACGCTGATCAGACCCCCTATATAACATAAAGAGCAATCAATAAAATCACAGCTCGGGCAGAGAGCAGGTGGAGTGACGACAAACCTCACGGTCCATTATTCACCAGCACTCGCAGAGTGTTTACAGTGGCGTCATTGACAGTAAAGAGTAACCAAGGAGCATCTAAGAGGTTTATAGATTATGGTAATGTTGGAGAATATATAGCAGGATAGACTCTGTCTCATTTGAATCCCACGTGTGAGCTGGCTCTTCGGGAAGTTCCTGTATCGCTGGATACCCTATTGTTGAGGCAATGCCTCCAGTAGCAGAAACCTCAGAGGCACCAATCAAACTCAGCACATGCGCAAAGTCTGTGGTATCTCTGGCATATGTACTCTTGCTAGTGGCTGGCATTCTTGGAAACACTCTGGTTCTTCGAGTCCTGCATGGCTTCCGAAGCGGGCGTAGCGTGCAGGCTTCTCTCAGGCACCATATGTGTAGCCTGGCATCCTGCGACCTCCTGCAGTTGGTACTTGGCATTCCAGCAGAGCTGTACGGCAGTATCTGGAGTTCTTTCCCGTGGCCTTTGGGCACTGCTGGCTGTCGAGGCTTCTACTACTTGTGGGAGGTTCTTTGTTATGCTGCCATACTCAATGTATTATCTCTAAGCTGTGAAAGGCATCGGGCCACATGCCAACCACTGAGTCTTCACCTACGAAAAGCCTCAGGTGTGCGTCTTCGTCTCTGTCTGCTGTGGCTTGCTTCTTTTCTGGCTGGGCTTCCAATATTTTTCTCCATGGGTTTAGAAGACGTCTATGAAGAAGCTGTGAAAGGACAACTGTTGGTGTGCACACCACTCAACCACTGGAGGGGGCTTTTCACCATTGGCGTCTGGATGTCCTTTGTAACCTATCTGGGTGTTCTGCTGGTTGTGGCTGTAACCTGCTGGAGGATGAGGAGGGCACTGGAGGAAAGCGGGACCTCCCTGGAGGTCCCAGGACCCGGTGGGTCTGTACAGCTACTTGGCAGATGTTGCAGTGGACAGACAATCGCAGTCCGTAGACAGAATGCTCGAATGCTGGGTAAGTGCCAGGCATCGGTACAAAACATTTCATTTCTTAAACCAAAATACCTGAGTGTATATAATATGAGAATTCTTATAAAATGCAGGGTGACAAAAAAGGGGATCTAGTAGTCCGAATAAAATAAAGAACCCTTTCCAACACAAAACACGAAACGCTCAAAAGAAACTCGAAAATCATAACAACGTGTTGGCGTCATGCCGGTATGTATCCGCTCCCGCGAAGCGGGTGTACATAATCAGGGGAATGGCTACTATGTCCCTACGCGCGAGTGTCCTTAAAACGGTATTCCTGTATACAGTGCAAAAGTTTTAGGCAAGTGTGAAAATTCTGTAAAGTAAGAATGCTTTAAAAAAACAGACATGTTTTTGATACCTTAAAGCATTTCACACCTGCCTAAAACTTTTGCACAGTATTGGTTATAGTAATAATCAGTGAGAACTGTAGAAGGTTATCTCTCTGATCTCACATTAAACAGGGTCAAACTGGCCAGGTCTGCATCGCTGATTTTAAAGGTTTACACTCACCTTTAGCCACCTGGAAACATGCGGTTCCGTTAATAAACTCCAGAATGTTGAATAAATCAAACGGTTTCTAACGTATGTAATATTCTCTTTCCTTTTCAGGATGCATCGTTGGAGTGTTGGCTGTGTGTTGGTTACCTTTTCAGGCTCGGCGTCTAATGACGGTCTTGCGCAGAAAGAATGAATGGACGGAGACCTATTATCGTTCGTATATTACCCTGCAGCCCATCACCAACTGCTTCTACTACCTCAGCTCTTGCCTCATCCCTCTACTTTACAATCTGACATCACGAAGCTTCCGTAGAGCCTTCCTGCACAGCATCACACCCTGCGCAAAGGGACCACCATCTGCGCCATCTGCTTCCTGGCATGTCCCACATAGGGAAGAAGGGATCAGATTGCCCTTAACAGGACAAGACACCCGGCTCGTCGGGAGAGGGAGCACCATATCTACATCTACCCCAATGCAATCAACAATCTAATGCCCTTGAATGATGTCCTCTAAATGCAGTCTAGTACCAAGTGACCGAAGCTGGAAGCCATCAAGACATAACACTGTGCTGAGGACTTAGTTGGCATCTTTCAACCTAAGGTCCAACCCACACCAATGAACCAGGAACGAGGAATGCACAAAAAATATGGCGCATGGAAGCTTCTCCGACTAAACCGGTAGACTTTTTCCAGCGCCATATAACGCACACTTCGTCAAAAGTGGCTACATCTCCAGTAGGAGAAATGGCTGCGTGGTGTATCAGATACCATTGTTTGTATGTGCCATTGCCGTTGGGCTAATTCTCCAAATCTGGGCATCAAAGACAGATATTTAGTGTAATTCGAGGCAATTCTTCAATGTACTCCAGATATTGAGACGTTTCACCTGTGAGGATCAGCCCTTAATAGATGTTTCTATCCTCAACTGAAAACCAGACTCTATGAAAGCCGAGCTCTCCAATGGTTGATGATTTGCGCAGGCTGGCGTCGTACTTGAGTGATATTGGGCTCGCTATTTGTATCCTCTCTGCCACTTTACTATTGCTTTATTCTAAAAGTGCTCTCAATATATAAGTAAATATACACCTTTTGTCTATGACACAAGAAGGTATCCACAACAAATATGCACAGGTAACATTAAATAACCACGTGGTAGGCGATATATACAGTGCGACGTATGGGGAGGATGCCTGCGTGGTATCGGGCACTGAGACTTTCTTACAAAGGAGCTAAATGAAGTTGCTACCGCTTGTAATTTCTTTCTATTACCGATGCACACAATTGTCTTTGTAAACCCTGCACTGGTTTGTTTTTTACCTTTTTTTGTGTGATTTGGCCACAGCTTAAAAAAAAAGGTTTGCAGTTGCCGTTGCAGACCTTCTGGGACACTGTACAAGTCCCCGGCAGGCCACTGGCCATCGGCAGATCAGGTGCTACAGCGTGACCATTAAAACATAGTGTGTGGCCGTAAGCTGCACCTATTTCTCTCTCTTCCCCTTTTCTTCCTACCCTGGTGGTCCCGTGGTTGGATGACTAGGTGCGCACAGCCTCGCTGCTTAACAGTGGGATACGACATCATATCCAAGTGCTCAGCATCAAAAGCCGGCACATAGTAACAGACATAGCATTCCCTTAATTTTGGGCCAGTAAGAAGATCAATGATCCACCATTTCAGCTCACCTCTGGAGAGAACTGTCTGGGTGGCGGCACCCCCATGGCAGCAGGCACCCTGGCACCCAGAGTGGACCGCCCTGACAGCCCACACCAGCCTGGGTATGCCACTGATCCTTGCTGCCTTTATATGGTTCCTGGTGGGTCCATGGGACCCAGGCGGCACTTTGACTGGGAAGGCAATTTGCTGTCCCAAGGCATGTACCTTCGGGGCAGATTTGTGGAGAAGCGCGTCTGCACCTCTTTCTCTCTATGTGGGTTATTCTGGGCTGTCTATGTACTTCCCCAAAAGGGTAGAGAGGTGGCAAAGATGGTACAGACAAGTTGTTCGGGGGCACAGATGGCACAGACAAACTGGAGTAAAGACGGTACAGGCAACTGTTTGGAGACAAAGATGTCACTGGGGTCTCGTTACAAATTGTAATAAATAGTTTTCATTGTGTACTGTCTTTAACTCATGTCTACAAGATCCGATCACGTCTGTTCCCAACGCGCAGCCGTAACTCTGATTACGCCACTGCCGGTGACAGGGGCTCCCCCACCCTTTAACCCATCCTACAATACAAAAGTAACAAAAAAGGTAAAATAAAGACACCAGGAGACATTCATTGATTACAATATTTAATTTGTTACATTGTAAGAAGTGTACACGGAAAATCGGCTGATGACCCTTTATAGAAAACAACTCCTGTAGCCTTCAGCCAGAATGATGATTATAAGGCTGATGGGAATTGTAGTCCCTGTGGGATTTTGTGTACATTGTTACACGGCCTGTGTATGGAATCTACACGTATGTACAACCACTGACCCCCCACTCCAGCGACAAACTGCCGGACAGGGTACTGCAGAACAATGGTATCCGTCACACTCCACCTGCACAACCTACCAGCTGTCAAATCGCAATGATCGGTGTCTCCGCGACCCCTCCGCCTACCGCCGCGTCACATCGCCCAGAATGAGAAGGTAATCCACTATTTTAGGCAAGGTGGGCAGGCATTCACTACAGTAGTGGGTGGGGTAAATTTAATTGGCAGATAGGCGTGATTTTGGCTGAGGCCGGGGTGTTGGTACGCAGTAGGTGTGGCTGAACCTTGGCCGTGCCCTGCGTCGCTAGGCGGGGTTTCATCACGCGGGGTGTGTTGCAAGCGGTGGGTGTAGAGAGCTGCGGTTGGCTGGGATACGGTTGACGCGTTGACGTGATACGGCACCGCCCCCAGTCAGTCAATCGGTACCCGCTGGGTGTTTCGGTGGTGATCGCTTGCGCCTACCTGCCAGATCTGTGTTCCGGAGTAATTTTTCGTTTCGTTGTGACAGGCCGCGCAGCCCCGGGCTACCCTCCTCCACCATGCCGGACCGTAGACCTTTCGAGCGGCTTCCCGCTGACGTGCGGCCCATCAACTATGGACTGTGCCTGAAGCCCGACCTCATAGATTTCACCTTTGAGGGGAAGCTGGAGGCCGCCGTGGAGGTATCCGGAATAGATGAGAGGGATCCTGCAGAACTGCGGGCGGTGGGGAACCTGCCCTTTGGGAGAGGGGGGGAGAAAACCCCGGGGTGGGGGTGGGTTTAGACTAATGATAACTTCTGATATATGTAATGTCTGCACATATATATCTTCCTTATATACCGTCCTGATCATCATCCCCTATGGGAACCAAATGTATGAACATGTCTGGATACATCATCTATAGCTGCTGTCCATATTATGCTGGATTTATACATATATATATATATATATACCGGTGTATATATGTATATTATAATCAGTGTGTATGTATATATATATGCATATAATCCAGATGTACGTCCCGGATTGGCGTGTTTCTTGCACTCAGCGGATCCCGTGTGTCTGCAGATCTATATCGCTGTCAGCGTTCTATGTGATCGGAGAAGTTTTAGGCGTCTATTTTTTTAATGGGAAATGAGTGTATTTTATGCCGGGGAGGGATGCGTGTAAAGTTGGGGAGTGAGTTGTCCGTGATGCATGCGTGTCATTGCACATGTCATTGCAGCAGAACAGCTTCTGTGTGCGGAGGGAGATGCCGAGGGTTAATGGCTCAAAGCTCTGCAGGTGAGAGGGGTTGGTGGCGCGGTTGGTTACGGCTCGCTGTAACGTCGGGCGAGGGTTCTCTAGACGCACCGTTGCCTATGTGCTGATGACAGGGTTGGAGTCGCTCCGATCAGCAGACCTGCGCATGGTTTGGTGTCTCGTTCACCTCTCCCTTCTCCTGTACAGACATCGTCGTGTGAACCTCGGCACGGTGTACAGTGATCTCTGCCTGTCATCGCGTATGACGAGCAGATCTCTTCTCATTGTTCTCAACTTCATTTCTTTTTTTTAAAACCTACAAAAAATAATTGCGACATTTTACAGAAATACATAGTTCGGTAAACGCCGCATGAGATTTAGTTTTCTGTGGTTAAAACGTTAGATTTTTGTTTAAACCGGGAAACATTGTCCTGGAAGAATTGTGTTTTGGTTGAATCAGATGTACTTTTTGAAAGAAATGATGTACGTTGACTTTGCAACATAATTACAGGTATATTTGAGCTAAAGGTGTGCCTGAGAAATCCATCATTCGTTGCGTCATGGGACGGCGGTTGTAGGCTTGTCTGTAGGGCAGTGTGCGGTGTCATCACCGTAAATACACCCCATTCCGCACTGTAATAGAGTGTAGTCACAGGTTCAACGCGTACATTGTCACATTATATTTTTATATATATTATAGGATGCATAGTGTTACTTAACTGTTAAATATTGTTTGTAAGACCAGAGATGGTCAGATGGAAAATTTAGGGGTTAAACGCTGAAAACCTCATTAACTAACAGTAACTATGATTATGGATTACGATAATCCTGAAATAAAGCCTGTATTGTGTAAAGAGTTTCATTTGCACCAACAAAACAGACCCATAGAATTTGACGGCAGATTTGGCCCATCGCTTCCGCCTGTTTCCTCCGCCTGTTTTTTTTATACCTTCCGTTGTTCTTGATCTCGTCTTAGATTCAGGATAGCATTGTGCCTACCCCAGCGGTTAGAGTTGGAGTTACTAGATTAGAAGCGCAGGGGCTGATCGCTGATATCTCGTTTGCTGGTATGGGATGTGATGATGTCATTTGTCATTTGTGTTGGCTTTTGTCACGTTGTGCCCAGCCTGGCAGGTGCGTTCTCTATTACTCAGACAGGTGGTTCTTCCCTTTGAGACCTCGTTACACTTATTAGAGTTCATTGAGATCTTTCATCTGCTCTGTGGAGACGGGGTTTATGTGACACAAACGTTGACATCGCTGGTATCACTAAACTCCTTTTGCTAGATTTATTCAGTGTCGCTTCAGAGCCACGGACGGTTATAGTTGAGCGTTACAGGAATGTCATTTAATCATCTGTAGGGTGACGTTTGTTCGGTTGTGTGGACGATAAGTGTACTTTTCACACTGTGTGACTGTATTGCTGTTCACAGCTGTCTGTTTTTGCAGTCCCTCTAGAGGTGACCGGTGGCTGTCATCCAACCATCTAACACATGTTCTGATGTATCAGGGTCCGACCGCGTTCCCCATACAGGCACCAGTGTGTGTGTGTGTGTGTATGTATATATATATATATATATATATATATATATATATATATGTGTGTGTGTGTATATATAATATATGGCGTGTATATATAATATACTGAAATATTGGTCACAAAGACGGTACCCGTGTGACTGCTGCCTGCCGCGTTTCTCCGCTCTGGGATTAGGAATATTGGGGGTTTTGTGAATGGGGTTTTGTGCCACTGAATTGTATCCATTTATAAACTTGTTTTTCTGTATTGCCACATTTCACGATGCAGGCCTTTACATGTTTGTCTTGCAGTTCGTGGTGGGTTCTGGGGAAATTCTAGATAAGGAACAAATTATTTATCGCTTGATCCCTTTGCCCCACGGCTGTTTTTTTTCCGGTGGCTTCTTAACGTTGGTGATTGGCTGGACACCCTGGTTGTGGGACATCCCTGCATCATTAGAATGGCCCAGGCTTCTTCACCACCCAAGACCTTAGATCTTTTGAGTCTCCCCGCTGACGCATTGGGCCATAAACCCCTGGCTGAGCCTAAAGCCCGGCCTCATACACTTCAGCCTGGGGGCTGCCATGGCGTTACCAGGAACCTATAGAATGGGCAGATCCACTTTGCGTAGGGTAACCTGCCATTACCTCTGTTTGTGTTAAAATGTATACGTGGACTTCTCTAAGATGCGTTCCTTATGCAACTTTTTTGTGGTATGAGCCTCTATATGCCGTGTTGTCCGTGTGTGTGTGTGTGTGTATGTATGTATGTTTGTGTATGTATGTATGTGTGTGTGTGTGTGGATGACAGGTCTGTTATAAAACTTTTAACAGCTTTTGGGTTGTCCAACCAGCTGTAATGTTACCCCCCCCCCAGTGAAATACTAGGAATTATTTCTTCTCTTACTGGAATACAGGGCTCGGGGCTCAGGGGGAAGCCGCATATTTTACTTGTGTTGACAGAATTTATGGCGGTAGCGCTGTACGGGACATCGGAGGGTCCTTTTAAAATACCTACTGACTCGAGCAAAATGTTATGCTGTTTTTGTTTTCGTTCTCACTTTATGAGGCTCTAGGCTTGTTTTTTTGGGAATTGCATTCCACTGAACTCAGCAGATAAATGAATGAACGCGTTCTGTCGGGGGTCTGGCCGAGTGCGCTGCGTGGGTCTCCTTCCCGTTGCATTCCAACCTGGCAGGTGGGTTCTCCGAACTGACACCCCCCCTCCCCCGCTCGCTGTCTGTGCTGATGACCGGCGTGTCGAGTAGAATAGGGAAAAGCGGAGGAGTCACTCTCAGAATGCGATTTATTTGTTTTTTAAGTAATAGCATATTTTTTGTCTTTCGGCGTATTTGGATTAAATTGCATTAACCATGGCTGATGAATGATCAGACGTTTGCCGTCCGGCTTTACCTCTTTTATTGTAGAAGTGCTTGTCTGCTTTACTGTTTGTGCGCAGTTACACTACATTCTTCTTTCTTTCAATTTTAATGTTACGAGTTTAATTTGATCCTTTTTGTCATCTCGGCCTTCAAGGATCTTATGGGATCCACCCCAAGTGTAAAGGGGAGTCCAGTCTTAGATCTCCTTTTTCACTTGCGCTAGAAAGATACCAACTGCACTTGTGAGGCGGATGAAGGTTAAACTGTACATCTTGGGTCATCGGTTCCTTCACTGAGGAACGTTGCCTGCATTTCATTTCTGGACTGCCCTTGGATCAGACTGATTGTCAGCAGGAAGCCCCGTAGGGCATGAAACGGCCGCCCATTCTCGGTTGAGTTGTATGATGTTTTTGAATATTTTTTAAAAACCCTTTTGGTTCCAAAAAACAAATAATTTGAGTAATTTTACTAAATGAGAAATAACACCTGAAGAAAGTCTTAAAAAAACCCCAAACTTGAGAGTCCTTTAAGGGTTAAAGAAAATGTATATTTCCTTTTTAATTAACAAAGACCTATTAGGCATTTTGATTGTCTAAGGATAAGAATTCTTTATATTCTATGAAAAACCTGCCTTGAAATAATTTTTTTTTTGTGATATCTGAGGATTTTGGGTAAGAACGAGTAACCGGGAAGTCTTCTAGTTGTTTGCTCGTTTATTTTTGCCCCTTCATATCTGTTACAAGGTGCACGTTCCTTGTGCGATTGGTTATCAATACAGAGTCTCTCGTCTTTTCTACTTGGCTGCCGTTTAAACCTTTAATCTCCGTGCAACCTTCGCCCTGACCGAGTCGCCCTCATCGCGGCTAAAGCTCATTCACGGTTGGTCTGAAGCAGGTTTTTAACGCCTAGATGGTGTCTTATCACAAGAAACAAATCCTAGTTCTGTCTCTTGGCAGCAATTATATTACAGATGTTGTGCAAATCAGACACCTTTTACAATCATGGAATGTAACTGCTTATTGAACGTATTAGGAATTCAAACATGCATGGAATAGGCGTCTGGCTGGAAAAAGTGGTCCAACTGGATGGGCCAACGGGTTTTATATAACTGTCAGAGTCTGTGTTTCTATGGCATCCATTGTGAGACCAATACACTATATGGACAAAAGTATTGGGACACCTGGGCATTACACCAACCAGGATTTTATGGCATTGCGTTGTAGATACATAGACATTAATATGAAGTTGGACTTTATATTTGGAGTGTTTCTGTGTGAATTTCTGCCCATTCATCCATTCGTTCAGCGCATTTGTAAGGTCCGGAACTGATGTTGGATGAGAAGGCCTGGCTCGCAATCTCCGTTAAAGTTCATTGGTCATATTGACTTGTCACGTCATTGACATTAATTACCCCTTCTTATCCAGCACACTCTGGCTGTTGGTCTCCCTTTCCTCCGGTTGCCCCTTTATACCCCGCGTTCCCTGCTACACTTATCATACAGCTTACATATCTCTCACTCTGCCATGAATTGTGCCGTTGTCTGTGGCGGATTTTTCCCGGAGCGGACCTGGTTGTGTTAGACGTCGATGGTTTATGAACGTTGTTCGGCAGGGATGTGCTTTCCTGTAGGTGGAGTACATGCGTGTGGTTTACATACCGAGAATATTTTCCCCCCAAGAATATGACGGCTCTGAAACTGATTAAACTGGAGGGAGGATCTCAACTGCGTTAGCTGACTTTTTGTAAAAATAAAAATTTATAAAAAAATAATAATAATTTTTTTTATATATATATATATATATATATATATATATATACTACTTTTTAAGATTTAAAATATATTACAAGTCGTCATACACAGCTGGTGGCTACGCGATAACTGAGTTGTAACCGTGGAGCAGAAGTTTAGCAATAGAATACGAAGAGTAAACGAAGCAGTCGACCTATCTGCCTTTTGCCATTCATAAAATTGCTCATCAGTACTTCAAATATTTGTCAACCCCCTGCTTTTTGTTTGCACCTTTAGTATATATTGTAGCCAAACGAAAAAACAAGATATGCGAGTTGGAAATAGTTGGCTGTTCACGTGACGCTGTAGCACATACAACCTACTTCCATGTGTCTTGTGCCCGGAGGAAGGTTTACCACCGTATCCTAAAGTGAGCCGTTGTATTATCAGCACCAGGGCAGCGCCGCCAGCCATTCTCACCCCGCCGCCAGCCATTCTCACCGCGCCGCCGGATTGTCACCGCGCCACGGCTGCCTGTAATGTGGCAGGGGGGCTACCAAGCCTAGACTTAGTCTTCTGTTGTTACAAAGGTTATACGTTTATGCGAGTCCATCTAATGGTGGATCTTCATTGGGTGTTAGTGCTACAACATGTTTTCTATACATGTTCCACAATGTGCGTGGTTCTTTCTTTGAGGGAAAAGTCGGAAGGTTTTAAAAACTTTGCAAACCACACTAACGGTGTGAAAAAATACAATGGTCCTTGGTGACCGGCTGAATGAACGGAGATACTGGCTTAACTCGCGGGGCAACTGCTGAGACGTGTAGGATCTTTCTATGTAAAGGCGGGTTTACAAAAAAGTAAATCTATGCAACTAACCTTCTTCTTTGTTTTTGCACACTTTAGGTGACAAATGCCACCAACCAGATTGTGATGAACTGCGCAGACATTGACATTATTACTGCTTCCTATGCTCCAGAGGGTGATGAAGGTGAGAATGGACAATGACTCCAGCGGTGGGCCGGGTCAGTGGCCGTCCGGGATAGTCAAAATAAGATGGGAAATGGCTTCTTGTAAACCCTTTTTTCTTAAATGTTGGCTCCTTAAGCATTAAGAAATACAAAAAGTTATTTGTCTGTGGGGGCAAACTGTTCTGATGTTGTGTGCTTATGATATAAAAGCCCGGCGTGGCCAGCGTGGCCGGTGTATACGCTCTTCCCGGGGAAACTGACAGCTGAGGATAGCACAGGGATAATATTAATGGACTAAATCATTGAAACGTCTTATTAGACGATTGTAAGAGGGGTTTCCTGATCGTTTTCCACCCTTTTGAGGTGGACGGTGAACACTTTTCCTTCATTGACCAAACGCTAAGCTTACATACGAACTAAAGTCCTATCCCCATTCGCCTCACCTGCTAATGTAGGTATGAATACACATTTCTAGAATATTCCATAGGACCCTCATCATCCTTCCCTAACGTGTATTTACATCTCCCACGGCTGCCCCCTGCATACTTCCATCTCTTTTATTCTCCCGTGTATCTCTATACGCACGGATTCTTGTCTCTGTTTGCCGAGAACAATAATTTTTGAGTGTAATTTAAAAGCCATTAGTAATTAAGACGACAAATGGGTCTAATGGAGATTTCTGCCCGGGCCAGAGAGCAGGGCTTAGCTGGATTTACATTGTTAGCGTGTGGGGGAGGAAGGCGATGGACACTCAGTTTGTGTTCTTTCTTAGTGTGTGCACTCGGCCCTCTTTTCTCTCCAACAGTGTTATTGCACTCGGCGGGGTGGAGGATGCCCTCCAGATTTTCCCCTCCTGCCCACATTTGTGTTCTGGAGATGAAAAGGTAACTGCGGTTAGATGAGCCTGCTACAAGTCCATATGTCGTTATTTCATAGGATACGACCTTTCACGGTGGCCCTGTACTTTCCGTACTACTCCTGCTACAGCGCTACGGAAACTGCTGGCGCTATATGAATAAATGTAATGTACTACAATCCACCGTGCCAATGTTTGACTGGGAATGGGGAGTCTGCATTTTCCTGGTCGCTGCTGCTGTGGCAACCGTCAGGCCCTACACCTTAACCCTAATCCCTGCGCTCCATCTCAGGAGAGGGCCTTTACTGCTGCCCCGCGTGGAGTAGTCCTTTCTGTGCTGATGTAACAGGCTGCCTCTAGCATGTCATGTGTTCTGAGAACAGCCCTCCCTTGTGTTCGTTGCAGCCTATCTCCATCCCCTCGCCGGTCCAGGCTTGCAGAAATGATCTCTTATCCTGTTGCTTTGCTGCCGAGTTATTTGGACCCGTCGGCTTGTAATTGCCGACCCCGACCCCGCCAGACACCCGCTCTGTAGAGCTTTGAACCGTCCTTTGATTGCCTTATGCCAGCAGCAGCAGAACTCGTTTCCAGATACGTTGTCGGGGCTGGAGTAACGAACTAAGCAGACATGGCTCATCATTTTTCATTTGTTTTTGTCCCACCTTAAATTTATCTCTATGGATTTCTCACTTTCTGCCTCAATCCTGCTTAGATTTTTCGCTCCATAGTACTTTTGTCAGTCACGGCGGGATGGGAAATGGGCTCTGACCCATGCACACGGCGAGCCAATTACACTCAGAAGATGCCACTTCTTGGAACCAATTATGGAAAGAAAGGAAGTGCTTCAGTGACTCCTCTGACTCGAGCTGCTGTTATGAGGAGCTGGGCCAAGCTAGGTGTTGGGCTAAAGCCTGCGCTGGCCCTGCTCGGCCCTCAGCCTCGCGCTGCCAAGGATATTTTTATAGCTCATTACTCGATCGTAACTCTATGTTAAGAACTTTACCGCTGCCACATTTACAATACCGGAATTCCAGTCAGGAGGGCCGCTCTGTACTTTTTTTTTTTTTCCCTTTCCTTTTATTGAGACTGAACTAATAAATATTACATAAACGGGGCGTTTTTTATCATATATATAATAAAATCTAAAAGCTTGTGTTGTGAAAACTATCATTACTAACATTGGTTTTGATTAAATCTGCAGGGTGTCCGCGTTGAGAGGTTTCTGAGCACAGTGTGCGCCGCGTTAAACCGTCCCCCCTGAACTATGATCTTTGGCGTTCCCAGCAGCGGTCTGTTAATCCCCAGCACACAGGGATTAGCGATCTACCGTATCTATCATAGAGACAGGCTGCGGACACGTGAACCGAGACGTGTTATGTTAGGGCCCCCCTTGTTGAGCGTGAGCGAAAAATAGAAGAAAATACATGTGCCGTAAAAATACAAAATACAGATGAGCGTTTCGGGAACAGGAAAGGAAGTGCGTCCCGCGTTTAAGTGAATAAAGGCTTGTTATGGGGACCCAATTTGCAGAAAAGAAAAGTCCTTCATGCCCAATTTTGGGGAATAAAAGTCCCTCTGCTGTACAATAAAGCCATTTTATCCCACAATGTCGGACGTGTTTCACTTTAGATAACCACATTGTACAGATTCGACAAAAAATTTTAAATTCCACTTGTAGCGTTTTTTTACAAACAATATATACAGTGAAGGAAAATTATTCGATCCCCTGCTGATTTTGTACGTTTGCCTCCTGACACAGACATCATCAGTCTATAAATTTAATGGTAATTTATCTGAACAGCGAGAGACAGAATAACAAAAAAATCCAGAATAACGCATTTCAAATGAGTCATAAACTGATTTGCATTTTACTCAGTGAAATAATGATTTGACCCCTTCAAAATATCAAATATTTGTTTCTTTCGCTGTATATATATAACTGCAGAAATATATACTTGACATCAGGTGATGGGTTATACCCGGTTGGAACTGCACTCATCTCGCTGACAATATAATCATTCAGAGACAGCCTCCCTTGTGTTTCACCGGGACATCTGTCTGCTTTTGCTGACACCAGTCCCGCGTGTCTTCTCCTGTGCCAGGTATGAGGTCAGCATGGTCCTTGCTGCCAGCGCTGTCTACGGCTAGCGGAGAGACGGCGTTTATTAGCTGCACGTTAATTAATGCTGGTGGCCCCTACTCTGTAATTGACTCTAAACACTGGTTTTATTTCTCAGCGCATCCTGAACTTGGACCGCAGACACCCAACATCTATACCCAGTCCCGCTTAGCACTTGCAAAAACGATTGTCTACGTTCCTATTTAATTGGATGTATAACGCAGCTTGGGTAGTCTTGGCTAGACGTCCGGCAGGTGTTCTATAAGACGAGTAATGGCTCTTTTTGCACACCTTTTAATTACAATCTTATTTTCTGATTATAGAAATCCATGCCACAGGGTTCAACTACCAGAATGAAGATGAGAAGGTAACCCTGTCCTTCCCAAGCACTCTACAGAAAGGTGAGCTCTGAGATTCTTCTAAATCTCCGTGTCATGATACAAAATTTCAGAATCCGTTAACGTGAATAAGACGTTTTCCGGGTCTGATTGCCGTATAACTTTTTGGTTCGCTCCGTATAATTTCTCCTCTCACCCAAGTGAATCGAGCACGATTGTGTTTATTGTGAAAACGCAAGCTTCTCCCCGTCGTGGCTTCCTCTGATCGTCTCGCTGTTTTGTGTGACAGGTTCTGGAATGTTGAAAATTGATTTTGTCGGGGAACTGAACGATAAGATGAAGGGTTTCTATCGCAGTAAATACTCCACGGCCTCCGGGGAGGTGCATTACGCAGCAGTCACTCAGTTTGAGGTAAGGAAATTGCCATTGCGGGAAGTACGAGGTTCTGGCTTTTCACTCGATTGTCCGGTACATGGAATGCGGGGCGATCATTGCGCTTTTAAAATGTAACGTATTTCTCGTTGCAGGCTACCGATGCACGGAGAGCTTTCCCTTGTTGGGATGAACCCGCCATCAAGGCCACCTTTGATATCACGCTAATTGTCCCCAAGGACAGAGTTGCTTTGTCCAACATGGTATGTGCTTGTCCTCCAAAGACACTCTTCAGTCTGTTTTTATCCAGGTTTTATGTTATTTAAACCAGTCGTTTACTGGTTCATTTTAATAAAACGTTCAGGAAAATAAATAATAAATAAAAAAAACTAATTATGAAAATGTGTTGAGTGTAATATTGACTGTTGCCGGTAAATTAGTTTTGGGGTTACGGCACTAACAATGAAAACCTAGTTGGAGAAGCCGTCTTCCATGTGTATTTCTCTGTAACGTCCCTGACACCCCCTGTAAAGAAGGATGCGTATTAACGTACTCTGTTAGCTCTTTAATATGCATTCTTTCACAGTGGAGGGGGGGGGGTAAAGGACTTGCCTGACATGGACGAGACTGCGCTCCTCTCTCATTGTCTGACTGTTCTTGTCAGGGATTGGCTGCTTCAAGCAGCCAATCAGTGGCAGGAAGGTGCTCATGGAAATCAATAGATCAATAGCAGACGCTAGCCCCCAGCATCCCCTAAGCCAGTGCTGGAGCTGTCTGGAGGTGAGTATGCATACTCGAGGGGTTTGTAGAATCCTCCCATGCATTAAAGTGCATATGATGGTTGGAATGTCCCTTTAAATACAGTTGGTTTTCATGGGGTTTGGTAAAGGGGTTTCTTTTTCCGCTTTCAGCATTCTTTGTGTCTAAAACCATTGTTAACCGCCTCTGTCCTCCTTTCTTGAAATAAGAATGTGATTGAGCGGAAGCCGTACCCAGATGATGAGAGCATGGTGGAAGTGAAGTTCGCCCGAACACCGGTCATGTCCACGTACCTCGTTGCCTTTGTGGTTGGCGAGTATGACTTTGTGGAGACGCGGTCGTCGGATGGGATCCTAATCCGTGTTTACACTCCGGTTGGGAAGGCTGAACAGGGAAAGTTCGCTTTGGAGGTAACTTGCCTTTTATATACATCTGCCAGGCAGGTAGCTGTTTACCGAGACTCATTTAGCAAGCACACAGTACTCTATACTCGGTCTGAGTTGTAACTTTATTTTCCGTATGTAGGTCGCTGCTAAAACTCTACCTTTCTACAAGGATTACTTCAATGTGCCCTACCCTCTCCCCAAGATCGACCTCATCACTATTGCAGACTTTGCAGCTGGTAATGTTCCCGACGATGGCCTTCTTTGTGCAGGTGATTCCCTCCGTAGGGTCTGCCTCCCTTCCTTATACAATGTCTGTTATTTTTCACAGGAGCCATGGAAAACTGGGGCCTGGTAACCTACAGGTGGGTTTGCTTTCTCCTTCTCTGTGTGAGCTTATAGGCCATTGAGTCGTAAAGGTGAGGCAGGGGAATGATGAGAAGCGTCAGCCTTGTTGGTGCTGACTTGAGGATCATGTATAAGTACATAGAGCTATAAAGTTGGATGGAATGCATATGGGCTCCGGGAGTTTGCTTTGCCAGCCCTGAGCCGGGCTCCGTCAGCTTGCTAATGAATTTGTTTTTTCTATAATTGCAGGGAGACCGCTCTTCTCATTGACCCCAAGGATTCCTGCTCTTCTTCCCGCCAGTGGGTAGCTCTAGTTGTGGGACATGAGCTGGCGCACCAGTGGTTTGGGAACCTTGTCACTATGGTGCGTTTATGCTTTGGAAGATCCAAACCCATAATAGATAAAATACAGTCACATTAACAAAACCAAACATATTACTGCTTTCCTTACTGGTAACTCTGCATAAAATTCCTGCGTCACTCTACGTGCCACACATGTCGAGTGGGCACCAAAAAGTTCTGAGGGTGCTGCTCCGCTTAGTGAGAACATCAATTACACTTCTCTAATGTGTAAGGTAAATACGTGATTGAGCATCGGGAAATATTTAACCCATGGCAGGCTTCTACGCTAAAAGGTGCTCACAGAGTGGACCCCAGGAACTGAGACGTCCGGTAGTGGAAAATGTTTATTAAAACAAATCGAGTGCACTCACTTTCCGTAGCTCTGTGGAAGCGAGGCAGTATCAGCCACATATAAAGTCCCAGCGCTGGGCTATATACATCAAGCTCTCCTCTATCAGGATGCCAGGGGGTCTGGGCTGTTGACGTGCGGTAGAATGGCATCGTATCCAAACATTTTCCAAACCCTTCAGCTTTAGTTTCTTTTAATCCCAATTATTGCAAACTTCAGCGACCCTGAGTCTGCCGATAAAAGCAGACGACGCGGATAAAGTATTGAGTTGGAAACTGTTACGTGATGATGCGTTTGCGATCTGTGTGCCCTAACATCTGCCTCTTGCACTTGTAGGAATGGTGGACCCATTTGTGGTTAAATGAAGGCTTTGCTTCCTGGATAGAGTACCTCTGTGTGGACCACTGCTTCCCCGAGTACGATATCTGGACACAGTTTGTGTTTGCAGACTATACACGGGCTCAAGAACTGGATGCACTGGAAAACAGCCACCCCATTGAGGTAAGTTACCCCGGCACCGGCTCACCTGATACACCTGGGCGGGGGGCGCTATTTATTTTTTTGTTACCCCTTCTTTTCTTTGATAGCATCACAACCACCAGCATAGACATTGCAGTCCACATATCATGTATTTCCAGCTTGTGTCACATATCTTAATTGAAAGCGTGCATTTATATTTAGAATAGTAAAACATGATGGCGCTATATGAATCAATCAATAATAAAAGTCCAGTCTTGAATTACTAGATTCTGCAGAAAAATCCAGCAGTCGCCCTAGAGACGTTCTTCACGCATGTTCCAGAATACTAAACTCCCTCATCAACATTAATGGATTCTGCTAACTCCTGGCTCCATGCCTGCATTGTTGGAAAAAGGCCTTATCGGCCTTGGCCGGTACGCATGGCTCGGCCTCTGAGAACTGGAAGAAGATCAATCACTCCGGTTCTCTATGTAGGGGAGATGCATCGAAGGGGTGAAGCTGCCTTTGAAAGCCTTTGAGTAAGCAGGAAGGTTGCGGTGCAGTATAACTCCTCTTAAAGGGGTACTGTCCATTTAAAATGACCCCCGATCTTACACCTATATGCAAAATCTCGTTCTATAAAATCTCTAACATTTGGAGGCTTGGGTGTAGCCTGCTAAAAAAAAGTGCCGAGAAGGTGCGGGGCGGGTTACAGCTTCCTCTTGGACCCGATGGGGTTCTGGTCCAGTCTTTGTTCAGGTTTCATGGGAAATCCTGTGTATACCATGGCACTTGGTGGAAGAGATGTCACCTATGGGAATTATTAATCTGAATAATTTAAAAGCAGCCTCATGCCTAAAAAGTGATGGAATTATAGAATTCAACTGCAGAGCACCCCAAATCTTTAAACCAACATATAACAGAAATATATATCGCAGCAAATGCGTTGCTGATCATCAGACGTTTACCTTGATTAACCTTTTGCTTCTTCTACAGGTGAATGTGGGACACCCCTCCGAAGTGGATGAGATCTTTGATGCCATATCCTACAGCAAAGGAGCCTCGGTGATCCGCATGTTGCACGACTACATTGGTGACGACGTAAGTAGTATCTGGTACGCGGGCGAGCTTTTTGTGTTTGGTAACCCTACCTTTGGCAGGGTTTTTGGACCTGTCTTTTTAAACTTTAATTAGGTGGATTGATACAGAATGTATAGCTAAGGGCAATATAGTTCAACTTTTATAAGGGAAGAGATCCTAACATAATACAAAAGAGAAATCCAGAGAAGGGTAACAAGTTTTTAGACTGGAAAGAGAAAGTGGAAAACAATAAAAAAAAATGCAAATCCTTTCAGGGATAACTGATAAGGGGATAACCCTAAAAGTCAATATTCAAAAATACATAGCATTCAGTTAAATAATATTTTATTAAAGAATAAAATAAGTCTTGAAACCTAAACTGAGACATATAACACCCCAAAGCTTAGGGGATGGAAGGTTTCCTGGGGATTTTGTGTCCCCTCGTAATAAAATGGGACACGTAAGTAAAGAGTTCTCTATCATTCAGTGCGCTGAAGACGTTTTCTCGATTCCTTTAATAATTTGTGTATTTTTCTCCAGGATTTTCGCAAAGGCATGAATCAGTACCTCACCAAATTCCAAGAGAAGAACGCTTCCACGGGTATGTATGTGAGAGACCTGGCCGCTCTGGTGCTCGAGTCCTAATTCTTCCGTGTAAATTGACGGCACTCGTTTTGATGCAGAGGACCTTTGGGAGTCTCTAGAACAGGCCAGTGGGAAACCAATTGCTGCTGTGATGAGCACCTGGACCAAGCAGATGGGCTTCCCACTTATCTACGTGGATTCCGAGCAGGTAACTGGATGCCGAGACACTGAGAGAATTGCATTAAATATCCTTATCCTCCGTATGTAGCTCTGTCTTGCAGGATATTGGCAGCGTTGTAAGTCTAATATGTTCATTGTCCTACCTCGTGACCTGAAGGGCGCTTTGAGGGTCACTGGTAGGAAAGGTTTGTTTCATTGCCTCTGGATCAACTCTACTCTTACAGAATGAAGATTCAAGGATCCTCAAACTGTCTCAGAAGAAGTTTTGTGCTAGTGGACCACATCATGGTAAGGGCAGCCAGTCTATTTGTGAGGGGATATGGATGATTAAGGCCCCATCTGAATTTGATTACACTTTGGCTGCACTGTATTTACAGGGCTCAGTTTGCCCTCGAATCACTGCATCCATTTTGTGTAATACTTTTTGGTGTCTTCCTTTCTTCTGCTCTACCTGAGCTGCTCCACCCTATCCGTCTCTCCTTTCTATCTATTTCTCTTATCTCCTTTGTTTACTTCTTCCGACGATAGGTTGGCGGGTCAGCCTGCTGCCCCTCTCTCCATATAACATCCTCCTATTGCCCTCGCTCAGGTGAGGAGTGTCCACAGTGGATGGTACCAATCAACATCTGCACCAGCGAAGCACCGTCCTCTTCCAAATTAAAGATTCTGATGGACAAGCAAGAGATGACTGTTTCGCTGAATGGTATGAAACCAGATCAGTGGGTAAAGGTAAGCTTTGGACCATGAAATACTGAACTATAAGTAGATAAGTAGATGAATATAAAGGAGAAAATGTTCAAAAGGAGGCATCTGTTGCTAGATAAGAGTTCCACCAAGGTCCATCTTCAGTGCCACCATAATGTAAAGTTTGGTTTTCTGTTGATCATTATCTCTACATATGTTTTTGACATCTGTATGTTTTCTAGTTTCTGCCATACGAGCCAAGTCCTTATAATATTGCCTTGTGGTAAACAATAGAATGCTCTATTTGAATTACTCAGCGGGACCCTTGGTTAATGAAAGTCTATGGAGTGCAGGACTTGATTAGCATTTCCATAAACCATTAGCTCGGTCTAAAGTGCTTGTGTAGGAAATGTCACCCAGATATTGCATGACTGCCTACCACAGCCTCCATGTCCACCGATAAACAGAGTCTATTTGAGCAATATAGAAAACCCACTTTTGTTTAGTTCTGCACTGTATATACAACACTATATTGAACGCATCAACATGTTTAAGTGGTGCACAGGTGTTTATGATACATTTTAATCTTCCTCCTTTCTAGATTAACCCTGGAACGGTGGGTTTTTATCGTACCCAGTACAGCCCTGCCATGCTGGATAGCCTATTGCCTGGCATCAGAGACCTCTCCTTGCCGCCGGTGGACAGACTGGGATTGCAGAACGATCTGTTTTCATTAGTGAGTCTTGAGTTCCCTCAGGGGGCTACATCTTGATTATTATGTTGTTTGGCTGGCTTTATAGTACATCTTTACTGCCAGTGGTGGCAAATCCTTTCTGTGCTTGCTGTGTTTCATACCCATTCATTTTCCTGTCAGGCCCGTGCAGGGATGATAAGCACGGTCGAGGTGTTGAAAGTCATGGAAGCCTTTGTAAATGAACCCAATTACACTGTATGGAACGACTTAAGCAGCAACCTGGGGGTACTGTCCACTTTGCTCTCCCACACAGAATTCTATGATGAGATCCAGGGCTTCATCCGCGATGTCTTTTCCCCTATTGGACAACGTCTGGGCTGGGACCCAAAACCCGGGGAGGGTAGGTGAAAAACTAAAAACTGCTCACACATGTTCCGTTCCGGTACTGCTCCTCTAGTGATATTTTGAGATCAGTTGGCACCAATACGCCTACGAAAAACCATATATTGTTAATTTGTGATAACGGTAAAAGGTTTTAACAGCTTTCCAACTCCTCTTCGCCCAGGCACTTGAAATGTGATGCACCGGTTCATGACGCTTGATTTTGCTGTTGTTTCCCAGGGCATTTGGATGCTTTGCTTCGAGGACTGGTTTTAGGAAAACTGGGTAAGGCTGGCCACAAACCGACCATTGAAGAAGCCAGACGACGGTTCAAAGACCATGTAGAGGGAAAGAACACATTGAATGCTGACCTTCGAAGTCCAGTCAGTGCTTTCTGTCTGTCTGTCTGCTTTTTGCTTGTTGGCTCGGTACGCCTTTTCGGTCTCTTCTCTAACGTATGTCTCTTGTCTAGGTTTATGTGACCGTTTTGAAGCATGGGGACAGCACAGCTTTGGACACCATGCTGAAGGTTAGTGAACCATATTGGCTGTGCTTTGCCTAGTGACTAGGCTTCTTTTAAGTTTTTAAAGAAGTAATTATGCTTTATATTATATTGTTATTAGTAGTATTTTTTATTTAAATGGATACACCGCCCTTCCAACCGTAAAGTAATGCCTTCTGCAACCTGGTAGTAGCTTTTTGTGGTTTGCACACAAATCTCCCACAAACCTGGCTGGCGGTGAATGACTGCGCTGCTTAGTAGGAGATACCTTCAGTAGCATCCCTTGCAGGCAAATAGCGGGGGGTATATAGGAGTGCATTCAGATAAATGCATTTGCATGCCAAAAAAAATGGGGTAAACTATAACCTGATGCCTGGGGTCACTGGTGCAGGGTTTTAGAAGGTTGGGTATTGGCTGTATTATTGATCCATCCTTTCCTGTCTATGATCTGTAATATATAATCTGACTTTTGCATGATACACGCAGTCTGTTAAGGAAATTTTCCTCTGATTTCAGCTCCACAAGCAAGCTGACATGCAGGAGGAGAAGAATCGGATTGAACGGGTTCTGGGGGCGATCTCCACGCAGGAGTTAATCCAGAAAGTGCTGACCTTCTCCCTTTCTGTGAGTAGTGGCAGAATTACATTTATGTTTAAGTGAGGCTTGTTCCTAAATATGCGAATGAATGGTGTAAAAGATTTACTCATTCTCCTGGAAGTAGGATTTGCATGCTTCAATCATGGGTTCAGTCTGCACACCAGCGCGGTAGACCTGTCTAAGAGAGCCAGCAGATGGGTCGAGCCCCCAAAGTGGATGACGCAGCTCTCTTTACTGGAAAAGTTACAATGAAATGTTATGTGAATGAAACGCGTTGGGTGTAAACGCTTAGTGGCCTTGGATTGATGTGCTTTGAATAATAAAGTTGATCAATGCCACAAAACATAGTTGATGCCCCTGTTTTATTCTAGGTTCAAACACTTAACTGTGTAACATGAGGAAAGATGCCAAAGGAAAAAAACTAAAACAGTTTTTCTTGTAAATGCTTAGTAGACCGCAGAAAAGAAAGATAGAAATAATCTTCGATAATAAAACATATATTCGAGTGTCGGTGGCATTGTGGTCTGTTTTGTAGAACTCAGTAGGTTAGATCTTTTTCTGATGGCTTTCAATTTCCAGGCTCGTAGAATTGTGTGTTTCCGGTAATAAGTGGTTTTATTTACAATTTTTCTTCTGTGTCCTCTTGCAGGATGACGTGCGTCCCCAGGACACGGTCTCGGTCATAGGAGGGGTTGCTGGTGGCAGTAAGATCGGACGGAAAGCTGCCTGGAACTTTGTGAAAGAGAACTGGCAGGAGTTGTATAATCGGTACCAAGGAGGATTCCTCATCTCCAGGCTAATAAAGGTACGCGGGGATCAGAGTCTTGGCCTTGTACGGAAAATTGGACGGTTTTCAGCGCAACTCTAATGCTGTGAATTCAGTATCAGGCAGACCCTTGGTGGGGTTTGTAACCCTCGGTCTCGTTACAGGTCTCACTGGAAGGCTTCGCAAGTGAAAAGATGGCTGCAGAAATCAAGGTAATTTTTTCACCCTGAATCCAAGCATTTAATGATATTACCTGGTCTTTCACATTCTGTTGCCAATAGTGCAAGTTTAGTAGATCCCGGAATACGTTTCCTGTACTTACGTTTTTCAGACCAAGCATTCTTCATGGGAGATATTACTTTCCTGCTAACTGCACTTTGTATATCAATGATATGCTCAATAGTTTAACCAGAAGCATAAAGCGGTTGATCGATCCCAGCTTGTCTCAAAGCCCTTACAGATCTTCTCATGCTGTTTAGGAGTTATTGCTTGGTGCACAAATTTAAATGACACTAAAGTCTGAATCTCACTTTGTCTCCAATGATAAAAAGGTTTCGTACCGTTTTAGCCGTTGAGAAAACAGGAGAAAAGTATAGTTAAAATGATACCATTTATTGGCTAACTGAGAGTTTAATTGCGACCTTTCGAGACCAAGTTGTTAGGTCTCTTCCTCTGGCATTAATGAAGCCAACACAGACTTTACTAAATACAAAAGCACAATTCACACGTTAACAAAGACTTTAGATAAACACAGAGGTATTGGGGAATTTGTTCAGCAGTAAATTAGCTGGACTAGCAGAGATCCAATGGACAGATCCGGTTCAATCGAAGCATCGTTGGTCAGTTCACTCCTCACTGGCCTCAACAGAGACAGAGAATTCATCTCCCATTATAACATTACAAACCATTAATCCTCTCACAATTCGAATTAACTACAAACAACTTATTCCTGGGAACATTTGACACCTTCATGGATCTGGCATATGTCAAATGGTTTTATGGCCCCTCTAACCAGGGAGTGAACTGACCAAGGATGCTTCCATTGAACCGGATCTGTCCATTGGATCCCTGCTAGTCCAGCTAATTTACTGCTGAACAAATTCCCCAACACCTCTGTGTTTATCTAAAGTCTTTGTTAACGTGTGAATTGTGCTTTTGTATTTAGAAAAGTCTGTGTTAGCTTCATTAATGCCTTAGGAAGAGACCTAACAACTTGGTCTCGAAAGCTTGCAATTAAATGTTAGCCAATAAATGGTATCATTTTAACTATACTTTTCTCCTGTTTGTCTCCAATAAACAGCAGGCCATTGATTCCTGCATATAAAGTTCCTGCCTGTTATTACAATGAATAGTGATTGTATCTTTGATGCATTTGCATAGGTGGTCTGGCGTGACCCTCTTCGTGCTCACAGCAACGTTTGTAGACATTCATTAATGTTTTTAATAATGGGCTGTACTGAGTATTAAAGTCTCAAGTCCATTGCTAGAGAACGAAGGCATTACTTGCCATACTTCTAAAACTGGCCTTTATTGTTTGATCTGAGACAGAAGACGGTAAGAAATACTACAAGAAGTCCTTTTTTAACGTTCCCCTTATCCAGCTGGTCAGCGTGCCTAGAACCCAATGTCTATTAGTGGGTTCCAGAGCTCGTCTAAGTACGTTCTTTTTCGCCAAGGTCCGACTTTAGTTCACTTATGTGGTTGTGAGCTCCTGAAAATCCGCTTGTTTTGGTTTTTACAGCATTGGAGTTAGATGGATAAATCGATTCTGTAAGAACTGGTATATTAGGGGGGATAATAATATAGATGCTGCCATTTGTTTCCTCTCACTGACCACATGATTTCTGCACTTCAGACCTTCTTTGAAGCCCACCCAGCCCCATCTGCTGAGCGTACGGTGCAGCAGTGCTGCGAGAACATACTGCTAAACTCGGCCTGGCTGAAACGCGACGCCGACGCCATGCACGAGTACCTTCGGCAACGCAGGGCTCCAACGTCGACCGTGTGATGCACATCTACCCCGCCTGCTGTCTCACCGCCCTGACAGGCTAGACCTTCCGCCCCCAATAACGGAGGCTATGTACCCATCCTTCCTAATTCCCTAACCCCACCCCACCCCTGCACCCTGTGGGAAGCAGATGCAACAAAAGGAAAAAAAAAAAGTGGCTTCCTGTTCTCATTCGCTCCCGCTCAGTCCCCAGTCATCTCCTTAGGGGTTTTATTCAATTACTCAAACCATCTGTACATATAATTGATAGAAGTAGCATACGGCTGCTAACTGTGAATCTCCCCGGTAGCCCTCGGGTGCAGGAACTTCCCCAAGAGCATCCCAGACGCAGGACTGTTTGTTGGTTCCATTGCAGACGGTTATCTGTAGGTAAGAGGGCCGTAACGTGACAGCTCATTACAGTGCGTGCTTCAGCCAAGGCTTTGCGCAAGTGGATGGCTGGGTTTAGCCAGTGATTTATTTTACTCTTTTTTTTGTTCGTTTTAAAGAGGGTTCCCCTTCTGTGATTTCCTCTGTACCGTTTGCTGCCTATTGTGCTCGGATGTTTAACTGCTTGTTGAAAGGTGCAACATAGGTTTTACACATACGTGTACTTGCACTTAACCTGCCTTCCCTCATGACTATGTTCCTCTCGGTGGCCTGGACGGTACTGAAAAGGCTTGCACAGCGGAGGTCTCTATAGTTCTGAAGGGCTTATTCTTACCGTGGATTGTCCCTCTTCAGCGCTCATAAGAAACGTGCAGAAACTGTCCTGCTGTCCTTAAGGTTCCTTACCCCCCCCCCCCCCGGTTCCAGATTATTTTCTAGGTTAGCCAGATTCTGGGTTTGTGCAGTCTAACGGCATAGTGGCAGGGCCATGGGCCTAAGTTCTCAGACGTGCCCAACTGAGTCCTCTTTTGTGCTATTGTTTTAAAAGATGAGAAAAAAAACTTACAAATGACAACAACAAAAAAATGTTGACGTTAATAAAAACAAAATGTGACTGTGTTTCTTGTGTGGTTCATTTCTTCAACCGAACGTCCGTCATCCTGCTCCATATGACATTTGATTGCTCTAGCTGATTTGTCTGTGCGCATGCATGAAATCAGGTGGCAGAGGCAAAAGGTCTATACCATGTGTCCATGATGATCTCTGGTTCCTTTCCCTGTAACGTGTGCAGCATCTGATTATGAAGTCTCGATGGGCACGTCTTTCATATGCATTTGTCAGGTCAGTATCAGGAAGCCTACAAACAAGCAACTGAATATGCACAAGGATTTGTTTAGCTTCCTGAACCAAACTTCCTTAACCTGTCTTTTCTTTGCTCGTCTTTTCCTGTTTATTTGTTTTTGTTCATCTTCTACCGGTTTGTCTTTATGCTACGTTTAAATCCATTCTCTGGTGCTTATCCTCGTCTTTTCTTTAAAACCCACTGCTAAGCTCGTGTAGGTGCATGAATGTTATTTCACATTCTACATCAAGCAGAGCGTTTTACTTGTTTCTTTAGTTTAGAACTTTCCTGCGGGTGAATAGATGTTGAAATTCTGTCTAATATCTGTACAACAGAATGGTAGTAATACCTAGCAATGTTCCACCCCATCATCATTAAGACAATGCCTGCTTAATGACTGGACCGTGTTCCTTACATGAAAAATAGAACCCAGGCATCAGGGTGGATGGATTGGAAGAGCCGACAACTTTGGTGCATTAAGTCATTTCCTATTGTTCTTAATTTGTATGCAGTTCACCAAACATGGAAAAACACAGAACTTGCACACAATAATGCTTTTCAAATACTGGCATAAGGAATGTGATGTCATTCATTCGTTCGCTGTAACCTGCACAAAATACATACAACCAAAATACCAGGTAAATACAAACTTAAAGGGAAACCCCAGTCACTGTATGCACTTTAATGCTTATATCGGAGTGGTCCCTTTTAAAGTTTTAGGCTCTTCCCTTGAAACTGCATGGGGGGGGGGGAGATTCTGCAGAACCCCTCATACACATTTGTCCCATTAGCTGCACTCTTATTTTTGTACAAGAGACAAAGGGGGGGGTCTGATGAAAACCCTTATACTCATGCATCAGGGGCAAGAATCCCCAGACCACGGAGGAGGCAGGTGGGCATCTACCAACGCGTATCAAAGTACTCAGATGTTGGACGGAACGCCCGGACCCCCAATCTCTGTTTCAGTCCATCTCAAAGGTGTTTGATGGGGTTGAGGTCAGGGCTCTGTGCGGCCGGTCAAGTTCTTCCAAAGTCATCCAACCGTCTTTATGGACCTTGCTTTGTGTTCTGGGATAGAGTCATGCTGGAATAGAAAAGGGTCCAAACCGTGCCCACATAGTTGGAAGCATAACATTGTCCAAAATGTCTGCGTATGCCCGCTTCATGGTAATGACACATTTTGGACAATGTTAGGGTGACACAAACTGCCCCAATATTCCTTCCATGAATGCGACTCTCATCACACTGGAAGCCAATGAAGTTTGTGAGTCAGAGCGAAATGAGAAAGGTCATCACGCGGGGAGGATATGCTGGAGTAACCGTGACCCTATAGCATGGAAAGACCATGGTTCTCGGTAGAACATATTTACATAGATGTAAGGCAAGGTGGGGTAACAGAGGACGACCGGTATTTAGCAGGCCATGGGTGAGGCTTGGACTGAAACATGCTCCTTCCTCAACACCAGGTGGTTTCTGGCAAACTACACTGAGGCCATTAGGAGCCAAGCATCAATATGGCCCCTCTGTGTATAAGGTGTGTACAGTACAGTGACAGGATCACCGAGCAATAACTTATCGCGCTATAATCTCACGTGACAGGGCTCTCATGAAGGAACGCGCCTCGCCGCTCACATGAAGATTTTACATCCGCTACATAGCAAACCACTCCCCCTGCTCCCACAATCCTCAGTAGCAATGACTGGCCCCGCCGTCTTCCCCACCGCCAATCATGAAGTAGGGCGTACAGTTAGATCCGGCTAATATCTATGCGCGGCGGAACCACGCCCCCTTCTCACAGAGCGCCTGGATTCCTCCGCGCCACGCTCGCTCCCTCCCTCTCTTTCCCTCCGGCAGCCCGCCCGGCACCGCCCGAGCTCTGACCCGGCACCGCAAGCATGGAGCTCATCAACATCCTCGAGAAGACCGTGTCGCCCGGTATGGAGGCGGGAAGGGGAATGCAGGGAGATAGTGGGAAGGAGATAGGATGTGAAGGCCGAGAGGGTGGTGGAGGAGGGCGGCAGGAGGAATAGAGGGTAAGGTAGGGAATGTGCCGGGCCCAGGCTGTTGGCCGGAGGTGCTGTGGATCGTGGGGTTTTGGTCACAGAGCAGAGGGGTTTCCCTGGGTGTTAGGTAATGGGCAGGCTGCTTTCAGGGGGTCTTATAGTGCTAGCCGTCAGCAATGTGGTGGTGGGGTCGCTGTCTGGAGCTGCCGGGTCTGATTTTTCCTTCTTTCTGCCATAGACCGTAATGAGTTGGAGGCAGCGCAGAAGTTCCTGGAGCAGGCGGCCATCGAGAACTTGGTGAGCCCTGGGAATGACATATGTCGGTAGTGTCAGTGGTTGCTGGCAGGCGGTTGGGGCTCCCGCGCTTAGCTTGAGGCAATGGCCTGACTGAACCTCTGTCGCTGTGTGCTGGGTTAATCCCCTGCTTTCCTGTCATTTTGCGGCAGTTGAGGCCGGACTCCTTCTAGGCCTTACATTGCAACCGCCAAGACAGGCGCAGCCTAACCTGCCCGCCATCGTGCGGCAGCCAATTGAAAGCTGAGAAAAAAGCGAGCCGGTTTGTGTCGGACCAATGATATTAGCGAGCGCGGGGAGCGGTGCGCGCGGGAGGCGGTAGCAAAGCACGTTGGGTTGAGCTGGGGCTCCGTAGTTGGGAGGGATCCTCGCTGTGTGACAAACTGTACTGTAATGCAGCCTGCTGGGGGGGAGACGCGATAGACGGATCTTCAGTGTTGTCACATTATTTTTGAATGGCCTATTGCTGCCGCCGTAAGTCTGGCTCATTTATCCGGCCTTTCCAACAAGTAGATCATACAGGTTCCCCTAAAACCCTGAGCATGGGTGGTTAGGTAATGTTAATAGTGCAAGTAGTGTTATGTCTGATTCCCTAAAGATGGTTGACAGATCTCTCTTTCAAAGAGACATCCATAAAACCATCTTTATAGGAAACCTGCATCTGTGGTTATAGGGAAACCTAATGCTTCAGAATTAAAAACAAGCAGTGGAGCTGAGTGTCTGCGGCGGCAGAGCGACATCTACAATGCTGCATGCAGACTTAAAATTGGTTAAGAAGCTTACTTGGATGTGGCAGATCAGTGCTTGTGAGAGACCTTTTCGTGGTTGGTTCCAATTGTATTGGAATAACTTTGTCTGGAGAAAGATGCTGCGTTCTTTTAACGTGGGTTGCAGCAAGATAAGGGGGTCTCATAGTGCTGTCTTCCCCTGTAAATGGCTGGCAAAATGCCGAAACAATCGTAGTGGTGCCGGGAGATATGGTGGCTTTGTGGCCTACATACTTTCTCCTGCCAGAACGGGGAAATTATACCACCTTCTTATATCACCCTCTAGCTGGAGGGAGTTCTGCTACTTTACGCATCTCACTTACAGAATTGTGTAAGGCTCTGAAGACCATCTCCAGAAAGCTTAGAGGGCGACTAAAATGTTGTAAGAAGACTGAGATGTTAAGTATGCGCTGGAGGAAAAAGGAATGTGAAAACCTTGCGTAAAGTAATTTTTTTAAGTAATTTTATTTTAGAGCAGGAGGTCATAGTCAGAAGCTTAGATGTAAAGTAAGGAAGCTTTACTTTACTGAGAGCGGTGGATTAGTGGAACGGCCTTTCGGCAGAAATGGTAGGGGCTAAAACAGTGAAGATATTCATATATATGGGATATGCATAAAGCTATCCTGAATTTAATGAGCACAGGGTCTGATTAAGGTCCGAGTCTCTAAATCAGGGTGGGCAGACTAGGTGGGTCAAGTGGTTCTTCTCTGCCCTCGTATTCTACGTTTCTGTGTTTGTGACACTCTTCTCAGATACGCGTTTATTAGACGCTGTATGGGCTGTAGCTGGACATCACTCGCTGCTCTCAGCCAGACGCACGCGTTTTCTTTGAGCTTTTAGACCATCGTAGAAGCTGTAGTTGCTCGATGACTTACACCAGGGGTTCTCAAACTGCGGCCCTCCAGCTGCTGCAGGACTACATCTCCCATACTCCTCAGCCAGCCCCTTAGCTGAAGGAGCATTATGGGAGATGTAGTCCTGCAGCAGCTGGAGGGCCGCAGTTTGAGAACCCCTGACTTACACACTCTCTACACTCGCTGTAAGGCTTTAGTATGTAGTGCTTTTAGGATTCGGAATGATCCTTTAAGTAATCGCATGTACTTACCTGAATTGTAAGTGTTGGGGTTTATTCACTAAAGGCAGTGTTTTCATGTAATGTAGGTGCTAGTGTGCATACGATGCTCATTATTAAAACGACATCAAGCACGAGCTTTTATTTTGCAATTAGTGCGATTGACATCTGGTTTTAAAGTTACTTATTATAAAGATGAAGTTGAGTTTTTCTCTAACTCTCATTTACAAAGTTTGAGAACAAACTTCTTAAAAGCGGGAGCAGTGACTTTATCAGCTGGATCAGGCCGTACCCCTTGTTGGGATCCCCATGATTATTCCTCCAATTTAAGGTGGCTAAAGGTTAAATCAAACGACCTCTCCGATGTACAGTCTGGAAGTGTGACCGAATACTTTTTATTTATATTTTTTTCTCCATTTTACTTTTGTTTTCCAGGCAAAGGCTGAATACCAGCGAGTATTTCGTATTTTTGGTTTGGAAGGGTGGGGGGGATTTGCTTTTTGCAGATCTTTAGGCTTCGTTTCAGAGTGATGTAGACTTTATCATTTCGATGAGTTAAATGAGAGCGGTATAATGGAGCAGCCGGAAAGGCTAGCAGCATACTAGGAAAATGTGAGTTGCGGGAAAAAGAAGTAGTTGATAGATCAGTGAGCCTTTAATTAGAATATTGTCCTGTTTTAGAGGGACATACATTTAGAGAGCTTTCAAAGAAAGGGCCACAAAAATGGCACATGACCTTATTAACCAAAAAATCCAGGAACTCATTACAAACGTAATATTTGCATGTTAGAGGGGAAAGGGGTGATAGTGAAACCTTTTCAATGTATCAGGGAGGGAGTATTATAACTAAAGGGCATGATTTTCAGTCCGATGGCGGAAGATATTTATTACATTGCCTGTGCTGCTACTTGGAGGCCTTTAGAATATACGGGCCTCTCTCTAGTCCAAATGTGATAAAGGAGTTAAAGGCTTTCAGCATAAAGCTAAGGAATAACGCCTGTAAGCGCAGCCTATATGGGCCGGTTTACTTTCTGCCTTTAGCCCCTGGGGTAAGTAAGATGTTACAGATCCTCGATAACGGACATTCATCTAATAGAGGCAGTTGTGTAAAAAGGGTTTCTATGAGCTGCCCCACCTTACAAAGTCCACTCTAGAGTATGTGGTGTCTGTGGCGTGGACGATGCACCATTTGTTCAGGTTAAATGCACAAGAAGCATGCATGTCTTTCACAAGTACCCAAAGCACCGGTGTAAATGCGTTCAGCGAATGTTTATAGCAGATTATCCAGCAGCATGTCACTGTATCCATGCATTTACTCTGACATGTAAAGTTGGTATTTTAATGTAATCCTTTGCATTTCTGTACAGATTAATAGATACTCTTTTTCTTATCTTTTTTTTTTCTTCAGCCAACCTTCTTGGTGGAGCTTTCAAAAGTCCTTGCAAATCCTTCAAACAGCCAGGTGGCCAGAGTTGCATCTGGCTTGCAAATTAAGAACTCTCTCACTTCAAAAGATCCTGATGTGAAGTCGCAATACCAGCAGCGCTGGCTGGCAATCGATGCCAATGCCCGCCAAGAAATCAAAACTTTTGTAAGTTGTAGGTAGCTCAGCTTGAAAGAATGGTGGATCTTGGTTCCAAGCGCTATGCAACCTTGCTTACACGTGGCTGTTGTGCCATCTCCCCTCAGGTCTTGCGGACACTTGGCACAGAGAGCTATAGGCCCAGCTCGGCATCGCAGTGTGTGGCAGGCATAGCGTGTGCTGAAATACCTGTAAACCAATGGCCTCAGCTCATCCCACAGCTGGTTGCCAATGTGACCGACCCAAACAGTACAGAACACATGAAAGAATCAACGCTGGAGGCGATAGGATACATCTGCCAGGACATTGTAAGTTACATCAATTGAACTGTATTAACCCTTTCATTGCTGTATGGACAAAAGATGTACATCCTGCATTTTTCATGGCAGCAGGGGCACCGCCACTTGCTGCATGGGAAATCAGGTTGTTTATTGACTGTATTGCGTGTCACCTACTTCAAAGTTGTGGCATCGATATGTCCGATCGGTCAGTCAGGGTGGGGATTATCCAAGCAATTTTTTTTAAGACCTATTTTAACCCCACAGTGCAATCTTTTTTTCTAGAGCTCCACTCGAGATTCTCAGGGTAGTTGTGATGGAAAAAGGTCTGTTTAATAGAGGATCAATGGCACCTTAGCTTTTGCCTCCTTTTAGGAGATCTTCCCAAGTGTCGAGCATGACCTGTCTGTACAGGGTATTATGTTCTTTAGTCACCATATTTAATAGATGCAGTCATTAATTGGCTGTATGCGGGTTCCTGTAGTAAAATGCACTGCAACCAAACGCATTGTACAAATGCTGCTGTTCAAATATTGTGCCACAGACAAGGTGTGTACAATTATGTTAGCAGTTCTATCACACCTTTTAACTAAACTCCACATGGAGTGATGATAGAAAGTGTCTTCTGTTATCTTGATGTACCTCTTTATAGTTTACAAACATCTTTCCAGACCAAGCCTGTCTGTTAGCTGACCCTCAGCTAGTAATTGGCCTGCTTGCCAGGATTGCTAGCTTATTTGAGTACTTACTTGCACCCTGGTGTTTTCTCTTCCTTATTTGTTCTGTTTTGCTTTCTTGTTAGGACCCAGAGCAACTGCAGCACAAATCCAATGAGATCCTCACAGCAATTATTCAGGGCATGAGGAAAGAGGAGCCCAGTAACAATGTCAGGCTGGCAGCGACCAATGCCTTGCTCAACTCCCTGGAGTTTACCAAAGCCAACTTCGACAAGGAGGTGAGTAAACAGCCGATGCCGCACCGAGTGGATCGCTTATGAGACAAAACAGGATCTTGTGAGAATTTAATGGCCAAAGCATGCTCTCTAAGAGCAGTGATTCCATGCTGATCACGTGGCACGGGGAATGAGGGGAATTGCTGAGCTGGCAGATAACACATTTCAGATGCTTGAATTAGCCATTGTTTCCAGGGAATAGAAATGGTGATGGCTTTAACGTGTTCAGCCCCTTCAGTCTGTTTCATGCCCCCTCATCAACTGCTGAAGTTACCTCCTTGTTCAGCACTTTTAATCTGTGTCTTGTAAACTTGTTTTTCCTCTGTCTCATTTACGTTCCTTTATGCAACTGGAGGAAAAAAAAAATATATATCCATCTATATGCTTTTCATCTCTAAGGGTGGAATTTCATTGTTTTATTGTGGATAGGCATGTTTATCTGGAACGGACTGGTCACTTTGCTATATTTTTTTTTTCAGTCTGAAAGACACTATATTATGCAAGTGGTCTGTGAAGCTACGCAGTGCCCAGACACCAGAGTGAGTAGCAGTTTAGACTAATTTCCTGAGCGGCTAATGGCGTCTTTCCGCTCACATGTTTGATCGTTTTTGTCCTCTAGGTACGAGTAGCTGCTTTGCAAAACTTGGTGAAGATCATGTCTCTCTACTATCAGTACATGGAGACCTATATGGGTCCTGCACTGTTTGCTGTGAGTATTTTACTTTTCAGGAGTTTGATAGAAGTCCCTGGTCTCCAATATCCGGCTTCATATGTGTTTGGGTTTGCAGATCACTGTAGAAGCAATGAAGAATGAAATAGATGAAGTTGCTCTGCAGGGAATTGAATTCTGGTCCAACGTTTGTGACGAGGAGATGGACCTTGCAATTGAGGCAACAGAGGTACGTTTGTTTTTTCTGCAGTTCAGCGGGCTGTCGGTCAAATTAGTTCCGAAACTATTTCACTCCAACTGAGTTTAAAACAAATTAAGACCTTTAGATTTTCCACATTAATGTGTATTTTAAGTAGGGCGTGTGTTTCACAGAAATTCGTTTTGTACGGCGTATTGAGGTAGGATATTTGCTATAAAATATTCTACGATGAATGGTTTTTGTTTTCTCTGTAGTCAGCGTTTAAGTGACAACTTGGTGACATTGAGTGTTCCTTGAAATAGTTTTCTAAATGTTCAGCTTAATACATAAGTCTTATAATGGCTTGTCTGATGATGACATGTTCATGCACCACGCAGAATAACATCTGTGTTGATTATGACTTTCTGAAGACTTAATTTCTTACTGATACATATCCATACACAAGTGAAATGAAAAGGGTTTTTTTTGGGGGAAAAATCGTCTGAATACCATGATGCACACAGTTTGTCATATTTGAATGTTTATGTACAGGCAGCTGAGCAAGGAAGACCTCCAGAGCATACGAGCAAGTTCTACGCTAAAGGGGCTTTGCAGTACCTTGTCCCCATCCTGACCCAAACTCTTACAAAGCAGGTGAGCAAAGTGCTGCTGTTGTCTAAAAACTGCTTTAGCATGGCTATAGTGTTTGGTGTCTTCGTCTTGGCCCCTTTGGGAATGAAATTGTTTTTTGTCACGTGTGTCTGAATTTGCTTGTCTCTTAAGTATACCTGCACACAACTTTTAATATTTATCCAGGACGAAAATGATGACGACGACGATTGGAATCCATGCAAGGCTGCCGGAGTGTGCCTCATGCTTCTTGCCACCTGCTGCGAGGATGACATTGTTCCCCATGTCCTACCGTTCATTAAGGAGCATATTAAGAATCCGGACTGGCGTTACAGAGATGCTGCTGTTATGGCTTTTGGCTGCATCCTAGAAGGACCAGAGGCCTGCCAGCTTAAACCTCTAGTCATCCAGGTGTGAAGTCGAATACATGTCCTTACATTAAGGAGATTGTTAACCTTGATTTTCCTGCTTTGTCCAAGGATGACATGTTCATGCACCACACAGAATGATCTCTGTTGATTATGAATTTCTGAGGACAGCAATAAGCAGCATGCATGGTGTATGTATGTATGTGTGTATGTATATATATATATATATATATATATATATATATATATATATATATGTATGTATGTGTATATATATATATACACAATTATAATATAATCTAGGGTTGTGCACTATGAAACGCCAATTGTGTGTATATCTGAACTATTTATTGCAGATAGAATACTTGTGTGTTTTCTGGCCATAGTGTGACATGAAATCCTCCTAAACATGAAGCCAATCAGAATACGTTTTTATACGTTCCCTTTAGTCTGCAGTGTTAACTTATTTGCACTCTCATATGGAATCATGGCAACACATTGTTCAGGAATGTTTTTGCTTTGGAATTTATTGTAATCAGATCTTTTTGCTTTCCACAGGCCATGGCCACATTGGTTGAGCTCATGAAGGACCCCAGTGTGGTTGTTCGAGACACAACAGCGTGGACAGTGGGCAGGATATGTGAGCTGCTGCCTGAGGCGGCCATCAATGACGTTTACCTGGCCCCTCTTCTGCAGTGCCTCATGGAAGGACTTGGGGCAGAACCCAGAGTTGCTTCCAACGTCTGCTGGGTAATTTAGTTGTTGACCATGTTTTGTATCTTTCTGTTGAGCAATTGAAGGGTGGGAGTTCTGTCTAATCGTATGCATTATTACAGGCCTTTTCCAGTTTGGCTGAAGCTGCATATGAAGCAGCAGATGTAACAGATGACCAAGAAGAGCCTGCCTCGTATTGCTTGTCCAGCTCCTTTGAGGTGATCGTGCAGAAATTGCTTGAAACCACAGACAGGTCAGTGACCACACTTTTCATTAAGTAGATCTTGTAATCAGTCTATTTACTAAACTGTTTGCAAGAGTTGTAGTTTAAAGTCCTTGACTTCACTATACATTAGAAACATTTCATCCAACATTGACATGGGTCAGCTCTCACTCACACTTTAATACTTATTTATGCTCTCTAAATGTTTCCCTACCTTCTCTGCCAACCGCTTCCTTATCTTCTATCTTCAATCCTTAATCTTTTTTCTTCGTCCGCATCTCCGCAGACATAGCCTGACAACTTCTGCCAAAATGGCGGCGCTACAGTGACGAAACAAAATGCTGAGAGCAATATGGCAGCGCTTGCGCTTCAATCTTTCATAAAAACATCTCTGTGGACATAACGGGCAACTTGTGCTAAAATGGAAGCGCTGTGGTGATGGCATCTCCCTGGTCCTCCAATGAGGGCAGAGGACGTCACTGCAAGCACTGCCACATTGCCCTCAGTTCACGTGACATCCTCTCTGATTGGAGGATCGGAGAGATGCCCTCACCGAAGCTTTGCCATTTTGGCACGAGTTGCCGGGTAATGTCCACAGAGATGTTTTTATGAAAGAAGATTGAAGATGTAGAAGTGGTCAGCAGTGAAGGTAGGAAAACATTTAGAGGACACTGAAAAACTCATCCATCATTTTTTACCCATTTGCACATGTCTAATAATTTGTACAGGTACACTAAACATGAAAAAGGAATCATGGTTGAACAAAGATATACTAAAAAATATCCAGTCCCTTGGAGTAAAAAGCAGTATCGGCTCAGCCATTTTAGCTGGAGGAGCCTGCCAGTATTGGCCCTTCATAATTAGTGAATTGATGGTGAACAATAGTTTTCCTCTGGTCTGATGATGACATGTTCATGCACCACACAGAATTACAGCTGTGTTGATTATGACTTCTGAAGACTACATTCTTGCTATAAGGGAAGACATTATTTCAGTGTTAGTGCCTTCTGGCACCAAGACTCTTGAGTGTACAGATGTTGGGATACTTGTTTTCTTGAGAAGCTAATATTCCCTCTCCCCACAGACCCGACGGGCACCAGAACAACCTACGAAGTTCTGCCTATGAAGCTCTAATGGAAATAGTTAAGAACAGTGCCAAGGACTGCTATCCCGCAGTGCAGAAAACCACGCTGGTGATCATGGAGCGGCTGCAGCAAGTGCTTCAGATGGAGGTAGGAGTTGGAGCATCTGCTGCGTGAGACTGAGGACTCTGAGCCAGCAGCTTGTTGTGATGTATTCCACCTCTACTCTTTTCACAGTCCCACATACAAAGCACGTCAGATAGGATCCAGTTCAATGATCTGCAGTCCCTTCTGTGCGCTACTCTCCAGGTAAGGAGCTATAAAGAAACTTAGGTTTGTCCTAGTTCTGACCTCACAAGTGTACGTATACTTCAGTGAGAAATATGCGCATGTCTCCATATTTTCAAATTTCATGTTTTCTACATATCTTGAAGTACACTTCACATGTACTTTCTGCATGTCGGTGTATATTGATACCAATGCAATGTGAGTTCTGTAATGTCTGAAGATGACAAGTTCATGCACCACACAGAAATACTGTGTTGATTATGACTGTCTGAAGACGCCTCTCTACACACTTTGCCCATTTTTTTCTACATTCTTAAGATGGGTCGCCTTCCCTGTAGACTGATCGCTTTAGCCATGCGTTTCTAGACTGTTTTTCCACATTTTATTTCACTGTCCGTTTTCTTTTTAGAATGTACTTCGGAAGGTGCAGCCCCAGGACGCACTGCAGATATCGGATGTAGTGATGGCGTCTCTGCTCCGCATGTTCCAGAGCACTGCTGGCTCTGGGGGGGTGCAAGAGGATGCTCTGATGGCTGTGAGCACTTTGGTTGAAGGTGACGATACCATTTGGCTTTTAAAGGGAAAGGTTATATCTCATGCATGGTACTTTTTTATCTTGTTTCCTTTGTTCATGGAGTAAGTGCTATTGAGTATGGTGATGTGGTCACAACTTAAAATACAGACAAACCAGGCAGTGAACACGTAAACATTTAAACTTTTTTTCATTTTTTTTTTTTATGCAGTGCTAGGACCAGAGTTTCTGAAGTACATGGAGGCATTTAAACCTTTCCTTGGTATTGGCCTGAAGAATTATGCAGAGTATCAGGTATTTGTGTATACATTTCTAAACAGTATCAGCTCAGCCATTTTAGCTGGAGGAGCCTGCCAGTATTGGCCCTTCATAATTAGTGAATTGATGGTGAAAAATAGAATTCCTCTGGTCTGATGATGACATGTTCATGCACCACACAGAATTACAGCTGTGTTGATTATGACTTCTGAAGACTACATTCTTGCTATAAGGGAAGACATTATTTCAGTGTTAGTGCCTTCTGGCATCAAGAGTCTTGAGATATTGGGATACCCGAGAGCTTCTTGTGCTTAAATTCTTCATGAATTACTTTTTTTTTTCTTCCAGGTTTGCTTAGCTGCTGTGGGACTTGTAGGTGATCTGTTCCGAGCTCTACAACTAAATATTCTGCCATTCTGTGATGAAATCATGCAACTTCTCCTGGAGAACTTGGGTGTAAGAACTGTTTTTGCTCACTAATCTTAGGCCTTGATCCTCTTGTGAATTTAAACAGTGACTACATTGTTTTTTTCCCTCCATTGTAGAATGAGAATGTTCACCGCTCAGTGAAGCCACAGATCTTGTCTGTGTTTGGTGATATTGCCCTGGCCATTGGGGGGGAATTTAAGAAATATCTAGATGTTGTTCTCAACACATTACAGCAAGCATCCCAAGCTCAAGTTGACAAGGTAAGGCAACAAACCTTCACAATGAATGTAGGACAGTACCTGAAGATTGAGCAAGGCTATTGGTTTTGGGACACTATGTTTTTGTTAATATTCTCTGGCTTTTGCACAAAATGTTTACGTAGCTACATAGACCCCTTTAAACTGGTCAAATTTGGTGTATCTGGCCAAGGTCATGGAGTGGTTAGAAAGTAGTGGCTGCTTCGGGGCTTAGACATCATCTGTGGTGCACAGCTCCGAGAAGTGACCCTTATCTCCTTTACTCCCCACACTCTAGACAGACTACGATATGGTAGATTATTTGAATGACCTGCGAGAGGGTTGTCTGGAAGCATACACAGGAATCATCCAAGGGCTCAAGGGTGATCAAGAAAACGTGCACCGTGAGTATTTGCAGAGAGGGGTGGAAAACATTGTGTAGAAGTTAGGAGCCAGCTTCATATTTTTAAGATGTGCAATAATGAGCTAGACCTAAAACTATTGGAGCCATGGCTTTATTTGTAATGTTCTGCACCATAATAAATACACCTTCCGGTTTGCAAAAAGGTGATTTAAAACTCAGTGTGTTTAGACTGTAACTATAGCTTGATTTGCACTTGATGTTGGACAGTATTGTCCTCTTTAACAAGCTGTTTAACTTTACAGCTGATGTGATGCTGGTGCAGCCTCGGGTGGAGTTCATTCTATCCTTCATAGATCACATTGCCGGTGATGAGGATCACACAGACAGTGTTGTGGCCTGTGGTGCTGGTCTCATTGGGTGAGTATTAATGGTTTAGGCATTCCTTGGATATCTAGATTTGAAAAGGAGGTTCATCACTAAAAAATGTTAATGTCCATAATACGTATCATTTACCAAAAAGTCTTCATGTGTGGTATACATCAAGCCTATTCTGGTAGCTTTACAGGCAATATAACAATTGTGATTTATATTGCAAAGTCTTCTGGAAGCATAGTCTAACTTTGTTGGTTAAAAACCTTTATTATGCGGATTTGGTTTGTGCCCGGAAGTATATGCCCCTGTCCGTGTTAGCAGCTTACTTTCCTTTGTCACCTCAGAGATCTATGCACAGCTTTTGGGAAGGATGTTCTTAAACTGGTAGAAGCTCGTCCGATGATTCATGAGCTTTTGACAGAAGGAAGGAGGTCCAAGACAAACAAGACAAAAACTCTTGCTACTTGGGCCACCAAGGAACTGAGGAAGCTAAAAAGTCAAGCCTGGTAAGGAAAGAGTGCTGTGTGGTGACCTGGGGAGTGCAGCGTTGAACCACTGCCCATTTATTACAAGCTTTTCTACCTTTTAATTTTTCCTCTTTTCTCTTTAGACCTTGCCGGGTAGGTGATGCCTAATAGCCCACTGGAAATCTCCAACCTTATTTGAAAACAAAATTATATCCCGGAAGTGAGAAGTATGAGCGGATACTGAATGTTTGGGAATGAGCGAATGAATGAGTGAGGCTTCAAGCATACCGATAATGCAACCACAGCAGTGCTGTGAGAAGAGCAGACTTCCTGGGAATGAGGTGGAAGAACCGTGATAGTCTGCCCAATCCCCCCAAGAGGAACAAGCGCAGTAGACGTCTGCTTTCACTGCCTTGTGGCCAGGGCAGAGCAGGAGTGACTGGTGTAACTTTATTTTATAATTCATTATAACATCTGCCCCCCTGCATTTAATTTTTTTCCCCTCCAAACTCCCTGCTGAAGAATGCAGCACGCCGCCTGCTGTGCAACCCATCTGAGAGCAGGGAGCCTGAACGGAAGGATTTTTCAGTCAGAGTGTGTGTGTGTGAATGAGGAGGTACAGCAGTGTCTACAGTCTGAACTTCATTTGCCGTTTATTCTGACCCTGAGGAGAAGGTTATTAGTGTTCTAAGTGCTTCTGGATTCATCTAGAGGAATAACACTCAGCATTGTCATCAGATGCAATACAAGGTTTCTAGTATGAAAAATGTCTTTTTCTAGTTTAACTCTGTTTTAACTGCTTTTCTACAAGTGGCACTTAGGAGCAGATTGCAGGTGCCTCTTGCAGTCAAAGTAGTTAGGGGAAACACTGGCTTGGATATTCTGTAGTCCTGTAGTAAGCGAGCTGCTTGTGGCATTAACTCTTGGTAAATTGTGACTAGGGCGAGAGGAATTGCTAAAATTGATGGAACAGGAAAAGCCCTCAAACTAGCACATAGTGCCCTATCCTTCAAAAATTGAGTCAGAATTTGAAATTTGTTTTGAAGGTAACAGCCCTGTCCCTCTAACGTGCCAAAGAATCAAATCCTTAAAGGTTTCTTCAGTGTGAATAACCTTTTGCATTTTGCTCGGTGGGGGTCAGCGGCTCACTTCTCTCCATTCTTGTTTTTGAGTCGGTGCTGGCTCCCTCTGTAGTGAGATAAAAAAAAAAAATCGGATTATCAGTAAGTCAAGTGATGCTATGCCATAGAGCACTACGCTAACTTTTATTTCACTGACTAATGTGATACTCTATTTCCTGCACTTAAACATTAAAATTGAAAAAAAAAATAGTTTAAATGAAAATAATAAAAAAAAAAAAGTGTAAGTATATTCTAGATACGGATGGACGTACGTTGGACCATGGCACTTGTACAAGGTTCTATTTTTTCACTGCAGTTAAAGATTAATAAAATGGTGTCAAACATCCCCTGCCCTCTATCTTGTTTTTTGGTGGGATCACATAAAGGGATTTTGGTGACTCCCATCCCCTCCCCAACTCCATGTGGAGCCCGGCCGTCTGTCTGTGATAGGAGTGAATGTGTTTGTGTGTCGTAGGCATCCTTCCCGCTTTAAGGTTATGCACGTCATTTCTTTATGGGCCTTTAGGGTAACTGAACACAGAGGGGTTAATTGAAAACGAGTACCTAAAGAAATGAGCGGCGCTTCCAGATCATCGTGGAAAGCGATGATTACTTTTTCATGAGTGGGCAACACGTAGTTTACCACTCGGTGCCTTTCTGGCTTACCTTAAAATCTTGGCTTTCTTTGAAGGGGTGATGAGGGTGCAGGTTTTCATTTCAAGATTTTTCTGACCAAATAATTTACAAAAAACTTTAGCGCATCCAGATCCTCCTATCTGGTACTGCTTGGGTTAAAACTCGTCACCCTTTTATCACGTTGCAAAGGGCACGAAATATTCCGTAATGCATCCTGTGTCTGGGCTGTGTGATCTGTTGACTACAAGGAGAATAAAAAGCGATGCAGTGCTGGAAATGAAACTTGTGTGTGTCTGACTGCGTCTTTGTTTTAGTGTCCCCGGAGTGTGGCTTAAATCTGTTAATGTGCCGGCACCGGTTACGATACGGCCTTCCGGAAATTGTGACTCTGGGAAGTGTAAGAACGGACAAAAGCTTGAAAACGTAAGGGGAGCGTATGGCTCATCGGTAAAACCCCAGAAACAAACTTCTAAAACATCCGATACTTGATATTTTCTTCTGCATCTGTAATCTTAGATTATTGCCCCACCGCTTCGTGTCCGTTCTTGTAACTTACTGGAGCAACAATGATAAATGCAATTTTTCTCGGCGCCACTGAATAATTTTCACACCATATTTTGTTTGGACCCCAAATTTCTATACTGCAACTATATTTAAGCACTTTTCTGATAAGATACAGCAGCACAAACGCTAGAAACGCTGTTGAAGTTCTAAAGTTTTCGCTGAAAATTCTTTATTAAAGTAAAATGTTGTATCCTATTTTCCTGGCAGCTTTTCATTAATACGTTATGGAATAAAATGTTTGCACGAAACATCATCTGAGAAGTGAAGGTGAGATTATAGAGAATACGAATGAAAGTGAACTATTTATTATAAATGTTCTGTGGTAAGTGATCACCATACATCGTTCTATAAATGGGGGAAAGTGCCTTGTTGCGGTGGGGTACCAGAGAGCTGGGTCTGCCACTTCACATGTCTCTGGTCAGACCTCACCTATGGTGTTGTGGAGACCCTGTATCCAGAAAGATACCGACCCATTGGAGAGAGTTCAGAGGAGGGTGACTGTATGTATATAATGTAAGGCAGTTTTATTTTACCGAGACAGCGGTAGATAACTGGAACAGCCTCTTAAATGAAGTGAAGCAGGATAATACAGCATGTATGAGATACGAGGCATACGGCTGAATCCGTGACAAGACCAAAGAAAAATGTAGATCAGATGGGATGAATGGCTCCTATTTGCAGTCACCTATGTCTCTGTGCCCAGTGGCTACAGCACCAGCTTGGAGACCTCTTGGGGGATAAGGAGACATCATGTGTTGAGAGTGCTCCCAATGATTTCGGGGGGGGGGGGCATTTTGTTCCTTCTGACCAATCACTGGTGATCATTTTTAGACCACATAGAGGGTGGGAAGCTGCAGCTTCTACAGAAAAGTTATTTTATTTTTTTTTAAAAACCTCAAAAAGTACTTTAAAATGCATTCATTCACATCCCAATAAATCACTTTCATAAATAAAAAATGAAAAGTAGGCAGAAATCAAAAGAATGAAGATCGCATTATAGATTAGCAAGGCTCGTCAATAAATGTGTGGCGTTAAACCATAAAGTTTATACCCGCACATGAAACGCACTGGGAGGAGTATAAATTCATACGTTTTACGCTGCGGCAAGCGTGTAAATACTGTAATCGCTCAATATTTCCCATTTACTTCTGATTCCCTGAGCGGCGTACGTCATTGAACTGACTTGGTTCAGGTTGGATTATATGTTGAGCGTGGTGTGTTCGCTGATACATTAAGATCTTTATAAGCATAAATGGTTAATATCACGTACTGAAGATGTTATTTATCAGAAAACTTTTTGTTAGTAGACGGTAAAGCGCGTTGTAGGAACAGATTGGTTCGTTTTTGTTTCATATCCCTTCCAAGATTGTGGTGGACCGCGTTGCTATTATTTGAACGTTCCTAGCAGAGAATCCTGGTTTCTAGGGTTACGTTTCGCAGAGCCGTCCAAAAATCTTTACAGAGTGGGCTGCAGAGCTTAACATTTGTTTGCAAATGAGTTGGACATTATAGAAACAATGATGGATGGAGTGGCTCCACCTGGGCTCAAACATGTAGGTTCCCAATCTCTGGAGATCTCTTGGAATTAAAAGCTGTCTCTCTGCCTTTGCAGCGATGGATGGTGAGTGCCGTTCACCTGGTGTTATGGTCTATTAAAATGTCGGGTATTATGAGTTTCCTTTGGACAGGGTCACATAGGAGATGCATGGTTTATTAAGTGCCAACCCCCCAGCTAGGGTACTTTGAACGTCTGGTGGGCAATGTCGGCAAGGGTTGCGATACTGGGCACCTAAGGTGGGTCTGGGTAATGTTATAGAAGTTACCGCTTAGTAAAGAGTTAATGCTACTTAAAAAAATTTGAATTGGACATTCAATCAAAAATAAGGGATGTTGCAACAGGAAGTGAAGACTGATAAACACTGGCCGTACACAATGTGATGACATCGTATTTCCGGTCTTTATTTAACCATCAAACGGATGCAGTAAGCAAATGCACGGTCAAGAGCCATTCTTCCAAGTGAATGCGAATGAATGTCCTTCGGTACAAATCACTCTAAAAAGACAATGGACTGTGATGTGGTCTAGTTAAGAATATTCACATGAAATGTATTTCAAGGACTCATTGAAGATATAAATGCATGCATAGAGGTCTAATTCTTATATTTAAATCTCTCAAGACAAACACTAAACTAGCGCCCAGCATCACCTCCCACGTCACCTCCTACACAGCACTTCTCGTTATGTATCCGTGATTTATAAAACAGAGGTAAAGGTCTGAGCGTATAAATAGAAACAGAGTGCAATTATGTTGTTTATACCAAGAAATGCACTGTAGCTTGTGTACATGCGTGTCAGAATATATCACCTAAACGCATGCCATAAAATGCCCAAATCCGCTTTATTATATGTTTTTCCCTGCTGTGAGAATAAAGTGCATCTGGAATCAATACGTCTGCCCCTGAGAGACAACAAATTCTTTTCCTGGCATCCTGGAGCTTCTTAGATTTTATGTTTTAGGATCCCTGAGCCGGGTGATTCAGAGGAACTGATGTCATTGTGTCATGGGGTATGCAGTCTGAATGGAAAGGAGAAGAGGAGGGCTCTGGGAAGAGGAGGAGGAGGAGGGAGCTCGATGATACAGCAGGACAATACGAGCCAGACCTGATCATAACAAGGAATGTGGGACAGGAGAGAGACGGCACCGCATCATCTGCATTGCTTGGAGTGGGGACTGGATGCTGACAGTCAGGGACGGGGGCTCATCTGCAGGTCAAGGCTGGAAATAGGCCCCCAGGCTTCATCTGTACATCAAAGCACTGTGGGGTCAGTGAGTATCTGCACAGCCACACCGGTGTTTTAGGAATAAAAAGGGAAGAGACCCAAATAGGGAGGCAGAGTCTGGGACAGGGTCTCATCTGTCCTTAGGGCAGCTTGTGTTGTCCTCATCACTACCGTGGACGGCCCTTCTTTGTGGAACACTGCCGTCCTCACAGGGCGCCAAGTGCAGAGGGATTTACGCCGCTTGGCTTCTCCCCCTGCGCCTGGCCATGGACTCGGTATTTAATGATGATATCAGCATCATCACACAAGAGGCGCTTGCACAGGACGAGGAGGAGGAGGACGAGGACTGGGTGGACAGCCCCAACACCGACCAGTCTGGGGACATGTGTTCTGCATCCCATTTTGCCCTTATAACCGCATACGGTGATATCAAGGAACGTCTCGGCATGCTGGAGAAAGAGAACGCAACTCTGCGTCGGAAATTGAAAGTCTATGAAATCAAGGTGAGCAGAAGCAAGGTAGCAGATCCACAGATGACGCTACTGAAATCATCACAAACAGCACAGTGCATGCAGTAAGGGAACAGTTTATACATCATTCAGATGATTTGGACTGTTATGAGGTCAGAGGTGCTGTAACAGAGCAGCCAGAGAGACTGGAACCCAATAGAGTCAGAGGTTCTGTGAGAGAACGGCCAAGGGTTCTGGACTATTTTAGGGTAAGAGGTCCCGCAGCAGAGCTGTTACTGGACAGTTGCAGGTTGAGAGAGCAGCGAGAGGACTGGCTTATTATAGTTGTGTTGGTGCGGTCTCTATCATTATTCTGTAGGTGACACATTACCCTTTATTTGATCCGTACCTCCTGGTGCTGCTATTGTTACTTATTTTGAAATTAGAAGCAAAGTGTACTGGCAGGCTATTCAAGGATCTTACATAATATTTTTTGTTAGGCACACATTACCTTTTTACACCACTTAGTTCTATTCTACAGATCTCATCTTTGTAACGTTACATATTTTTCTGTGTTGGACCATTACCTTTATTGACTTTCTTTTGGGCCAAATACGGCAAAAGCCACTTTTTCTTATGTTGCTATAAATAGAGAATTTTAACGGGAAGTGGAATCTGAGTCTAAATCCTCAGGAGAACCCCTTGATATCAATTATTTTATATATTTATTATCGCGTCTGAATTAACTCCCTTCCCAACTAGAGGAAGGAGAGAAGAGACATGCATGTGAATTCATATCAACCAATTTTCAGTTTCTAGTGTTAAAGAAAAAATGCAATATTTTCATTCAAGGCTTCCTACAACCAGGAATACCTCTAGGCTATCAAACTCTCACTATGCGATCGGAGAAGGAAAGATCTCAATTAGCGGCATCCTGATTTCATCTTTTAATCTTTATTCACAGTACCCGATTATCTCGGAGTTTGTTGATGATCCAAACTTTTCTCCTTATGACTCCAAGGAACATTCCTTGCTGAGGACGGAGGATTTCCAGCGTGAGGTGAGTGAAAACTTTCTGGACTGTTTACAGGAAAAAAAAAAGTCGGAGAAAAGATGATGGAGGGAAGAAAATAAAGAGAAAAGACTTAGGGATGAAGGATTTAGAGTAGATAGAATGACATCAGAAAGCTGTACTAATCATGTTCTGAAGAGGGCATGCCATGAAAGAGTTAAAAAGGAATCAACAAAAAGAGGAATTAGTAAATGATAAATGATTCTGAAAAGGGGTGGGGGGTAATTAAATATTAAATGGACCATCATGCTATGGTAAGTAAGGAAATAAGAAAAATAATTGAGATGGAACAAGAGCAGGGCCCTCTTCTCCTTCAGCACCAGAAAGTTTAATGATATTTACACTGTCTTATTTCTCTATTGTAACAGCGCTATATGAATACATTTAATGTAATATATGACATCATATAGTGAATTCCGATTGACTTGATCTGCCCCTGTATATATGGTTTGTGATGGTGGGAGAGGAGTTTAATGGCCATGACTGGCTGCTCTTTCTCCATTATTTATCACAAAGCCACAAGGAGCTGACGATCTGTAGGAACGCAGAACCTTCCGTGTTTCAGCACCCTGGAGAGGGACTCGACCTGGAGAAACGGACGGATGCTTTCCTCCGGCTCTGATCACTTCCCACTTACTGGTTATGTTGCCTAAAACGATTCAGCCAATACTGCAATACCCAGAGACTAATATAACGGACAATTCCATTAACCCTTGTTTAGCGCAATATCCATCTAATATTGATTTTACAGCCTTAATTAATAAATGTTTACTGCAGGGATCATGCGTGCTGGAAGGTCTGGCTGTACAGGTGAGAAATTATCAAACAATTGTGTGTGTTGTTTTTACAGATCTCACCCCATAGTCTACATTTACGAAACTGTAACGATATCGCTTTCATTCACGGATGCGCAGCTTGTGTCCCAGCTTTCGTCACGCTCTGCCAGTATACGTGGAGTGGAAGTTCATGGCAGCTGGGAATTGAGACCCTGCCGTATCTCTGGTTTTAATTGTATTCTGGATATATGACGATACTGCTGGCCACGTATTGTTCAAAATATAATTACTGTGCGGAACTTTCTAGAGTGGCGAGTGAAGTTTAATAGTGGTCCTACCCATCGATATTTACCATACTTTTATTCTGCTCTGCCGTCTATCTGTCTTACTGCCTTGAGATACTTCATCCTTGGCTGAAACGAATTTGGCCAAAAGTTACGAAAGTCGGATTCTTGATGAAATTGGGAGTTTACGGGAGAGTAGAAGTATCAGCTCTGACTTGGTTTGGTGCTGTGTAATACGCAGTTAAATCGGTGACATCACTTGGTAGATTCATTTGATTACAGGATGTTTTCTACTCATTGGGAAAAAAAATCAATGCTCTGAAAGGTTTTTTTGTACTTGTAAGGAACGTAAAGCATGGACTTCAGGACCTGTGACTTGGGTGTGCGTTGTGTATCGTGTATTGCGTAAATCTAGGGGCTGTATAGATATATATGCCGGTATATATATATAGATCTGCAGGTATGTTGCTGGTCATGGGGAATTACTGATTTGTATTCACAGATTCAGAAGGACCAAGAGAACGAGGAACAGCTGGGAGAGATGGTGCGAGCCTGCGAGAAGATGTGCGCTGAGAGGAGTGAGCTGCACGAGGAGCTAAATGAAATGGTAAATGTGCCGCGATTTCCATCTCAAATCGTAGGCGTTTGATAACTTCCTAGCGCATTCCTCGATTTATATAATGCATACGAGATAAATGGACGCATTTCGTCCACACGGAACTTTTAATGTCTGTGGCTGGGATAATAAATCTTAATATATAGTCTAAGTCATAAATATATATTTATGGTTATTCTGGTATCCACGCAGTCTGTGAACTGTTTTTTAATGTCTTCTATAACAGCTATGGGGCAAGTAACTACTCCTTATACAACCATTACTATCACTTTAATGTTCGATACCTTTCAGAAAGGCCTTGTTCTGAGCCACGCAGCCCATATCCAGTCCCTGGAGCAGCAGCTGCAGATGTGCAATGAACCCCATCCATTCCCAGGGTCTGCTCTCTCGGATCCAGACATGCAGTACCTCTCTCTACACCCCGGGTCAGGCATGCAACATGGTAAGACGTTCAATGGAAAATACAGATAGATGCAGTGGCGACCCCTGCAACCCTCTCTTCTCATACCAGTTGAAAGATGTTTGGAAAGGGCCCTTCCGACCTGGACCGAACTGAATGTGAATGTGTGTAATGAGTGAGTATGAGTAAGTGTGTCTAATTTGTGTGTTTATATGTGTGTGTTGGAATGGAGGCAATTGGCAAAGAAGGCACAGACAAGTTGTTTGGGGGCAATGATGGCACATACCAGCTTTTTTGAGCAAAGATGCCCCCAAGCTGTTTGGGGGCATCAACAAGCTGGGGGAAAGGTGCCATAGACAGGCTGTTTGGGGGTTGGGATGACAGTGATAAGCTGATTGGGGCAAAGGTGGTATTGTGGTTTCTAGTTATGCCTCTATTGAAAGGGTTTGCAGAGGTTCTCTCACATCTCACGTCTCTAGTTCTAGAGCACCCGATGAGCTGGCATGCCCCCCGCAGCCTGGACCTGCAGCGGGAGATCGGAGCTCAAAGGAGAGATGCGGAACTTGAGGAGGCCAGAAGAGATCTGCAGAATGCCCAGCGCAGAGAAAAACAGCTAAAGGAGGACGTTCTGCGCCTCGAAGAGCAGCTAAAGCAGCTTAAAGAGGCTCGCGAGCAGGTTAGAAAATATTCTTTACACTACTAGACAAATTCTCCACGTAAGCTCTGCGGTGCCATAGGTGCCCTTCCCTTCACTACTGATTTAGTTTTAGGGTAAGACAGCATATAACCCCCCAGCTGTTGCAAAAGGTCAGCTACAAACAGCAAAAGGACCACATCTTAGACATTTTTTGTCTATGTTTCCCTCTATACCGCCAACTTATTCTGGGAATTCTCAGGCCGCCCGAAATCGAATCTAAACGGCCGCTGGGTGCTGATGCCGGCCGGCCGGCGCTGCTTTAATGCTTTTTTTTACATTTAATATGGCAAACCGATCCTGCTCATCATGACTCGGTTAAGTCTCCCGACTGTTATTCTGTCATTCTGGTATCCAGCTGCGGACCTCTTACCTCCTTTTTACGTATAATTAAATCTGTACGTTATACTTCACTGTATATGGCGGTAAATTCTTGTTCCGTGTCCATGCGTCGCTGTAACTTCAGGAGCTGGTGAAAGGACAGACACAGCGAGAGATGGCGTGGCTGAAGGAGGTCGGCGACGACCAGTAAGTAAACCCTAATATCGTATCATACTGCGGTGATCTTATAGCATGACATATACATCCAGCTTACTATATTTATCCTCTGTTACGCTTATCCAGTATCACTTTTGGACTGATGGTGAGAGTTAAAGGAACTTGAACAGTAAACCTGGGGCGAAATATACCGGGGGGGGGGGGCAGAAGGAGATCGCTACCAGGTATCTGAGCGAGGGCAAATGCTAATCGGTTTGTAAAAAAACAGGGATCGGTGCACTAAACAACATTTATTTCATTGACCTCTAAAGCGTATTAGGCGTCACTGTCTCTTTAAAAAGAATAACCTTAGGTAACTTAGTATTTACTTAGTATTTACTTTAATGTAAATAGATTATATAATAGTGTGTTCATAAGTAACAAGATATTCTATATAGTATCCGGTCCAATGTCCAGAACCGAATGCCTCATTTTAGTTTCTTCCTAAATATAAAAAAAACTCACTTTAAGAAATGTGTTACTAACACTTCAATCGCCACTACTGTAAATACATATTCGTTATCCATTATTTCATACAGCAGAGGGCACTGTCTGATAATAGTCCGCCAGGGCAAGTTGGCATCATGTGGCATGAACAACCCCAGCTGTGTGTATTCTTATAAATGACTGATCTATATGTCAGTGGCCATTACTAGAGAATGAGCCATATAAACCATAATACAAGTCAAACGTGTTTTGATAATAATGTATATTATATTATGTATATTATATGTAAATGTATATTCCAATAATCCCAATAATCCGTGTGCTAGTGCTGGAGGTATCAATTATAGTTACCTAACATATTTCACATTTGAGTATATTTTATTCATTTAATGGTCTTATGGCCTGTTAACATGAAGCAAGCATACCATTTATATATATCATTTATATATATATATACGGTATATATATATATATATATATATATATATATATATATATATATATATACACATATATACATTAGAAGGTTTTGTACTGCACCAACTATAAGAATTAGCTGAACATCTCTCAGCCCTGCTGGAACTACCCCTGGGCACAAAACTAATAATAAAATAAAGTGAAAAATAGATAAATGTATTTTTATATAATGTATTATATTATTTTTTATACATTTATTTTTTATCTTAAATGCATATTAGGAATTTATTACACCAAAACCATTTGCTATACCTGTGCCGAACTAAAGCTCAATGTCTCTGTTGGTATCATTAATAAATAAATAAATAAATACCAATTCATCTGGAAGGGACTTCACCCAAACATTCTTGACTTCAGATATATTTTTCAATTTAACATTATAGCAAAATTAATAAACCAAGAGGAGTGTGAATATAGGTGTTAAAGCTGATACAGGACATAAATAGATTGTGAAGACCGCAAGTTCAAAAGGCTGTCTTTAAGATGAGGATTTACTCGAAAGATGTAAAGATTACAGAAATCGAGGCTGGGTCTATCCCTTAAGTGTTACAGGCAGGAAACGTATAAATATATATTCAAAAATAAAAAATATGAGTGCTAATGGATCAATTAAATACAGAGGAATTATTGATATGTATGTATGTATATATATATATTTCATGTATTTTTTTTCTCAATTTGCCTATAATTTTTAGACTTTTTTAATCATTAAAGGAATATAGGAGTATATATAAGGAGTATATTAAACTCATCTTGCCTTGGAATGTACTGTATATTAAAGTACATAATGAAGAGTTAATATTTTCTGCTACATTTTTATAGTTAAAGTATATAAATCTCTGAGGACAGAGGCACTTCTGGAAACGCTACTAGAACACTTAGAAAGTTGGTCTCACAATAATCAGCTTAGGTTGGCAGATGGCCCCCCCATACCTGATAAAAAAATCCAAGGCTACCAACAGGTATCAAATCTACTCCAAAATACGCCCTTTGTATCCCCTGTGTATCCCCTGTGTATCCCTTTTGTATCCCCTTTGTATCCCCTTTGTTTCTGTCTTACTGTATCTTACTTTATCATCTCGACTCCATATTACTTTACGTTATATTTATAGAGCAGATTCTGTAACGCCGTTACAAAAGGAAGTGAAAGCGAGCAAAGGCATTAGAATTGACAATATAGAAAAGGTACAATAAAAGTAACGCGTTTTAAGACTGCTGCGGAGAGAGAAGAGGGCCCTGCCTTTTGGGAGCTTTCAATACGTTTTAAATAAGCTTTAAAACCATATTCAACAAGGGAATGCATCTCCTATTAGGATGATAACCAATGAAGTCGTGTAAATGGGGCTTTTGCCCACGAGCTACACTATGCCGGGGTTCCATAGCATATTCTGGGGCAGGTAATTGAGATGAGTTGGTTGCCCCCCCAAAGGATGAGCACTCAGCTGAGTGTGAGATCAAGGAGATTCAAACTCAGAACTTTTAGGGCACCTTATGTCCTGAAGGCAGCCAATAAACTGGATGATGGCCTTAGGTCTGAACTTGACGTACGTTTTAGGATTCCCTCATTAGGTTGCATTACTTATAAGTATACATTTTGTCATAATTTTATTTTGTTTTAAAAAAAAATGAACATAATAATATATTAAGGTTAGTACAGGTTACATAAAAATATAAAAATATACAGTTACAATCTTTGTTGCTTTATATGTGTGTGTATATATATATATATATATATATATATATATAGGCCAATTTATTTATCCTAGGGTAAAAAAGTGAGTAATTTTACAAGAATTGGATATTAAAAGTTATATTTGAAATGTACGATTATGGTGAGGATTCCATTCTTTGGTTTCTTTTTTGATATATAGATATAAAACCAATAGACACACATGCAAATGACGCGAGATAGACATCTTTCTTATCCGTGTATATACATCTCCGTACACATCTTTCCATCGTTGCCATTATTCTGCCCGCCGTTCCTCGGGTGCTCTGCCCACATACATTATATTATTTCGAAGTGACGCTCGTTCTCCCTATTAGTCATTACCCCCATCTCCACCCATTAGTCACATCAGCCCCTCTTGTCAGTCCCCGTACCCCCTCCCCCGCAGCCCGTGTGGTTTTGCCCCGCACCGCACAGCTGGTTTCCTGAGCTGCAGTGTTTATTTCTGGTGTCCCTGGCCGAGTGACAACAACACAAGAAACTCTCGGCGAGCTGAAGCCAGATCCTGTGCTCCGATTGCTCCCTCGGTCCGTAGATTAACCTCATCAACTCCAGGCTTATGTTTAACCCTTCCTGTGCTAGGGGGAGATCAGCATTATGGTGCAATGTGTCGCCCAGACCCCTGACACTTAAACGGTTAATACGACCGGTGTGCATGCACACTACGCTTGTAATACGTCCATTTAATTCTAGCGTCCATTTAATTCTAGCGTCCATTTAATTCTAGCAACAAAGTCTTCACAATTAAAGTGGTGTAAATGGAAACACCTGGCACTATCCCGGTGGATGGTCATACGTGTGTTCCTAGGCACAAGATACAAACCCGGCGTGCTTTAAAATATCGATGTTCCTTCAAGCTGGTGCTGGTACTTTAATAAAGGACTTGCCTAAGGTAGAAGCTGCAGTCCTGTTCCAGCAGCTGCTGAGGTCTGACAATTCTTGCCTTTGATTGGCTGCTGACAGCGGTCAGTCGGTGGCAGGGCAGTTCTTCCACTGGAGCTGACTGGGGTAATTGTATGATGTGTCTGGAGATGTGTTTGGCACATGGGGGGGTCTGTAGAATGCATGGAGTGTCCCTTTAAGTCTAGCTAAAACCCATTAGAGCAGGGGTTCTCAAACTGCGGCCCTCCAGCTGCTGCAGGACTACATCTCCCATAACGCTCCTTCAGCTAAGGGGCTGGCTGAGGAGTATGGGAGATGTAGTCCTGCAGCAGCTGGAGGGCCGCAGTTTGGGAACCCCTGCATTAGAGTTTGGGGCAGCAAGTGGGTCCCATGAGACCCAATTCAAATTCTCCCCGCGTCTCTGGAGATCAGCCTGGGGAGAGTCAGAAGACTCCAGTCGTGGCTCAGGGGGCTTTCATTACGTTTGAGAGGGGTCCAGGAGTCAGGTTTAGAGAATAGGTTGGATTCTACTTTCAGGTAACCATCGTGTCTCTGTTGTTTGAAATCTATTGTCAGCAACTTGGTAACATAAATCCAAGGCAAAAGTGTTAAACCGCATCAAAAAAGTTGGTGAAATCTGTTAAAACGCGGGTGCGTGTAATTCATGCTTATTCAGTTTGCCTACAATATATAATCTGAACTATCTGTGCATTTCACAGGATGCGTTCACGTTTCACGTTACCGATATTCTGAGCACTACGATCTCAAAAAAAGGCTGCTCCCTTCTCAAAAGGGAGTAAATGACGTTATTTATTAGTTATTGCAGGACCATGGCCGTCACGTCATACCTTAGCGCCATACCTGGGAGCCTTTTACATTTTACCTGGGAGGCTCCTGGATCATGGGAGGCGGTAGAGGCTCCTACAGTGATGGAGTTTAAAGATGCTTTTTGAAAATATATTATTTGTGTCTGGAAATAAGGATGTGCAGAAACGTCGATATAATAGACAGATATAGAAAACACGCACCAACCCTTTAAGTAAAAACGCCCGTTCATAGTTTCATTTCCTACCGGTGTTTGTTTTCTGAAGAGCAAAACAAAAATACAGTAAAATAAACTTTCCGTTACTCCTGATCCCGTGCCACAGTTCTCCTGCGATCAGACAAGGCGCGCACCATTATAACAAACGGAAAGGTCCGTTAAACCGGTGCCTGCCACTGACTGCTAAAAGGCCTCTTTGCCAACATTGCAACAAATAACCCCCCGCGGCGATTATATCCGTATTCCACTGACCGTAATGCAGCATGTTAATAGCAGCCTGGATATTTACCTCGACGCGGATCTCTGTGTGTTTCACGTATTTGTGTGGTTTTTGGAATCGTTCTGCGCTTTGTCCAGCGTTGCAAGTACTGAGTAACCTCGGTTTACAGGAAGAGACCACGGGGCAGGAGACGGCGCCCGGAGCTGTGTTTTGTGATTCATTTCTGGACGAGATGCAGCGATAAGCGCTCTCTTCCTGTCACTGGAAAGTTATTTTTTAATGTGTAAGAATGATCTGCTTTTATCTGGAGCTTTCATTCCTCAGGGATCAATTTAAAAAAATAATAATAAAGAATATTCTTTAGGTTTTACAGACAAGTAAAATGGGCAAGCGAAGAATCTAAATACATTATTTGGGCATTAATGCTGCGATACCAGCTTGTGGGATGAATGAATTTTAAGCGTTCTTTCTACTTCTCTTTCTGGGTTCCATATTCTTCTCATCTCTCACAGATTTGTTTGGGTTTCAGGGACATCTGCATGCTAACGACGCACCGACATACTCTTCCTCGTCAGACCGCTTGCTCTGTTTTGTTCTATCGGTCGTTCCCCTTCCTCATCTTCAGTACCTAAAATCTCACTCCATGTCAACAAACCCAGTCTGTCCCACAGCGCATGTTGGCCGTCTCACTGTCACACTTGGCTCCATGGGTAACACGGTGAATTTGGAAGACTTCTTATATTTTCCCTGACAATAACCTCAATGCTTGAAATAAGGAGAAGCTGATGCACTCACTAAAATATGCAAAAATATGGTTTATTGTGTGCGCTTCCTTCTTGTGGACATGCGAGGAATCCATAAGAAGAGGCTTGTCCAGGGCCCCATAAACGTTAGTAATGGCCCCTTTCACACCAGTACGGTAGGGCTGTAAAGTTTCTGTTCACGATGAGACGGAGGTTCCACAAAGCACGTTTCATCCTCCTCCACGGTTTCAGTGCATCGATGAAAACGTTAGTACTTTATTCCAGGCTTGTCATACATAGTACCGTGTATCAGTTACTTAGCCTAAGGGTCGCCATCATGACGTTTATGCGTAACTCCAACCGGGATAAACAAGAACGGATTAGGAATTACATTTGGAACCCCAATCCCATTCGCCATTTTACTATAAAGATTGTTAAAAAAACCCTCATAATGTTATGGAAGGAACAACTTGGCCTCCATCAGATGCCCGCTTCCCAACACTCGGGGACAGGGGAGGTGAATGCTTCTAAACGTAATGTTTCACCTACTCTGGTGATTACGGCCGATTGTTCCGTTTGCCATTCCTGGTGTTGCCTAATGGCCGATCCCGAACTTTGCATCATAACCAGAGTTGGGAATTCACCGGGTTTCACTTCTGTTATGTTTTGGATAAATATTAGGAGTTCCTGACCGTTTTTTCTAAATTCTTAGATCTTCTTTTATCTTATCTTCAATAAGGGTTAATCTGGCACTGGCCTATACCGAACTGACCGAGGAGCTGTATCGCCTGCGGGACTTGACCGCTCTGCAGGGCCGGATCCTAAGGGAGCTGTTGGAGGACCAAGCAGGTAAGAGAAAACGTGGATAACGTGGATATGTATCACGCGACCCTAGAGTTTCATTCCCTTCTTTCGTAATCCATTCTGTTTGCTTTTCAGGTCAGAGACAGTCCCCTCCGCTCCGTCACTCACCCTGTCCCCTTCGCCACTCTCCCACCCCTCTGCGCCACTCTCCTTCCTCACAGCGAAGATCCCCCGTTTCTCAGTGCCCTTCCCCCATCATGCAGAGGAGATCGCCTGTCCCCCAGTCCCCAGCCCACCAGCGCCGCTCTCCAGTACCCCCATCTTCTCCTTCTCGGCTATCTCCTGTCCCGACGAGCTGCCCCTCCCCTGGTATTGCTGAGGTATCATACCCTAAGCCCCCCACCCACCAGGCAAAGGCATCTTTCCAAGCCCGCAGAAGTTATTCTGAAATTAATGAGCAAACATTGTACCCACGGGCGCCCCGCTCCCTCTGGATGCCGATAGGCACTGCCACCCTTCCCAAACAGCGCTCGTACAACGAGGAATATGCAGGCAGCCCCCCTACTGCCCCCTGCTTTCAGGATCCCCCACAGCAATCCTCTGATGAGGAGGAGTGGAGCCCCCCATCGCCCCCCAGTCCGGAGCCTGGAGCCGTGCGCTGTGCATCCTTTTGTGCTGGGTTTCCCATCCCTGACATGGCTAACAGGAGAATGTCAGCATCGTACTCCCGCGCGGAACATGCGCAATCCTGGCCCTCCATCAATGTGAGAATGTGTGGGGAGGAAGGAAGCACTGTGGTGGGTGTAAGGATTTCGGGGGGAAACGAGGAGGGTGCATGCGTGTAGACAGCTTAACACGGGTTAACGAGGCAGCCATACGGCATAGGGGTCCACGTACTTATAAAACCCACCCGCTCTTCTCTGAATTCAAATGAATAGCAACCGATGTCTGATTCTTATATTTACTGGAACGTATAACGGACCATAGAACTTCTTAAGGGTCCCACGGTGGTTGTGGGGTTTTCTATCGATCAGAGAGTTTCTGTGATATACATTATAAAGGGCCAGCCATGGCCACTTACCCTCACAAGAAGGGCTGAGCCCTTTATAATGTATAGCTCAACATGTGAAGTGACCCAGGAACGATCAGTGATTTAACTACGCATTATACAGGGCAAATACGTTCATAATGTATAATGAAGTCTGTGCAGATTCACGTTTGTGAATAAACTCTCTGCTAATGACGTCTCTATGCTGTATAACGTTTTTTGGTTATCCCGTGGCGTTAATCGCTGTCTCTCTGCCTCCGCAGTTGCTGATGGAGACGGTGGATTCTGAGGTCAGGAGTTGCCCCCTGTGCCAGCTGGCCTTCCCTGTGGGCTACCCCGACGATGTTCTGATCAAACACATCGACTCCCATTTGGAAAACAGCAAAATCTAAAGCGTGGATCGCTCCTCGCCCCTGCGCGGACTCCTCACCCGGGGCCAGGAGCTCGCAATCCGCACCAAAAGAGACGCCGATCGCAAGAGGACTCCTGAGTTCGTATTCACCGAGTTTGCCACAATGTAACAATCCAGAGTCCATACACTCCGACACACAGTGCTGTACCATTCCATGTATACGCGGAGAATGATTGGATACCTCTGTGCACATGATTCACGGTATAGAAACACCACGGATCGGCGTTTAGAGGCAGGGAGTTTATTTTACTATCGGGGCTAGCAGTACCAGAAAGGCCGCTAACCGGCAGCTGTGGTAATACCAGCTTCTCCTCTAAAACCAGAACATGAGGCTGGTGTGCTAAAAACCTTAGGGCTGGCCATGTGTACAGTGCTTTACTGAGCATCTGAAGGTAATGGGAGTGAAGATGCTGCGCTGAATAATGAACTGGAGCATCACTGTACCGCGCTGATCGACACCCTGCGCTGTACCGCGCTGATCGGCACCCGGCGCTGTACCGCGCTGATCGACACCCGGCGCTGTACCGCGCTGATCGGCACCCGGCGCTGTACCGCGCTGATCGACACCCGGCGCTGTACCGCGCTGATCGACACCCGGCGCTGTACCGCGCTGATCGACACCCGGCGCTGTACCGCGCTGATCGACACCCGGCGCTGTACCGCGATGATCGACACCCGGCGCTGTACCGCGCTGATCGACACCCTGCGCTGTACCGCGCTGATCGACAACCAGATGCTGAGAGTCTTGCGGTTCAATGTTTCCCGCGTCCGTAGAACTTATTTTTTGAACGCCCGCTGATCTTGAAATGGGGGGGATTCGTTCCGTGCCTGTCCCATTCTACCCCCAACCGGGGTAACAGAAGAAGTGCTGCTTTACTTTACTGATCCTTTGGGGATTCTGTCCTTCAAAATCATTGAAAGGGACACAAAAAGATTTTTGCCGATTACATCATTTCCTGGGCCGTCGGCAGCCATCTTGAAAGTTGCTCCTAGGAGACAAAAGTGTGAAAAATCAAACCAATGAATGTGGAATTAAAAGGACTAAACGCACCCTGCACCTGTTAACCCTCTCATGACCAGACCAGCCTGCAGTCCATTTCTGTGAAATTTCTCCATTGAGTGCCCAAAATGTGACGGCTTCGGTCTGGTATGCAGGGGGCTGAACACGAACTTCCTCCGATGTGTTATACCTCAGCCCCTAACCATGCATATTATACTTCTATCTATGTATACATACATATATGGTTGCACATATATATGCGTGTGTATATACATTATACCTGCACTGTCTATATCTCTTGCTCTAATGTCTTCCCATAATGTATGGCCCAGGGCCGCCGCGAGCGAGAGCGTTCTGCAGAGCATTGCTCAGAGTGGCGCTGTCTTTGCATGGCACACGCGTAACACTTTCCATGACACGGATGTCGTGCTCCGCAGCGCGCTGCTTTCCTCTACAGTTCTCTGTTATGTACCGCTTTGTGATATACCGTGCAATATCTTACGCTGTGTGTGACACAGGCAATGCTGCTCTATTACAGGCTGCCGAGGAGGGTGCGACGCTCTGCAGAGCAGGCCGCGCTTTATATAACACAGTGATTGGCAGTGTAGGCTGTGCTGTGTAATACACTGCTGTCCAGTGCCGTGTGATACAGTGCTGTCCGGTGCTGTGTAATACACTGCTGTCCAGTGCCGTGTGATACAGTGCTGTCCGGTGCTGTGTAATACACTGCTGTCCGGTGCTGTGTAATACACTGCTGTCCAGTGCCGTGTGATACAGTGCTGTCCGGTGCTGTGTAATACACTGCTGTCCAGTGCTGTGTAGTACACTGCTGTCCAGTGCTGTGTAATAAGATGCACTGCATAGGCTGTGGCTGACTGCTTGTCCCGTCTGTTTGCTGTATGCTTTCTGCGGGGCAGTGCGACGGACTGCCCTGTGCTAAACACTACTGTGCCCTGCCATGTGTATGTATTATAATTCAGTGCTCTGCAAAGAAGCATGGCAGGCTTAACTCAATATGCTGCTTTGCACTGTTGCATATATGCAGCTCTGCAGTGCAGCGGCACAGACTTCAGTGTATGATGCACTGCTGTATGGGATTTATGGCTAGACGCACTGCTGACACTCTACACTGCACTGCCGTTTCTAATAACCTGACCCGCAGTGCCGCCTGGGAGATGCGCCCTGCAGCCACTGCTTTCCTCCAGCTCGCAGTCGGGTCTTACCGGCTGCCTGTCTATTACTCTGCTCTGCAGAGCGCTCGCCTACTCTTAGCAGTCTATTTCTGTCAAGCGTAAACGAATAAAAAGTGTTTTTGTAATGAATTTACTTGTTATTTCCTATCTTTCCTAAGACGCCCAGTGCTGGACCTCGGAGGATACCGGTTATCCCACACGGCACCCGAAAATAATAGACCGCAATGGGATGAATGAGAAGGAAGGCTGGTGGGAAAAGAACAAATGTTTCGGGCGAGGGAAACAACTGAGATGTAGTCGTAGGTTTTTGGGGTAGGTAAATGGGGAAGCGGTGTGGTTTTAGATGAGGACCAGTAGGTATATCTGTGTGTAAATAATAAATAGCGTGATAAGAGTGTGTGATGTGTATATAGAAATGATGAGGGGTTATATAGGAAGGATCAGAGAGTGGTGTGGACAGGGAGAGCGCACTGGACGGGGAGAGCGCAGTGGACGGGGAGAGCGCAGTGGGTGGAGGGCTCAGATCGCAGTGTGGTATATATAGAGGAAGGGGGCTCAGTGGGAAGAGAGTGAGATGACAGTGTGTGGTACATTTGTGGTTCATGCTGCTTCCTCAGCTCGACAGAGACTTAGCAAGTAAATGATTTATTATTAAATGGTTTGTTAACCCCTTCGCCGTCAAATACTTGAATACTATTGGTGTTCTTGAAGGGTGAAGGCCTTATCCGTGAACCCACACCGCACACTCTAATGTTAAGACGTTTGCAATGAAAGTTCGCAGGGAAAACCCCTTAGAACATTCAACACCATCGGCAGATTACTGTAGCATCCAGTAAAAGGAGTTTGTTTTATTTTGTGTGTTTGGGGCATAAATGCATAAAATTTCACATCTCATAGCCCCCACAAAGTACAAACAATGGCAAACGGTCTCTACGTTTCTACGTGCTATATAATGTAAACGTACCGAAATAGCAGTGGTATGTTTCATGTGAGTGTTGTGGTATCTACTACTCATTACAGGATGCTAAAGGGACTTAAAGAGTTAATTTTCCTTGTTTTGCTTATATTGTGTTCTTTGGCTGCGTTGCACCTCTTTTCTTGCTGTGCACATTTTGTGTGACGCGCATGGGTTTTCCCTTTTCCCTAATAGAGAGCATGCGCCAGTAATTCCCCCGTTAGCCCTGTGATGGGTGGGAGAAGTGGGATCTGTGACATCACTTTTCTCATACTTACTGTGCCTGCTTGTTGAAATCACGTGATAATCATGAAATGGAGCTTGGACTTCTTACTCATCTCGGGGGCCCGTGTGGTTTCTGCTTCCACTGTGGGAGTTGTCGTCATCTCACCGCTGTTTCTTTCCCGGTACCAAAACTAGAGAGGCCGGGGTAGGCAGTGTGCCAATCGGTATACTAAAGAGTAAAAAAGATTTGGAAAGCAACATGCAGAACATCAGCGATACTAATCCTGAAAACATATAACATGCAGACAGAATGATTATAATATATATAATAATACAATAAGATAAATACTTACTTTGATGTAATATCACAAATTATAATACAATGGATAAAGCAGTATGATACTTTAATGATATACTAAAATAGCATTAATGTGCATATATCTTATTTCTCTGGGTGTGCTGTACATAAAATAATGTAATAATCGAGGTATATTACACAAAGCGCAAAGCCGGGTATATTAATTCAATGACATAGATATATTACACCCAGGGCAATCAAGCAATAATGTAATAATGAAAGTGTATATTATAGTATATAGTATAGTATATATTACCACTAATAATATATCAGGTTTAATGCATATTTATAATAATATATCACAATGCATTATTAGTGTGATATTTCAAGTATATATTATAACAAAAATAAAAGATAGCGAGATTATACAATAATAAAAATAAATACAATAATAAAAGATAGCGAGATTATACAATAATACAAATAAATACAATAATAAAAGATAGCGAGATTATACAATAATACAAATAAATACAATAATAAAAGATAGCGAGATTATACAATAATACAAATAAATACAATAATAAAAGATAGCGAGATTATACAATAATAAAAATAAATACAATAATAAAAGATAGCGAGATTATACAATAATGTGAGTGTGTTACTGGCTGCCATATAAATAAATTGCCATGTTTTTACTAAATTCCAGGAGGAAATTTAAAGTCCTAAGAGAGCTAACAGTTATATATTATTATATAAGCCTTTAAACACATGCTTTGTAATAAAAGTAATACATTGCAAAACATTTGCATTCATTGTATAAAAATATAGTTTCTAGATTTTGAAAATTACAAAATATCTAATTATAGGAGATATTTAATATCAGATCTAACAAAATAACACAAATATACACTACGTGTATCCACAATCACATTCTACTGTTTCTAAGTAAATAAATAAACGAACAAATATTAATACAACACATTACCTGCATTTTTGTTTTTATTTGAAACCTAATAGTGGATTTCCAAGCTTTTTTGAGTCCTGGGTGCCTCAAAAGTCCCAATAATGTTCATAGAACCAGGGCTCTCTCCACCTAATGTCTCGGTTTATTTTATGAATTATGAACTAGGGCCAGATCAGGAGACGTTTGCCAGCCTTGGCCATTCCTAAAACACGGTGAAATCTCTGAACTGAAAGCTCAACTTGCCCTCTTTAATGAATAAACCCCGTTGTATCATTTCAGTGCTCGTGATTCAAACAACAAGACATCGTTACTAAAACATTTATCGAAACAGTCATTGGCCAGATGGACCCAAAACAGTGCTCTCTCTCCCAACCTGCTGGTGACACTTCTTACCATGACATTAATGGGATCTACTCGGCAAAGGGTCTCCCAGACTACATCTCTATGATCTTCTACTGGGCTTTGTTTACCCCCCTCCTGTATAACCCTGTTGTATTCTTGCTTTGTCTTGCTGAGTTCCATGTTCCAGAGGCCATGTTTTTGGTGATGGGGTCTCCAGTACTTTACATGCGGTAATAGTCAGGCTTAGGTCTGGCCAGTAATTGATGAAGTCACCTCTCAGATTCTGCTGCTAATAAAACCAAGCACCCTGCTCTTTGGTATCGATATCCCTGACTTAAAGGGGAATCCCACTTTTTTCTCCTGTATGTGACGTTTATATCGTCGGTTGGGTACCAAGCAATGCGTACGAAGTAGGCTTTACTGCACCAAAAATGGCTACAATTTTAGCCATAAAGTTTTAGGGGGTCGCTGCTGGGGAACTTGGGTGTCATTTGGG
>JALMGF010000328.1:512500-627500 GCA_023333645.1 Sceloporus occidentalis
GCCAAGTTAACTACTGCCTTACCCTGACCCAAATATCTACCTAGGAAATAAAAAATTTATATTTGGCATATTTGTCAGTTTATTAACAATTTGCTTGTGAAAACACACTATGAAGATAGTTACGATAAAATAGGAATAATAATAAAACGAAGGCTTTAAACAGAACCACTGACACCAGTAGGGGTGCAGAAATAGGCAGGGAGCAGTCAGCACCAAGGGAATTGATAATCGTGGAGGCGTACAAGACTCGGAAGTGAGCAACTGGGTATTCTTCAAGAGGTCTAATAACAAAAAAGTAAAAACCCAAAACACTGGTCGAGTACGCATGTGCCAGCCAGCCAGGAGAGTATGCATGTGCCAGCCAGGAGAGTATGCATGTGCCAGCCAGCCAGGAGAGTATGCATGTGCCAGCCAGCCAGGAGAGTATGCATGTGCCAGCCAGGACAGCATGCATGTGCCAGCCAGCCAGGACAGCATGCATGTGCCAGCCAGCCAGGAGAGTATGCATGTGCCAGCCAGCCAGGACAGCACGCATGTGCCAGCCAGGAGAGTATGCATGTGCCAGCCAGCCAGGAGAGTATGCATGTGCCAGCCAGCCAGGACAGTATGCATGTGCCAGCCAGGACAGTATGCATGTGCCAGCCAGCCAGGACAGTATGCATGTGCCAGCCAGCCAGGACAGTACGCATGTGCCAGCCAGGACAGTATGCGGTCACCTGGCGTATTTGTCTTTTGATAAAGGTTATGCTAGTAGATAGAGATTAAGGCATAAAACCATTTTGCAGCACAGCTCCAGAGACCTCCGTACTGAACGATTGTGCGGAAATTAAAAACGTAGCCGGCTTTTATTCTACGGCTGTGACTTTTGCTGCTTGTCTCTGCAGATGGTGGTGCTCCAGTCTCTGCACAAATACCAGCCGCAGCTTCACGTGACCGGGGTGCAGGAGTCTGAGAGCGCCGATGCCCAGAGTCATCTCTTCACCTTTCCTGAAACTCAGTTCATTGCAGTGACAGCGTATCAGAATGCAGACGTAAGGATCAATGCCCGTGTATGATTTATGTATGTTTGTATGTCGCATCAACTGCATGTTCTACAAATAACTCATACAGCTCATACGTGAGATCTGTTTATACATAGAATGTGCCCTACAATATTTACAATCTCACGTCTGTTTCATGCAGATCACACAGCTGAAAATCGATCACAATCCATTCGCCAAAGGATTCCGGGATCACTGCGACATGTAAGTATAAACATGAAACGGGTTACATGGTTTTAAAAAAGTCTGACCAAGAGAAGATTCTGATAAATGTTTGTATATGAGGTACAAGGTATATACAGTTACATGTGCAATTACACACGCATGCTGTATATGTACTTGTTGCGTGCATAGTGGTTTTTAGTGGTACCTAACTTTTCTTCCATGTTTCTGCAGGCTCACTCTCCCCTCTGGCACGGAGCGTCTCTCTCCATCATCCCCCATTTGCTTTCCACCTTTTTTACCAGATTCACTGAGCCACGCTCGGCTATATCCAGTGGAGCAGAAGGAACCTCCGCCGTGGTACTTATCACAGCAAAACATGGCACAGCACCTGGATTACACACCATATGACAATACGGGCAAGATGGCAGCAACATACGCAATAAAATGTTACCCTCAGCCTTCGCATCTAGGGTATTACCCTGATCACACACTCGCCTCACCATGGACGGGTCACACACAGTACCATCCTAACCCAAATCCTACACACTTCACTTGGATTCATCCACTGCTGGAGACCAGGGGGAAAGAGGAAGACCCCCGGGACCAGCCCACAAACTTTGCAGGATGTGAGGAAAGCAAACGGAGACGACTGTCTCCTTACAGCTTGGACGGATCCACGTGCGACAGGAGCACAGATACGGCCTACTGCGGTTTCTTCAGCCAGTAAAAAAGATTAACAAAAACTGACACCATTGGCAATTACTATGGTGGAACGCTGGCTTGCTGACTTATCACCCCATGACAAGGACATGCTGGTTTCCAGTGACACTTTGCTGGTCATTTGGCGTGCAGGCACAGTGCAGATATTGTTGTGTACAGTTTCCAAGAAAATTCAGTAATAAAAAATGTTTTATACACATAACTGGTTTTATTAGAAACGCTTACATAATTAACGTACACTTCTGCGTTCTTCATGTACTCTTCTCCTCTGCACTTTGTTCCTTGATATGTTGCTCCAGGTTGCTGCAGAGTTGGGTAGAATGTTGTGCAAGTAGAGAGCAGGTCTGCGCTGCCATCGCTGAGAGCGTCCCCACAACCTGGCTCTGCAGGCTCTCCAAACTAGGCATCTTGGAGTAGGCCATCACTCCCTGACGGCTCAGCAACCTCCGCTCTATACAGGCTCCTGCAGAGACAAAGCGGACGTGTGGGGAGAGGGCAGAGGAAGTCCAAACACTTTGCTCGGGGAGAGGGCAGCCTTTATCAAGCAGAGGAAGTAGCATGGGACCGTGTCCTTCAACCAACAATGTCCATACTCACCCAAGAGCTCGACCTGAGGCACCTTTCGTACATTCTGCAGCATTTCCTTTACTTTAACATCATGGCTCACAATTAGGAAAGTTTGTCCTATGAACAGCGGCTCCATTGCTTGAAGCTGACACTGGACTAATGACTTCTTTACCACCTGGAGACAGACAAGCAAGGCTTACCCACCATTTCTAACCTACATTCTTATATTATATACCGCTCTGGGTCCACCATTAGGTTTGCATTAACCCTTTTACATATCTTTCTCCTGTCCCTTTTATATTCTGTATATATATTTTCAGTCACGGTACCTGATTGGAGAAATGCTTTATCTGAATCCCATGCTTTAGGAGTCCGTGCCTCAACAGGAGCAGATCCTCAGATCCAACAGCATTTCTCTGAAACACGGCCACCATTTTACATTCTTGTAGCACGGAGTTCAGCTGGCTGCACAGAAGCTGCACCAAGGGGTTATCCTGGGGAAAATAGAGATGAGTTTATGGGTGTTTATTATATATATATATATATATATATATATATATATATCACTCATACATGTTTACCTTTTATAGGAATGAATACAGATAATCAGTCGCCCTATCTAGTTTGATCATTATTACAGTTATAAAGAATCTATCATTAGTCTTTTCTTATATTCAGGAGCCATATGCCAATTCTGTGCATGTTTAAATTCCCTTGCTGTATTAACCTCTACCACTTGTGCTGGGAGGCTCTTTCACGTATCTACCACCTCCTCAGTGAAGTAAAGGTTCCTTAGACTACGACATATTGTCATAAGCCTGTTATTTGCTTTTTTTTTGCGCTCCTACCATCGTTACCTCTTCTATGGGAGCGCGTCTGCTCTTTGGGGCGAGACATTCTTCTGGGATAGCAGGTTTCGGAGGAATGTATTCTGTAACAGCCAACATCTTTTGCCTCTCAAAGTGCATCGCTTTTCTGTGACGTGTGACTGCTTTAGAGCCATGCCGAATACTCTGCAGAGACGGGAGCCGTCCTGAAAGAGGGGAAAAGCAGTAAGAACACGAAGAAAACATGCAGGTGAAAAAATGAGGGTTTGCGATAAAACAGAGCTGGTGGCGCTGCAAAAAAAAAAAAAAAAAAAAAGAGCCTGGCAGGAAAAAAAAGAGACAACCGCTTGCCCCCCAAAAACGCTCTTTTTTACACAAACCCTGCTGAGTTAATATAAACCATACAGCCAATCAAACATTGGTTTGCAGAAACATAGTAGAGAATAGATTGGGACAACATGAAGATATGAATCAAATATCAATATAATAAAAAAGTATTAACGACGACAACTTAAAAGAAAGGTAACCCAAAACGATGTGGATGCTAATGATAACGGGGGGGGGGGGGGGTCAGAATGATTATCAGACTTTACAGCGTAATATAAGATTGCGACAGCAACACCTGATAATATATTTCTGTCTCTATGCGCCATCTGCTGTCACTAAAAAATATCCTCCTTTACATCCGAACAATTACAGCTAAAATATACGGATATAAAAGTTACAATTATTGTTGGGCTCTGCGTGTAACTCCATCGGCAGATAATGAACTGTAATAACCTGTCAGAGCTCATATGTAGCACTAGATGACTTTATGGACCAGCCCTTCTTAGGCTTCCAAAAGCCAGTAGTTCTTACAGCGCTGTCTGAAGTGTTTCTGGGTGCATTCAGAACGCATAGAAAAAACATGAAACATTTTTTTTTTTTATTTCCTAAAAAAAAAGAAAAAATATGGAAATTTTTTTTTAAAGAAATTCTGTTTGAAGTCATTTGTTTATCGAGTGATGATGTCACATCAAATAACCTCCTCGTAAGTATCTTGATGGAATATAGTGCAGTGTTATACGAAGGTGGTTACGTATAAATATATTCCGCTGCAAAGTTTGAAAGGTTATTTTACCACAATAATCGACAAAACGGTAAAATCAGGACTGTTTCAGTGAGACCACTTTTTAAAACTTTCACCACAATCGCCTGTCATGGATTCTCTTTTCTCTCAGGGTGAGCGAGCGCTCCCCGTCTGTATAATTGGGTTATGTAACCACACGGCATTTTTTTTTCATGTCAAATTGTGCCAATACTAAGCACCGCAAGCAGAACGTAAGGAATACACGGCAAGAGAAATCTTTAAAAACACAACAGGGTGTATTCACGAAAGTGGGAGTTTGCAGTGGAGTTATCATCATTCACGCTCAATACTTTGTATAACGCAACGTTAAATTATTATTACTACTTTTTATTTATGAAGCGTCAACAAACTACTTGGCACTGTACAATTGAAATGGGGCGGTTAACACACACGTAACATATATATACGTTAATACATACAGACAGATCAGGAGCGGAGAGCACCGTCCACGAGCTGCCACCCAGCCTTAAGGTATTTTAGCTCAAAGTTAAATAGCTAAATGTACATTTATCTCATTTTGTTCTAATAAACTTACTTTATCTGACCAGGTCGCCCCCTTACAGGCAGTTGAGTGATACTGACTTTGCTCCACAGACTTTCACTAGTCAGAGGGATTTAGACAGAGCCATTCTATCGGCTACCACAAAGCAGTATTGATCACGCTACCGTAAGAGAAATAGAGCACCAAACACAGCCAACCCACTGCTGTCCGAAAACACTACGTCAAAAAGAATAAATCACTTATTTTGGGCTTTTGGAGAAAAAAAAAATCCACCCATTGGAGTATTTGATCCCTGCCGGACCTCTTTATGCGCCAATGGACTTTTGTCATGACATTGCTCCACGAAGGAGCATATAACATGACGATCAATGAGGACGATGATGACGGGTGTTACATCATACTAGTATTTGGCGGTTCTCCCCAGGGACCAATGATTGTCTCTGACAATGCATCCGCCCCATACATTCCTGCGTTAGACCAACGCGGGCCAACGGCCTCTTCCTTTAAGGACGTTAATCGCACAAAAAAAGAAGCAATTTCTGATTTACAGGAATCATAGAATAAATCTCTATCTGGCATCTTAGAAATAAAGGAAAATCAGTGCAAGGTCCTTCACCGAGGCGGCTCTGACAGCTGCCAATCATAGGTCACAGGTGCAATCCGTACATTGTTCCGCCACCGGTCCGGTCCTAAAGAAAACTATAGGCTGTTACAGGGGAGTATAGAGACGTTTTATTAAATGCAATATAAAGAAAAATAACACCGGTAAGCGAGCGGTGACCGCGCATTATGAGACGGCAGTGCATGACAGGTCACTGTGACACCGGAGGACCCCCACGCGTGGACCAAACGCCGCATTCCTCTGTCAGAAGATGTGTAACCGAGCCGTGCATTCAGATACTTGGCGCTACTACACCCTACACATGCATAACCCCAAGCCCCGGTCACATGAACGAATGTCCACTCACCTAACTCCCGGACAGCCCTCCGAACCAAGGCAGTCGCCATGTCACCGGAAGTAACCAGGACAGAGAGCGGCGGCGCGTAGAATTGTGGGGGCTCGAGGTATCCTAGCAACCGGAGGATGCACAAATGTTCGAACCTAGCACAAGATAACGTAAATGTTCTTATAATTCACGGTGTGCGTGATGACCAATGTGACGAGGATGGCAGGGGGTGAGTATTTAATGAAATGCTGTCTTTTAAGCACTAAATCTACGAATAAATACCAATAATACATTGCGTAGATAAAATATATGGTATTTATAGGCACATGATAGCTATACACACACATATATATTATATATTATATATATATATATATATATATATATATATATATATATACACGGTATATATCATGTACTGTCTTATTTTACCCCACTGCACCAAAGTATGCAATACAATAGATTGGGGGTTATTTTGCAAGTTATTTACCAATGGCTGCTGTTATCTCATATTTGTGGATATTTAAATGAGACTCCCCAGCTTTACAGACTTAAACAAAAGTTAATGAAATAGCACTAAGGAACTAAGTACGGGTTTGCAGTAACACAGGGGGTGGCGGGGAAATCACAGCAAGTCATTTCTGGGCTTAAAGTTTTCTCCTAGAGAAGGCTTCTATTATAAGAAAGCAGACGGAACAAATAAGAGGCCACGAAGGCCAACAGAAAGTGGAGAAATAACACCGGTGATGAGTTTTCCCTCATCCATTAGCTGACCCACTAAGATCCTTTAATGTTTAAAGACACAAATCAAATGAATAAGGCTTGCTAGATTCCAGCAATAATCACTTGCTACTTTGCCAATTTAATCCCTTCATACGAATCACTGAAAACGTGGAGGGACCCCAACGAAACAAACACTCTCTCTGAATGTCTGCCTACCTTCTCCACTAACTGATTCCGTGTCTCCTTGACTCGCCGCTCCACTTCTTGTCTTGCATCTTCTACTTCTGTTTTCTTTCTTAATCTGCTGCCCCTTGTGTCTTCTTTCTTCGTCCGCTTCTCCCGCTACAGAGCAGAGGCTCCAGGCTGTCCTGTGGCTCTGCCCCCTTTGTAGAAGTGCACGGGGAGGCCAAAATAATGCAGATAGATAGGAGGAGAAAAAAGTTGCAGAAATGCTTTTCCTTCTCAGCGAATCTGTCTTCATTATTCTGGTTTGCTGGCAAACTTCTGGAAAATGGTGGAGCTTCCAGAGGGCGACGGTGTGCCCGGAGGCTCCGCCATTTTGCTGAAGTTCACTGGGAGGCCATGTTCACGAAAAAAGCGGACAAAGAGACAAGGAGCAGCGGATGAAGAAAGAGGACAGAAGAACGAGAAGACACAAGAGAAGAAGCGGAGCTGCGTGGCAAGGAGACCGAATCGGTTGGCGGAGAAAGTAGGGATACAACGCATGCAAGAGAGTGAATGGGGGTGTAACAGAAAGTGAATGAGAGTATGAAAGAGCATGAGAGAGTGAATGAGCATGAGTGACAACGAATTTCGCTTCTGAATGTAAAATGCCCTACAATTTTAATCTGAATGGATTTTTTTTTTACTTTATTTCCATAATCTAATGTCTTTCATTTAGTTAACCAGATATTATATGGTAAGTGTACAAAAGCAATACAGGGATAGCTCTGAAATGTATTAGGGGAGTATTCAATTAAATAAATTAGCCATTGAGTTAAGAGGGTTTGAGGGGGCAATTCAGGGCCTAAATAAAAAAATAGAAATAGTTAATATACCTCAAGGTGAAGATAGCCTTTTTAGATCAGTCCTCAATTACATGCCTTTTATAATTATGTTATTATGATATAGGTGACACAGAAGCAGGTCACGACCAGCAATACACCTTGACTGCAATTGCAAGGAGGAACCTAGATCCATCATTGTGCCTTAATACAGAGGAAGCATTGTGAGTGGATAAACCTGTATATTTTTAATCACTAGTAAACCTAGAAACCTAGATTTTGATGACAGATGAGAACAATTTGGCCCATCTAGTCTGCCCATGTAAAGACTTAGACCTTAGTTGGGATGTTTTTTCCCAAGATTCAATGACATAATATCATATACACTCATGACACTATTTGTGTACTTACGGTGGGGAGTAACTTTTGGACCACAGGGCAAGCCTAGCCAAATGTCCAAGTAATACAGTGGATCAGGGTTCCAACCCTAAGTCTGAAGAACCCTGCAGTAAGCAATGTACTGTGTTACAATAATCTGTTTCCCTCAGGCTCCATGCAGTGCGACATCTGAGCACCGTCAGACTTGACAGAGAAGGAATAACAACCTTGGCTAATCTAGACGTTGTGCGAGACGTACGCAGTTTGTATCTCCAGAAGGTAACGGAATGAGTTATCATCTACTCTCAAAAATAGCTAGTATCTTTAAGAGAAAACCTGCTGGGTGACCCTAAACATCTTTAATAGGACTTTAAACTTAGAGACTGATCCCACCCAATTGTGCCATATATTGGATGTAAATGATCTCATTCCAGCCCATCATAGAGGAACTGATCTACTGATGCTTTGCTGGGTGCCTCAAACATACTGATTATGTATATTTTCTAACTAATACCATCACAAATACCCAGAGGGGGGGACTTATACCAGTGGTATATAAATACTGCATTAAGAGAAGCTTACCATGTCTGTCACGTGAATAATATTTTGTTTTCTTTTAATAATTAGAACCTAATTAAGAAGATTGAAAATTTAGATGCACTCAAAAATCTCAGGTGAGTATATATTGAGAGCATACAACCCAATGTCCTTAATGGCTTCAGTTTGGCACTTCTGTTGGAGATGCTGACTACGTAGGTTAACCTGAACGCATCTCCTAAGCAGTAGTGTGCATGCGCGCATACTCCCCGTCAGCCAGCTCCAGCTCGTTGGAGAGTTACAGGGGCTCTCAGACATTTAATTCATTCTAAATGACTATACAGAGAAAGACCCATCTGTTCCTGAAATACATAATTTGTGTGGGTACACTAAACATGGAGAAGGGGAATCATCAGCGGACAAAGATGTGCTAAAATTGGCAAAAAGCTCCAGTCACTTAGGGGAGTAAAACCCTGTTTCACAAAGGGGTCAAAGTACTTCAATTTGCACTCTTTGTTAGCGGACTTGTATAGGACCACCCTTTAACAGATAGGCCCCCTTTAGCCTGCAACCCCATTTTTTACACTATTGTACTGCATGTTATTTTGTTCGGCTTTAAAGCTGTTTGGAAAAATATTATCATCTTTTGTTGAAGGTTTTTGAGCCTTTCAGGGAATAGGATTGAAGAAGTTATAAACCTCCGTTGTCTGCAAAATCTGAAGTTTCTCGACTTGTCCCACAATTTGATACAAAGGATTAGTGCCGGTGAGTGTTGCCCATACCTTTCTGAATTGTGTGTTAATGTTTGGCATCAAACAGCTGAGAGAGCAATAAAAATTGCCAATATTTCTACATAGAGCAACTTCTACTCACTACCCGCGATCCCTCTTTTGTGCACAGGAGAGTTGCCCCTTGGATTGCTTATCTTGGATTTGACAGGGAACGTCTGCACCCAGAAAAATTTCTATAGGTGAGATGGAGTTGGACACACTGGGATCTGACCATGGGTCTCACTGAGTGACACAACAAGAATATCATAGGAGGGTTAAAACTGCTTGCCCGCAAAGAAATTATACACTGAACATAAGATAAAGTAGTTGATTTTTTTCAGACAGGAACTACTGGGGGCTTTGCCCCTTCTTCAAGAGCTGGACGGGGAGATTGTGAGAGATGGATCTAACCCAGAGCCTCAAATGAGTCATGAAGGAGATGAGGACAGTGACAGTGATGACATCAGCCTATGCGGAAACCCAGGTACTCTTGTTTTGTAGCAACCTTCTGATGACATTTGGTACTCTTTGGTATCCTCTTCAGAAGTCTCTTCATAACCTGCAGGCCACCATGGAATTCACCTTAATTCAGCAATAACATTCTAGGGCCAAACATACCCTGGCCTTTATAAGGTCCAGTAAAGAAAAGCAAAAAACAGCAATATACCACCTATTTTAGTTTGCAAGACAAGCTAAAGTGTAACATGTATTTCATCTTTGTAGGAGCGCTCACCTCTCTGTCTCACGAACTGCTTAGACGGTCTCACCAGAGAAGAGATAGAGCTTTGAAAGAACACCAACTCCGTCTGGAGGAGCTGAATGACACCCAAGATTTAAAAAACCTTGTTTCACCTGGGAGGGATTCTTCTGTCCCCTTAACTGAGCTAAATCCCTGCACTTCGGAATCATTAGATAAATGTAAGAAGGGCTCCCAAAAGCTTCACACCAGGTCCTCTACTGTATGCAACAGTAAAGCACAATGTCACACAAAGGTGAAAAAGAAACTAGAGTCGCCAATTTCATCTGAAAAAAATTCTGTAGGCACCACCGTCACTGCCATCCAAGGGTCTAACGCTAAATCCTCTGTCAGAGCTAAGACCACATCAAATAGTTTTTGTAAGTCAGAAAGGGGTTCTTCCTCAGAACAGAATAGATCAGGAGTTGGTCCAAACTTATCCTTACCTCGGAAAATGCCCCAAAGTGCTCATTGCCCAAAACCGCACCAGACTGGCCCAAAGTCGTCTCAAACACAAGGGATGGCTGCTGCTTCTCAACTTGATCGAAATGAGAGACAGACCGCATCCGCCCCTTCAAGAAAACCGAGACCTGTAAATGCCCCAATTCCATCGCAGCTCACACAGAAAACAGCCGCATTGTCAACTAAACCGGGACTCAATCTTCCAGGGGGTAAAAGGAAATGATCCAGGGGTATGAATGTGTATTATGTATTAAACATTATTTATTATCTCAAATCACCGGTCATTTCTGATGTTTCATAGTTCATATAATTTCCCCTCTGTACAATGTTAATTCCTTCTCAACACAGGTTAGGAAGAGGTCACCCAGGTTTATAGAGTCAGTGGTTGTTCTATCTAGGAGTTTCTTCACCAACTCAAGATTATCAGCCTCCAGCTCCTTCTGCTTGACATGTAACCTTTGTTCAGAATCCTGTCAACACAGAGATAACATTAGCAGCGATCTTAAATATTTGTTTCATCACTTAGTTTGAGGGTAGTTTTATTAGCCAGCAGACAGAAATTTATTAGCCAGCAGACAGAAATCTCTGGCAAAGGACCCTCCATGTTACCCGGTCATACCTCTTTGCCTTTGCAGACCTCCAGCACCCTCTGCTGGTGTATGTATAACTCATGCCTTCGATCAACCTGAGTCTGAAACCGAGGCATCTTCTTGACAGGGTCATCATCTCCAAAGGTGGGTGATAGCACCCAAGGGACCTGGCCTACTAGTGGGTCAAAGACAAAAGGTTTGAACACAGACCTGCAGTAAATAGAAAGAGACGAGGTTTATACCTCTAAGTGATATAAAACGAATGAATGTAGACATATTGTGACCGGTCACTCACCTTGATGGGTCTGGTGTGGCAGTCATCAGATGAATACAGGGTGAGTTGGGGCAACGCGGAAGCACGGATACCATACTGGATGTGGTACAGAAGCCACCAGAGTCCATGCAAATACCACTGTCCTTGTCACGCAAGATCTGTAGCATGGAATCCACTGTGATCTGCCCTAAAGATAACCAGATACTGAAGCATGGATACAGTATAGCTTATAACATGTTATGGGCACTGACATTTCCACTTTCAATGCTTCTCCTACATTAAAGTCTTACTGCATCCTTCCATATTGTGCCGCGGTTTTCCCTCATCCTCAAATCCTTTCATCCACCTCCTCCTCTCTCCTCACCTTCTTGCCGCTGCAGAAGTTCCTTTCCTGCTTTGTACCTCTTCTTTGCTGCCTCCATTCGCTCGGGCTGCTTTTCCAGAGAATACACAGCACTGAAGCTGAACTCCCCGTGGCCGTCCCACCATCCTTGCTCTACCGCATGCGAGCGAAGCTGTGGATGCTCCTTCCATGGAACCGAGACGCTTAACTGATTGGAAATATTCCGAACTCCCTCTGTGAGAGAAAAAAAAACGTAGCACGCGTTCATCAAACACGTACATTTACCACTACACTCTGGTAACGTCTATAGATCATGCAGACATCCATGCACACTAATATATGTTATCTCACCAGTAATCCTCTCTGCTGCCCAGTACGGCCCAGTGGTCTCCAGGACATACGCCTCCATGCGGTCACACAGCAGGAACGTGTTGTGATATATAAAGGGCTCGGGTTCTTCCCTGCAGCTCCCCCCCTGACCATAGCGCTCCACGAGCTCGGTGATGACCTGCATTGCATCCTGAGCAGAAGAGGCTCGCTCCAGCGCAAGTCTGCAGGGACAGCAAACGCCACAGATATATATATATATATATATATATATATATAGACTTATCTATAAGGAGCCGTTACATATAGTCACAGGAAGTACATCCCACTGCGGAATACGATGTCGCTTTATAAAACAATAACTTCTGGAGGATAACAGCAAGACGGTTCAATTGCCCCATTTTTAAATGGTCTCACCTGACTAAGTCCATACCCAGTAGGGCTTCGCCCTCTGTTACTGGTTCTTTGGTCCACACCGCTTCATTCCCAATACAGACCCCCGTCTCATTGGCGCCCATCTCTGCCCCCCACAACCAAGATGGGCGACTCAACAGAACCGCTTGAGTTTCGGGTGCCTGGTCCACCTCCAGGAACGTACACTGAACAAAGGACATTAATTAGCGTCAGCGATTTACACGGGCGGCTCACCGTTATATTTTCACAGCAATGCGTAGGTTATAAGTGCCGGAGCTCACCATGACTCTGGATCCTGGAGGGTGAGTGGCGCGGGGGTAATAAACCACCTCCTGGACCTCATGCCGAGGCCGGTCGGAGTTCTTCCCGAAGATCACAACAGGAGCAATAGAAGCCGGAGGCAGCGAAACAAAGCAGTCACAGGAGCTGGGGCAACGGCCGAGAGACATGTTTCTACACACGCAGGGAAACGCATTATATTATATATATTATATATATATATATGATCTACGTATACATTTACTTCTAACACCAATATTATGATTTATTGTTTTATATAGCACCATCATATTCTGTAGCGCTGTACAATGGATAGACAGGAACAAATATAACATACACGTACTTCCTGTATTAACTTAGTTACGCATCTGCCTCACACAAAGTTAGTGCCCACTGGGGGCATTTATCTATACCAACCCCCCATCATAATATTCACTCATCGACTCCCCAAATCTGTCCCTGCAGCTTCCCTGTGCTGTGGCCCGCAGTCCCTACAGCTTCCTTCTTCCCTGTGCTGTGGCCCGCAGTCCCTACAGCTTCCTTCTTCCCTATGCTGTGGCCCGCAGTCCCTGCCTCCAGCCGGTTTTGCTTACCAGCCCCGGTTGCAGTAAGAGTTACGCACCGAGGACCCGAGTCACGTTCTAAGTCAGCTGACTGAGGAGGTCACGTGCTGCTGGCAGCCGCGAGCGGAAGTGAGCGAATGAACAGGTGCACGAGTCCTTCGGGGTAGAGTGTGGGCACGGGTTATATGTGAGGCTTGTGGTGTACAACTCCCAGCATTCTCAGCCAGCACAATAACCATTATAAGCCAGTGTATTTTCCTTCCTTCTGTTTGTTATGGATGAAGGCATTAGAAACAAAACCATAGTAAATCGGGGTGCTTGGTGATGAATGTTAGATGTTTGCAGTTAAAAGTGAAGAGATGGGGGGGGTACTCTGCTCTGTTACCCACTAGCTGAGCCTGGACGTTATTATACGTCTTATGTGTGTAACGCCGGTCTCAGGAAACCCGAGTCAACCAAATAGAATGGCAACCAAAGGCAGGGCCGGACTAGTGATGATAGGGTGGCCCTGGCACGTTAAGTCCGGTGTCCGCCTGATGATGTAAGTGCGGGTGATAGCCGGATACGTGCGTGGATACATCATGTTCTATGCGGCTGGGAATATCCACCTGCTGGCCGCACGCGCTGAAACCGTTGCCTGGTGGCACATCGTTATAATGTCACAAACTTTCAGAGGGTTCTGAGCAAGGCAATGTCATGCAAGGCTATGAGGTGTCATAGGTGTGATGATAGAGTGAGGATGTTGGAGTGAGAGCGTGTGTACATTTTTAGCAAGGGGCCAAAAGGTGTCGGAACTCCCCTGTGACATCTCATCGTTTCTTCTGCAAGCTCCCTCCTTAGTAAATAAAGCACTATGTGTAAATGTACGCGGAACCAAAAATCTGGGGCATATTGTATTAAAATGCATGGATGTGAAGAAAAAAGAAATTGTTGAGCAGTAGTTACAGTAATGTGTAGAACGTTTACTACAAACACACTCTTTGTGCCCTGCGTCTGCATTATGGTTTGGGGATTCTTCAGCAGAACGCGGCGGCGGCGGCTGCTGCTGCTCCGTCCTCCAAATTGTCGCAGCTCCTTCCTGCGTTTAGTTTGTAAAAACGCCGTCCGCCCATCCCAGGATCATGTCCGCAGAGACCACAAATCCCACAGGAGACGCTGATTCATGGATTATATAGACTACTCACCATCTCGACGCCTGCGTTACAGCAGACAGAGCTCCCTCCTTCCCTTCCCCACCAAAAACACAAACTCATTGCAAACTAAACACATTTTTATGTCTCCGTTAAAAATGATTAGTTCATTATGGGGGGGGGGGGGGGGGGACTTAAAGCTAAAAGAGTCCTACCGGTGTGTGTACTGGGAGCGAGGACTCAACTACTTCTGATCATTGACTATGGAATTCATTCATTCATTCATTCATTCATTGCCTGCCTGGAACAGATCACCCTTATTAGCTATCCTCGTGATCTAATAACATCTCTGCGGTGTTAATCCACAGATCCTTTGCACTATACTCCTCTCTTTTTGTAGTGCGTGTGTTGATATATTTTATTGGGTTCTGAAAGTTTATGTAACTTTACAACCTTTTTTAATATGTTGGCCCAATAAAAAGCTTATGTAACCTTAGATTTTATTAGACCAACACAGAAAAAAAATGTATCCCCATTAAATAAAGGCTGTTTTTGCTTCTAATAATAAAGGGAAATACTGAATAAAATGCAAACTGCTACCCCCCAAATCAAGCAGGCATTGTCACTCACATACATATACAAAAAATATACCTATACCTTGTCCTAGCAAATCTATAGGCATAATAATATATGATTACTTGAACAAGTGGTCCCAGAAAAAGTTTGAGATACCAGGTTGGGTAGAGCAATATATTTTATATTAGCGGACTTGTAGCTCAAAAAAAACCATAGGAAATAAACCAAATATTTATTTTTGTAAACAATATAGCATACTAGATTAATAGGAAGTTGTAATTAGCTTTTTTTAATAGTATCAAATCTTTACCATTTACCAACAAATGATCCTGTATGGCTGCAGTTATTTTAATACGTCCCAATGTTTCTTAAAAACAAATTTCTTAAAAACAAAAAAATTAAAATCACTCTCCCTATGATGTATGTCTCCCAAATATATGAAGTTAATTAGAAAATACATGACAATCATGTACATAAAAATAGCTACTGCAAAAATGACTCCAAATATTGATAAGATCATTACGCCACACCTTTGGGGTATAATTTCCTTTAATATAAACTCTCTACAAGTCCTGGTAGATGGAGTCAAGTGGCACCCAAGGTCCTAGCTGGCAATGACTAGTGGTGCAACTATGTGGCGGGGACTCGTTTTGTGAATGTTTCCAGACTCCACTCCTCTGCTACATCCACGAGACACACAGATCTCTCTTCTCTTGCTCTTACCTATCCATAAGTTGCTTAGGTGCTGTGTTATAGGATCAAAATGGCCCCAGCGTTGCATTGGCCAGATCCAAGCTGAACACCGAGTGCCTCAAAGGGAGTGCAGAGGGGCCAAACCTAAGAGCCTAGCCAAAAATGCCCCCTTTCATTTAGGCAATTGTTAGGACATGGCTGATGGCTGCATGCTTCTCCCTAACCTACAAACAGCACCACCAAGAGACAGAGGGAATAAAGTCCTCACGGTAGTAAAATGATCATTCCCACCTTTAAAGGAAATACCGCCCTCTACAAAAAAATAATAAATAAATCAAAGAAAAAATATAAAGATGGTAATGGACACTCCTATATGCCCCAGGTAACCTACCCCCCCCCGTTGAGCCCATACCCCCCCCGAAGAATTTCAATAGACGCCCATGAAAGTAACCCCAATGCTGCCATTAGGTTATTTTCTGTTTGATATAGATGAAGAGATAACCAAATGATAGGCTGTCATGTAATATTTTATTTGTTTTTTTTGGAATGTTGCCTATATCCTGCTTAATAACAGTCATTAAAGTTAAAGTCATTAAAGTTTCGTCAGAACACAGCAGACAATGTTGACCATACATTATGCGGAATATTCTTCGCTGTCTTTTCATATAATAAATTCACAAAGGTCAGTTTTGGGGAGTGAGCTTAAGTTTTGAGTGTAGAATGTTTACGCCATGTGTAGTCAAAAGAGGAGCCATCAGTTTACTAGGCGGTGCGGGCGTAAGATGGTTGCGTTTATATACAGGACAACAAAATATAAAATATATAAACTGGTATTTTTTTACAGCAATACAATAAACAAAACAGAAGTAATTATTGAAGATAATTTAGAAAAAGACAGCCCCCCCTTTAAACCACAGCTCCAAGTTTAGGATAATAGGAGGTCTGGTTAGACACCGGCTGGCAATCTGCTTTGAAAGTTAGGGTAACCAGATTTCTACTTTGGAGATGGTTATAGAAAATCTACTACTATAAGAAAATGATTTACTCTACATAAAACATGTAAAAAATACATCACATAAGCCACTCTTTAAAATAATACACCAGGGTGGAATTTTCAACAGCCGTGTGACATTATTAACACAAGGTTCCCTTTAATTTTACAAGTACCTGAAAGGCAGGCAACGTGGCTCTCTGGCACTCATATGGTTAATTCTGAAATTGTTAAATCTCCAAAAGAGAGAAATACAAATTTTCTCTGCATTGCACTAAATCAACTAATAATTGTAATAAACTACACGTGATTAATTACTGGCCATGTCCCTATCTGACCCCTCACCTTTTTTTTTTACTGTTTCTAATAAATTACACAGATTAGGCACATGTACCTAGCTATACTCTAAGCGCTGGCTGGGGCCTGGTGCTTTATGGATAATCTACCAGCATACTGCGGTTGACCATGTAGTAGTACACAGTGCTGTGTAAACTACTGTAACCTGGAGGTGTATGGTCAGTGGGTCGTGTTATAAGACCCCGCATTACAAATGCAGCAGTATGTGCCTGGGGTCCTAAAGGGTCTCTAATCCAGCACAACCCACCGTCACTCATGTGCCGGTACTGAAGATGTCATTCATCCCTTGGAAGGTTCATTCTTGGAATGACGATGTGGAACATCAGGCATAGCAATGAGTTGAAGGACACAGGAGATACCGCATTTGTCCGATGTGGGTGAAATATATTTTTACAGTATCCTTGGTTCACCATTGTGCATCAGCTGAACGACCCACACACCTTTTCAGTCCCGGACTGGCTAGCAGTGAAGGGGTTAAGACAGCAGCGTGCAGGTCTTCGTTAGCAGCGTGCCGGAGCCTCTCTGGGTGTGGAGCTGTTCTCTGCCCGTATCCCTCCACACCCAGTTTTATAGGCACATTCCCCCATAACATGGGGAGAGTCAGTGTGCAGGAGGGGCAGCCCCCCACCCACAGATTAACGAGAGCAGAGGGTGTGGAGGGGTTAACATAGACCCCGCTCTACGGAATGCTACGGCAGAGATAAATATGTCTGTTTTAGTGCAGAAACAAAATAGTATCTCTGAACAAGTTGAGTAAAAGGGACCTGCCGACCCTTCCCAGAAACCCCAGACCCGATGTTGGGAATAATTGCCCTCGGTCTGCATTTGTATTGTTTTCCTTTAGGCTCCCCTCTCCCTGCACTAATTCTACACTAATGCTGCTCTCCCAGAAGTTAGAAAAACTTTACCATAGGCTCGCTTTACATCTTATATTTCTAGTGAATTCTGATTATAAGTACTTAATCACATTATTGGTGGGAGCTGGCCTGGACTGGCCATCTGGCGTACCGGGCATTTGCCTGGTGGGCCGCAGGCTGACAGCGGCAGATCGGCTTCTGCGGAGTTCGGCCTCCGGCTGTTTATGCACGGCTGCGTGCTACGTGAGCATAAAAACTTAGTGTGGACTGTCGTATCTAGTCGTTGGCCACGCTTATGTTAATAGGCAGCAGCTGGCCTTAAAGTCCCAAGGCTGCCTCGTTATCCGCAGTCCGGCCCTGAGTGGGAGAGAGTAGTGTTGTAATACATACACTTAACTCCCCATGCAACACTTCACCCGCATTTTTCCTTGATCTTGTTCCCTTGTCATCCTCTTGTGCTCCTTTCCCAGTGAGTGCCACATCTCCCCTGCCCTCACCCTAACACCATCACTGCTCAGTCATTTGTGCCGTCTGTCCCTGGAAATACTTTCCTACATATGTCGGGCCATTTGCTTGGTATATACCGTGGGAGGTAGTTTGGGCTGTTGCTGCCAGATATCTACGCTATCTACAAAATAAATAAAGGCATGATAAAGCCCCTTATCCTATTAGTGGGGAGGGAATGGGGTGGCCACTTTCTAAACTTCTACAGTGCTGGGTCAGCAGATAGATATCAGTTTGTGCGACTCCTGCTGCTCTCCTCTGGTTCGTTTTTGGTCTTACTGGCTGCCTCTGAGGATCCTCGGGTCTCACTCTCATGGGTTTTCATGTGCTTGGTAAGGTGATCATTGCGCATGAAGACACGGCTACAAGAGGGACAAGGGTATTTCTTTGCCCCTGTGTGGGTCTGTAGGTGTCTTTGAAGCTCATCACTTCGAGTAAATCTCTTTCCACAGAAGAGCCAGTTGCAGACAAAGGGTCGATCTCCACTGTGCCAGCGAAGGTGGGCCTTCAGATGGGACGTCTTGGCGTACGCCTTCCCACAGCCTGGAATATGGCAGTTGTGAAGGCTTTTACGTTTAGCCCCCTCTGCGCTCGTACTTCCACGTTCAGCTTCCTGGCAGTTTGGGCACCGGCAGGCTGCTTGGGCCGAACTACGTGGCATTGCCCGTCGGGTTCCTTTGGGACGAGGGGACCCATCTGTGCCCTGGTCTGCAGAGTGAGATTCTATAGCAGGGTCCAAACCTCCCATGAGATGAGGGGTAGGAGGAAGCATGTGTGGGGGAGGGACACAGAGCTCTGTGCCATACCCTCCCAGAGGTGCCTGGTGTGATGAAGGACTGGGAAATCCTCCGGCACCCGGCTGCATATCCATCCAACCTGTGCCAACGTGAAGATCCCACCACGAAGGGACTCCACTCTCCTCTCCTGAGCCCCCAGGAACCGGGGGTCTAATCCAGGGCTCATATGGGTGGGACATCTCAAGGGATGGGTGCAGGAATTTGGAGAACGAGTTGTCCACGGATTCACGACCCGCAAAAGTCTGGCTCGAGACTCTCACGGAAGACAAGGATGTGTAGCGCTCAGCAGAAGGGTACGGGGAGTCCTGTATGTTCTCCTGTTGAATTGGGGCTCCTGGGTCAGGATCTGGAGATAGTGGGTACGACTTCAAGGAGAGGTCAGTCGTGGACGGAGAGCCTGGTGCCTCTGATGGTTGGTTACCCAGAGAGCTACATACGGCAGTCAGCATTGCAGAGATTGCCAGGCAAGTTTTATCTGTGGAGGGATGAATGAAACATTGTTACGACGAAAGAAACAACTCTTATATCTGACATAGACCCCCCCCCCACCCCAGTAAGGATCACTGGTTCTATTGCCCTATACTTAGAAGATGAATATATGAGCCTAGAGACTTCTTTCTGCAGACCTGAACCTCCTGCAGCTCCAACCGAGGACCCCATTCTTCTTGGTTGTAAATTGGTAGACTGGGCTCTTGCGCCACCCATCCTGATTAGATGTTTTCAGATATACAGAGGAAATGTAACTATAGTTTATCTTTTATCCTAAATATCCCAGGAGCCAGCAGCTGTAATAAAGGCCTAAAGGATGCAAATTATAGTAATTACCGTCTGCGCTCTAACAAGAAGTGTAGGCGGATAGAGACCCCAAAGATATTAGGATCGGAAAGTATGGGGAACAGAGGTTTAACCCGTGAACTGCCAGAACTCCAAACCAAGATCAACTTATGGACAATACAATTACAATGCACACACGAAACTTTCTTCTTCCATTGTGGGGAAAAAGTCCCACTGCACAAGCAGAACATAAAGGTTTCCTTCAAACGGAATTACATGTGTGTGCACATAACATCATAGAAATTGCATAAAATCAAGATCAGATTTAAAAAAATAATAATAATTAAGGACATTTTGTCTCGGGGGGGGAGCTGCCTTGCGGTTGTCAATCAATGGGTACCATTTAGCATAGGGAGCAAGTCAAGTGGCCCCGTTATATAGCTGGTAATATATGTGGTTCTGTACAAAAAAACATTTAGAGAAAGAGTGCACAAAAAAAACAAAAAAAAAAAAAACATACGTAACACAGAAAGAATCCAGTAAGGGATAACTGTATATATTACGCCCTGGTGGTTAAATGTAGAATTACAAGTAAAACACCTCAATAAACCTTCATCTAAACAAGCTTCACGTTTTAAATGTCTTCTGCTCACCAAGTTCTGAGCAGAGACAGGAGGAGCTCGGAGTTATAACTTTTATTACTTATTTCTTGGGGCAGTCATATTCTTTCACTGAGTGACAGGGAAGAGATCATTAATGAAACCTTAACTGAAAATCCTAGTATATATCAGGAAGACAAACAAATTATAAAGTCTGTACAACTAGTTACACAACTTTTTCTCCTTAAATCAAGGAAGTTGGCTTTTTTTTTTCTTTCTTACAAGCGCGCTATAAACAGCCTCACATCAGGGAAAGCCTGGGGGAATATTAGACTAACACGCCAGTAATGTAGAAGTCATTTTATTAAAGGTTACCCTTAATTATATTAAATTAGAGAAGGTGTTCGTGCAATAATTCTCGGATAGAATGTCGTGATGTTAGCAGTGGACAGGGTTATGACATCATTCATGTAACACACCGAGCATGCACGATGAATGCAATTCTCACCTGTCAGGACACAAGGCAAGGGCAAATTGGGACACCTAGCAAGAATGACACTTTTTCTGTATCTCTACATTAGAAGGACACTCTAGCCATCATTATGTATGATTCATTCATACACCATAGTGCCCATGCGCGTATAGTCACTGCCAACCAGTTCCAGTGCTGGCTTGCACGAGAGTTCCAGCAATAATACCCCAAAAAAGATTCATTTCAATTAGTTGATTGCTTTAAGTAGCCAAACTGGCATGGAGCACAAACAACAGAGGGGGCATTCGGTCGCAGCTATGAAGCTGCTTTTTTTCACCAGGTATCTTTTTTTTTTTTTTTGTTACAGTGAAAGAATGTATATAAAAAGTACTAACAAAGTATCCCAATACTGTCCTTTTAAGTCTAACCACATTTTCATGGGCATCCTGGATTCCCAAGCCATCTGGTCACCAAAGAGGTCAAAGGAGATATCACAACCTACAAGTTATGCACTAAAACTCTGTGCATTGTGACACGTTCTGCAGGATCGCAGAATGGGTATCTTTGGTGTTGATGCAACCTTGCAAAGTCCATAAAATATTGTGTAGTTTCCTCCTACGCTCAAGGCCAAAATTATCTGGCAATAACTCCCTTGGAATGGGTGCAGCTCGAACCGTGCTACGCAGGGCACTTCCAGGTCTATAAAGTTTCCAGGAGTAACCTTGAAAATTCCAAAGGCACAACGAGAGACAAGTCGTTTCATTTCAAGTAATTTATTCTAGAATCATGGGAAAGCGTGGACAATTCTGGAATAAATTATAGATGTTTAGTAAGATCGTTTTTGGTATGCATTTGCATTGCGTTCACGCAGTAAACCTGTTGGTCCATAATTTCAAAAGAATAGCTCGCAAGATGGTTAAAGGCAGAGATGCAATACCTACCGGCAAGTAGGGCATGTGCCTCGTACTAAGGGATATTCTCACTGGTATAATAAACATCTGTGTGAAAGCTTAAGAAACACAGAATTTAACGGCAGATAAGAACCAGTTGGCCCATCTAGTCTGCCCGTTTTTCTTGATGTAGTCGACAGTCTTTGGTCTGGTCCCGCAGGAAGGGTAGCTTTATGTCTCCCGCATGGTTAAATTCCCTCGCTGTATTAGCCTCCACCACTTATCCTGGGAGGCTGTTCCATTTATTTACTCTCTCAGTAAAATAGAACTTCCTTAAATTGCATCTAACACTCTAGTTTGTTAAATCCCTTTAAGTATTGAAATGTTTCTATTGTATCGTCACCGACAGAACACGGTCCCCAGTGCTGTATTCTACCTTGAGAGTTTCACATTCCAAGTGCATTGTCCTACATTTATTAACATTAAACTGCAGCTGCCGCACTCAACCATTCTTCTGATTTACTTAAATCATTTGCCATTTGACTTGTTCCACCCAGAAGGTCTACCCTACATTTGTATCATCGGCAAAGAGACATACCATATCATTAAGATCTTCTGTAATATCCCTAATAAAAATATTAATACAGGTCCCAATGCTGATCCCTTAGGTACCCCACTAGTATTAAGTCCTTCCTCTGAATATACCCCATTAACTACAACCTTCTTCCTCCCATGACTCAAATGTCTTATTTATTCGACTATTCTGGCATCCCAAAGATTTATTTTCAGTCTTTTATGGGGGATAGTGTCGTCTGCCTTACTGACGTCTAGATAGACGATATCAACAGCTTCTCCTTGGTCTATTATTTTAGTTACCCAGTCAAAAAAAGAATTAATTTAGTTTGACAAGATCTTCCTGTAGTAAACCCGTGCGGTTTCTGGTCAAACCATTTACTTCCAGATATTTAACCTATCCTTTCCTTTAGCATGGTTTCCATTAATTTGCCAACGACTGGCATAAGACTTACTGGTCTGTAGTTGACCGAGCCGTCCCTGCTATTTTGTTTTTGTAAAATGGTCCTGCAATAGTGACTGGTTAAAAAAGTCCACCGGCTCTTTTAATAGCGTTGAGTATATCCCACCAGGTCCCGTGGATTTGTGAAGATATATGTTATAAAGCAGATTCAGAAACATTTCAGAAGCCAGTAAATTTGGCTAGCATAATGCATAGGCAAGGTTGCCTAGGAAACATTATATCTGTACATATAGCCATATAGTCTAAGCGACCCATACCAACAGTAAGAACCGGTTCCACTAAAAATGGAACTACAATCAACTAATTCTAACGTTCCATTTAAAAAAGAAAATTAATGCTGTATCTAAAGTACGGAAGAAGCTTGATTATATGCTCCAAGACTGACATACGCAACGCGCTTTTCGGTTGTATTTTCTAGTCGGCGAGCCTGTTTTTTTGTACAACTACTAATGCTTTTTGTGTTCATTTCTGCATTCTGTTAAACTACGGTATTTGATTTTCTAGCCCTTATTTTTCTGTAATATTTTGAGTGGTGTCTGGTTCTGCACATTGATGGGAAACCGTTTCTAATGAAGTTCTAATAATATAGAATTAAAGTTAGGTGAAGTTGATCGTAATGTTAGCCCCTAACATACAAATAATGGAACAAAAAATAAAAAATAAAAATCTGTATCCCGGGTATGATTTATGAACAGGGTCCCCCACAGCCATAAAATACAACCAGATCCCGCAGCTCCCAGATCTCTTATACTCTTTGGGCCATTACTGTTTATTCAATAAAGCAAGAGTTTGCAGGACAAACAACTTTCAATTGAACTCGGCGGGCCCTCTGTGCGATACGATGAGCCAACAACTTCTCTTCCAGAAGGTCTGCTTTAGCCCTGGGTGAAGCGCAGTTAGATCAGGGAGGTTTCTTGTTGCCTCACTGTTGGAACTTCGCGTTATGCAGGACCAGCTAAGCACATTCTTGTAGGAGAAGCTGGTCGAGGTTGGCTGTTCCCAAAGACCAATCAAGTTGGTGAGCTAATATCGCAACTGTCCTGCTAACGCCTGCTTTAGTTAATAAACCCCCCGAACGGACAGTTAGCATTTTTTGATGTCCCCTTATGAGCATAGACCTAGCTATAGATGATATAAGACAAAGATGTCCCTCTCTGAAGGTTACCTGTGCGGTCCTGAGAGACGGTCCTTTCCAGAACTCCTTCCTGACGCACAAATGTGATTCTTTAGAGCGTTCTTAACGGCCACTCACTTTGGAGTTAGCGACCTCCCCTTCATGAGAGAGGGAGGGATCTAGTCATGGAAAATGACTGAAATAAAGCCTTTTCAGAAGCCGAGCCACAACATGTGGACTCAACGCTTATATAAGCATAATCCTTAGTGTCCAGATGGCACTCAAACCGTCATGGCTGCCCTACCTCAGATTAGGAGTTTGACGACCCTAATATTGCATGTGTTACCCTTTTATGGGGAAAAAATATTCATATTCATCTTCTTAACCCTTTGTTTCTAGGGCTACCTGCCAACTATAAATACACAAAGGCATGGATTGACACAAATTATGTTTAAACAATCTCAGAAAAAAAAAACTACATTCCATTCTATTGGTTTCCATGGTAACAGCACCACATTTAGAACTTTTATGATGAATGTTCATTATAAATAGCAGCCGGTTATTATAAGTATGTATCTTGCTGATACTTTGCATCTTTAAAACAGGACAACTTTTTTCTGAAAGAAGCCCTCAACTAAAGCAAGGTCAGACAAATTCTAATACTTAGCAATGATTTAAAGAACTTCAAACCCTGTCATTCTTTAAAATAAAGAATGCCCTGTGAAGGAACGATGGCGGCTCTTCACTCATTAGATCAGCTGAAGCAGAGCGCCGAGGGACGGCTTTATCACTCAGCATATTAACGAGGCTTATAAATGTCTGCTTCAGATATCTCTCTCTCATATATATACATATTATATATACACACACACACATGTATACACATATCGGTCGGCAACACCTCTGTGTGAGGTGAATTGAAAATAGACATCTCTCATCCCAAGGTATGTAATTGCTGGAGATAGACAACAATATCACACCATGTATCTCTCTATGTAATATGTGAATAGAACCAAGTGTAAGTACGTCAAAAAGACCTGTGTAGCGATGCTTAGAATATATACCGGTGTGTGTGTGTGTAATATATATACATATACACACACACACACATACATACACACACACACATACATACACACACACATATATACATATATATATATACACACACATATACCTACATATACATACACTATTTTTCAAAAGTTCGGGGTTACTTAGCTGCTGTAATGGAAAAAAAGGATATTTCTAGCTGTAGCGTAATTACAAAAAGGCTTTTCTTATGATCAATTAGTCTTTTACACTTGGATTAGCTGACATTTAAACACAGGAGTGATGGGAGTGATAAAGGGCCTCTGTGCTCCTATGAAGATAGTCCTCTATAGAGCATCCGTTTTCAGCTACAGTAGTCATTTAGAACCATATTTTGACAGCAATTTACATTTCTTTTAAAAACAAGGAGATCTGTAAGTGACCTCAACTTTTAAACAGTAGTGTGTGCGTATATTATATATATATATATATATATATATATATATATATATATATATAACACACACACAAAGTATACGTGTGTGTGCTAGTATTTTATAATGCAATACTCTTATTTTACATCTAAAGAATATATACGGTATAAAGATTATGGTACTAATTAAATGCTACATCCTAACGGACCCCTTTATCCAATGTTGGCATTGTTTTATGCGCAGATGTCAGGTTCTAGAAAGGTTTTAAAACAAAATGTAACTATTGAGCAAACAAAAACCTCGGGTCACTGTATCACTTTGGTTCATAGTTCGCTTTCTTCTTTGAGGTATCATCTCCTGATCCGCATTTCTGGCCTGTCTGGCTATGAAATGATGGTTCTCATACAGTGTTAGAGATGTTATGGAAACCACACAACATTATTAACGCTAGAATATCAAAGAATTCCCTCACATCTTCCAATAAATAAAGTAGAGGCTTGAGGACATCTTCATTGCCAACCTACCTGGACAATCTCAATAGTAGTCAAAAGATTCCGGGGACGTCAGGCGATTAAAAACCTTTCGTGTCTCGCGATCTCCAATTCTTACCAACTGAGGAACGTTCTAAGAACATCTCCCTTCAAGACTCCTGCAATTTGGTGACCTCCAAAAGGTGAGATGTCTGAAGATGCTTGAAATCAAAACAGGTGCCCACCTTATAGAGTTTTGTGCTCTCGAGTTATGTTATTTAATTCATCACAAGGGACGTTCCGATACAATTCCCTTTTTTTTTGCAGATCTGGATCCTCTGAGCGGCTTTTGATGACCGTTGATATCTTGAAATTGACAACCAGGGGCATCAGCAGCCTGTAGATTCTTTGATGTCACCAAAAGTCCAAGGACCTCAGTTCAGATGTCAGAAGACCTCTTGGGACCAGTAGCTTGGACCTTCCAGACGTCAGTCCGTTTGGTAGGCTTATTTTTTGGCCAGGTTTGAGTAGAGTGATCTTTGTCGCCTGGGAGTTTTTGAAGACTTTGGTTTTCAGAAGTCTGCGGTGCTGGATCTCCCAGGAGCTCTCGCCACGCACCAAGTCACTGCTTGTCTCGCACCTAAACTTTCTTGCTGCACCTCTGCATCTTCTCCCCAGCTGAGCACCTCCCCCACCTCACCTCCGTGATGACTTTAACCCTTTGATGCGGGAAAAGCTGCAGCAGTTGGCTGAGCTTTATCCTGTGATGTTTAACTCATTAAAGAAGGGGTGTGTCGCCCGGCAGACAGCACAAAACACACAAGAAAGGAAGAGGGATTTGGGGATTACCTGCGAGATGCACATTAGCGCAGGAAGCGCCTGGCAGACTGTAGGATACCAACCCAGGAATCTTCAAGGCATCTTATTCACAAAAGTGGGTTCTAGTTTCCATGTGTATATGCGTGACAAACATGTGACAAAAACATGTGACAAATAAACATATGTGAAAAAAAAATATAGGCACAGACAAGGGTGACGACCATGCTCGTCCACAGGGAAAAGGAAGAGGGGGTACTTGACTCCGGTTGGAAATTGTGTGACATTTTGCCCATCAATCGAAAAAAAAGACAGGGGCATTTTGAATAAATTTGTCTATCCTACCAAGCAGGGTGGTTCTGGACAAATCAATTTCAAGCTCTCCTGTCTCCAGTTTAATTTAATAAACAGGCCGGCTGCCGGCAGAATCTCGTAATTCAGTTGAATATCAGACCAGCGGCGTGTGCCTAGGTGTGACATGGCTGCACCGACACACTGCATTGCCGCGCATGCCCGCCCACCTTATCCTATCTCCTCCTTGGGCATGGCTTGTATTTTGCCCCTCCTGAAAAACTCTCAGTGGACACCCATGGTGACATCAGGGTTATATACATTTCACGTGTACCCACGCCTAGAAAGTGCTGCCCTGCAATGTGCAGGGTGGATAACCAAATATGTTTCTTTTTGTGAGTTTATACATCCTACATACTGCAGGGTGGTGCTTTATCCTTGCTTGCCTTCCAAATATTTCCCATAGCCAAAAAGGAACAACTCGGTTTTGTGACCTCTATTTATGGATCCGATTAACCTCTGCATGAATGGGGTTTTCCCTCCTAAGGTTTTTTGCCGTTAATACATTTTATATGTATAATACTCACAATTTAAGAGTAATTTGTTCAAGATAAAAAAAAAAAAAAAAATTTTTGCATTTTAACTTCTTCCACAAGTTACGTGCTGCGGATGGATAGGCTGCTGATTTACTGCTCAGCCGCTTCCCCCAGGGGGGGGGGGGTAATAATTCTCTGTATGTGTATAATTTTTCATTTTACTTTTATTTATTTTTATTTATTTTATAAAGAGGGAGAAACTATGTTTTATTTTGATCCTCACTGCAACTGATCACAGAGTGATGAGCAAGCAGGTCTCTACAGGTTGGAATTGCTGATCGCAGTACCTTTATCAGCCAGCGTGGGGTCATCAGAGGACTGGAAAGACCCTCTTAGAACTATTTTATTAAGATCACCAGCGCAGGACTTCCAGGGGTCTAACGAGACAAATTTAGAGGTGTTTCAACTATGTCAAAACAGGGGAAAGAGACATGCATCAGACAATAAAATATGTAGAGTAACATTCTCAATAAAGAATTGTACAGTGCACAGATTAGCAGCTGATTCACAATAAATGGTAATTTACTGTATATTCTGTTTTCCGCGAGCCTGCAGTCCTCTACACATGTATGATATTATGACTGACTAAAACATTACCATGACTAATATGTTACGTTGTATACATACAACCTCATACAGCGGTAACAGTTACAACGTCCCTTTGGGTCTTTATTGGACTCTGGGAAGAACAGTTAACACAAACTCGATTCTTGCCAAAGAGGGGATTTGTAGGCGAGATGTAACATTTGAACTCAAGTGAGTTTTAATGCTGGAATAGCTGGGGCAGATGGAATTAAAGTTAACTCTTCATGCAGGAATCTACCCGTGGAAGGGCATTAATAATGCATTGCCAATTCCCAAACCAATACACCCGAGAGAGTGGTCCCTGGCTGCAGGGTTACAGTGTGTTTAGGGTTTGTGGATAGGATGCTTAACTTAAAATGTATGGCGAGTTCCACCTCTAACTGTGAAGTAGGTAAAATATTAACAACAATAGTTTTTTTTGTCTGGGAGTCAGACCACTTGATATAATATCAGTTCTCTTGTTTTCTCTGGGTAGAAAACTGAAATCAGACCACACACAGCGGAGAAATACAGATCAGTCACCTAATTACATGCTCTATGAACAGAAACCGCCAGCATGGTGATTCTACTTGTTTCAATGTGATCAGAGAGGCTGACCAGATCTAGATTAACTCCGTACCACTACAGGACAACGGGGTGTTCTTTACCCTGGTTAAGGGGACAATGTATAAAGATAACCTTTTTAGATTAAGCATAAACAAGATAACTGGTATATGTTCCAGTTAACTCACTTATAGGGTAGTATGTGAATTCACTGGAGGCCAACTCAACAGCGGTAACATTTATGTGACAATCCGTAGAATAAAAATGAAATCTACCTCAATATTCATACTGCTGAAACACAAATTTCTAGACTCAGAGTGAACCTGAGGTCCAGGCCTTCTCCATGTCATGGTCCATCATGTCAATTCCGGAAAGGGGCCCTCAACAAAAATCTGGAGTAGGATTTTAAAATGTTGGATATTAAGATATAAAAAAAGCTACTCGGTTGCAGTTTGCGCAAGTGAAAAGAAAAGATTTGTATCCAATACAAGTAAAATTAATAAAAAATAAAAGTATATTTGAAGCTAAAGGTTTCTGTTTACATCTGTATGTTGGTAACATGAAGATGTAGGTGTTTTCTGAGTCAATAATTTGGTGGCACACAATCAAATGTGGAACAACGCCAACCAACTCAGCACCGACTTACAGATAAAACTTCTTTTGCAATAAAGCCTTCAATTCAGCCATTAAAAGCCCAGGACTTTGTGGATTTCTTTTTGTATTGTTTTCTTTACTCTGAGACAACAGTGTTTTTTTTGTATCAGGTTTATGAGAAACTTTTGTTATATCTGTACTTTATTAATATTCACGCTTTTTGCTGGCTGTGTGAATCAGGTTATTTACACCATTGTGGTATCACAGACACTGTTAGGAGTAATTTCAGTTTGAAATAAACCGGCAGAGTAAATGCTGAGGTTGTAGGGTTAGCCTCTTGTTGACATTGTCCGGTTTCTACACACTTCTCAGATTCCGGATTGACTTTAAAACAGGGTGATCGTTTAACTGGCGGCATTAAAACTATATCATTCAGGTCGGCACTTGTTAAAACTCAGCCCTACGTTTATTATAGGCATACCAGGTTAAAGGAGCCACCTATTACCTTTGCTAACGTATGTTGGCTGGGTGCTGCCCTACGCCTGACCCAAGGCACTGTACCAGCTACACCCCTCCACTTGTCTCTGCGGCTGTCGTCCTCTATGCTGAACAGCAAGATATTACTTCGGATCCCACCGCTCTGCATTTTACGGAAGTGTGGAGTAAGTTCACTATGGAGGCTTTGCCAAGTAGACACAGTGCTCCATAGTGCATATCAGCCGGTTATAAGGGAGCTCTATGATCTCCCAATGGGCCAAGGCAGCAGTGGCGCCCCATGGAGCCTAATCACTCAACAAGCTGCCCCTGGTTACTCTGACCCAAGCCAGAATACTCCACTGGGTACCCTACCACTGGAAACCAATGTTATCTGGGATTCTAGTTGAAAAATGGGCTTATCACGATACAACCAGTACTTTTACTGTGTTTGCACAACCGAGATATGGGAATTGGCATCTGTGGTTCCAGTTCAATCTTAGGAAATAAATGAAATCTTATTGGTTGGACCATAGATATCTTATTACATAGGAGTCTCACACAGCCCATAACACACAGAGCACTGGAGGTGGAGGGGTTAACGCCCAATTAATTACCTATATTACTGGCAGATTTATTGATAAATAATTGCTGCCCCGCTCCCACCCACTTAGCAGTGCTTGGGGTGAGGGAGGACCCAGGGTGACCTTTTGTTTCCATAATTCCTGCCATCATCTTAAAGAACAGTTAGCCCGTGAGTGTTACGGACAACCCTGCATTCCAAACATCTGAACCAATTTACATTTTTTATGCCTTCAAGAAGAGACGACCTGAACTGGGATTTGCACTGGGAAAACAATCTTTGTCAGAGAATAATTTTATGTGCTCTAAAAATCATAACAAGGGCCATTCTTTATGTTACAATTCAGAATACTGGTGATTCTGGATAGTGATTGTTGAAGCAGTTGCTTTTTTTAACGATTTTTATTTACAGTTCTACATACAGCAGCCTGGGTGTCTGGAGTAATAAGGACTTTAAGCAGCATTTACACAGCGGCTGGATCATTTCAGCGCAGCCTTTATGAGTTATTAATGCATTCCATTTCATTAGAAAAAGTCTAGTATCCAAGACTGTATTCTTGTTTTGAATGCATGCATGGTCTCCTGTGCATTTAACAGCATCCACATAGGTGAATGCATTATCTGGTTTCCATTAGAAAATGAGATAGTGAGAAGGGGGAGAGGGGGTAGATGGTGAAAAGGTAGGGAGAGGGGGTAGATAGTGAGAAGGGGGGAGAGGGGGTAGATGGTAATATTCCTTCCATAGAATTATTATTGATGCTAAAGTCAATTTATACGCACCCTCTCTGATAAAACTGGAATGCAATGGAATGTGACAGGGGGAATAGAATAAAAAGTATAGGAAAGTATATCAAAATTGAAAAATATTTGTTATAATAATAGATGTTGCATTAAGAAAAAGAAGCAATCTAGGGTGAGGTCATACGACGTAATGAGTTGTTTTATAGGGAGGGGTTACATTAATTAATATACGTTACAAAGTATAGAGTATGCATTGTGTTTTATGTCAACTAAAATTCCTTCTCTCCCAATATGAACAACTTTTACAAAGATCTAGAAGTTTTCTGACCGGACCCAGGAATACCCCCCCACACCCCATACGCTCACGTGATTTTGTGTTACTCCTGCCAAACTGTCATGAACAAGTTGTACTGTTGCTAAATGGGGACATTGCTAAAGGCAAATTACAAACGAAGCTGCAGTTAATTTGTAATCCCGATGAGTAATATCTGTGTGAGGTCCCCTACACCCTGAGCACCCCGCCGCACGCCCGCTCCAACGCAAGCCTGACGAACGCATGGAATCCGATCAGAGATTCACTTGCCGCATTGTTTAACTGTAAATTACTTTACAATAACAGTATCCAGAGGTCCTAACAGTCCTGAATTTGCCAGGACAGTCCTGAAAATACTATCTACGTCCCAGCTGTTGGCTGTCCTTGCCAGTTTATTGGGAGTGGTGGCAGCTACGCATGAGGAGTGTACAGAGCGTTTAGTGGGCAAAAATTGGGAACTTGTGAAAAAGTACCCAATGAAGAATGTAGGTTTTAGAAGAAAGAAGTCACAGAACTCCCTCCTCCCTTAGAGAGAAGTTGCGATCCTTAATAATTTATTGATAAAACATCAACATTGTCCGCCGCCTGAGTTTGTACCTCAGGACCTGTCATTCAGGATATCAGCGCATTGTGCAGCGTAATAAGCTGCCTGTCACAAAATATAAAGCTTGATTGATGTAGGAGACACATTGTGTGAGTCACAAGTACACACCCTAGAATACGCACAAATCTAGGAACACACACACACACACAACCAAAAAAAAGACATGAGAGCCGGTGTCTAACACAACCAGTGTGCACGTACCTACCAGCGGGACGATCGGGTATTATTACTGTTAATGTTACTCTTTTTATGACATCGAGTTGTTTTTTGCGGCATGGTGCATGGGGAACGAAAAACTCAATTCAACTGAGACAAACCGACACATAGGGTAAAGAGATTGTGGTACGGGGGGGGGGGGGGGGACACAAAGTGTGAAAGAAATGGGGATTTGGGAGTGCGATATTGGAAGATAGATGAAGTGACAATTGAGAAATACAGAACAGATCTGAATCTTAGAGGGTGGTTTTTAATTTGGTAAGTTGGGAGACGCTTGACTTTCAGTGATCGTTTCTAGACCTTAACATTAAATTACACTTTCACCAAATTTCCAAATTGTACATTCAGTTCAATCAATGGAATAGTCAGTTTGCAGAAACATTCCATTGGTTGCTATGGTGATAAAACCACTTTTTAAACTTTGCATAGCTCCCATAAAACCAGAATTGAACAAATAATGAGTCTGTTGGAATAAATTACTCTTGAGAAGATATCCAACAGATAGCACTTAGATGTCTCTGAACAACTTACAACTGTACTGAGGTTTGGTTTATTTTGGTCATTTGATGTTACAATCCAAATCCCTATCCCAGCAGACAACGAATCACATCAGGCTTCTAGTCGTTCAAAACCACAGGAAGAAAGTAATAGACAAGCGTCCGGTGACCATCCAGGACACCCAGCGTAATATTTTATATGAATTAGCATTATACTGTATTGCTTTATATATATATATATATATATTGATTTGTAACATATCATGGGGGAGACCATCAATAAAATGAATCTATATATTAGTATGGCGAGTTACGGTGGGGTCTTGGTTGGTTAAATGAGGTTATGCTCTAATGTTAGGATCTGGTCCTATTGATGTACACTTATTTTAAGAGGTCCTAGAGGTACGCAGTCATAGAAGTGTCATAATAACTCACTTACTAACGTACAGCTAACTTGGTTATGATGTGTGTTGCTCCCACTAGCACCGCTTGTTCCTACTAGTACTGTTTGCTCAGTTTTATTTATGAAATCCATTCTGCATCTTTCGAGTGCTCCATACAAACCAACACCATCCCATATAGATCACACAACAAAGAGGCCGTAGGTTCTATATGGATATCACCAAAAACAAAAGGCATCTTCATTTCCCTTTTTTAGGATCTACAAGGTCTCTGGCCTCTGCTAAATAAATGATTTTTGTAAGGGTTGGGCGATAACTTTGCTCCAGGAATTTAGATAATCCTCACTTATCGAATGATGAACTTTTGAATCTGCAGCACAAGTTGTCAAGGTACACATCGTTTTAATTAATTGAGTTATGCTAAAAGCCGTGATGGTGACAACTCCTCTTTAAGACACATAAGTGTATTTTGTTTTCAGCACGGATCATACTCTATTTCCTCCTCCGTCTTTGTATAGCTGGCAGATGTCCAAATGTATATAAGATACTCACAAAGCACACCGGGTAAAGTCATTCATAGCTTTAAAGTATGTAGTGTAGCTCTGAGGCATTATCACTCATCTGGGATCCTTAAATAGCCCCAGTTACTGAAAAGCAGTTTTATTTGTTAACTCTTAGTGTCTCAATCACTAAAACGTGTACAGTCAGTCACTACATAGACACTTTTAGGGCCTGATCAACACAACAGCAATCATGATCATGGCAGGACAGCAACCTGGTTCCTGTAGCAAACACATGAGGAGCATCGCTGTCCTTCACTGAATCCCACATCCCAATAACCGACTTGGATAGAGAGCCTGTCTACCCTAAACCTTAGTTCATGGGAGGCCGGTGACGTCACAGACACACAGACTCAGAGGGATGACAAAATGCTTGGCGAAGGCGGAGTTTTTTTATAAATATAAAATCCTCACTTTTAGTTTTTTTTTTTTGTGTTTTCCTTCTCGGTGTCATCAGACTTCAAACAACTTAGTCTTTATCACCAAGAAAGACCCTCAACCTGATGAGCCTACAAGGGAAAGAGAACAGGACTTTATTAGCTCCACCATAGAGCATGAACCCAGTGCAGTATTTGAGCTCCTAGCGATACCATGAATATCACCAATGCCTAAAAATGGCAACCTAAATATCTGTTGAAATTTATTGGAGAAATAATTTTCTCCAATGCTAATCTACCTTACTATATTATATATCACACACACACATATATATATATTATATATACACACACACATACTCAAGAAAGGACCGGAGGTGGTCCGAAACGTTGGCCGTGCCGATTGAAATAAACTAGTGTTTAATGCACTTTACCACAAAGACCCGTGAGTGCCCATTTTTCTTTGGTTACGTATATATTATATATATAAAATTTATTTATTGTTCATCGATAATTTTTTTATTTTTTTCTCTCCATGGTACTTCCCCGTTGAGTACTTAAGTTTATATAGTTTGACCTTCATGATAAATCTCCCTTTTATTTATTATGTGTTTGAACATGTAGTGAGGCTGACCAGCAGGGTTGTTCCCTTTTCACACAAAAAAATACAAACTATTAATTATTAAATATTCCTTCCATAGAATTATTATTGATGCTGAAGTCAATTTATAGGCACCCTCCCTGATAAACTAGAGAGCCACTCTATTGGCGAAGGATATTGAGAAACTTTGTCATTGTTGATTTTTTTTGTCTACTTATTAAGTAAATACCCTCGGGGGGGGGGGGAAGTCTAGTAATTGTCCTTTTTTATTCAAATATTCAGTTTGACAAGAAGTGTTCTACTTTTTCCCCATCATGTTTTTGGGATAGAAACTTGTCTAGCGTGGTCAAAAACGTCTCAATGGGGTTCATTTCTAAAGAGCAAGTTTAACAAAGTGATCTTATCACCATAACAACCAATGGAATGTTCCTGTTTATTGGACAATTGTTTTGGTTGCTATAGAAACAACCAACATTGCGAGAATAGAAAGTTGCATGTCAAAATAGAAAGACGCAATTATCCTCCTTCACCCTCGATTATAAAATGTAAAGGACGCAGATAGAGAACTCATGAAAGTAAATGTAAGACGTCGTTCACATTTACTGGCGATCACTGACCTGGTTACGAGGTCTGTATATAGGGACTCTCCCTTGTAGCCAGAGAGAAGTTATTGTAATCATGCCGTCGGGTGGCAGAGTTATTATTTAGCAATTAGTGACACTAATAGATTAAGGACTGTGTTCTCCATGCTGCGTACCGATGACAGTTCCGGATAATTATATGCATGTCCTTGCAGGTACTGCCCTGCATCCAGTGGGATCCAGAGTCCCAGGCGTGGAGGATTTCACCCAGAACTGGAAGAACCAGCCAGCAACGCCCAAGCCCTGCTCCACATTACATGAAGCCACACCTAGAGGGGGAGCAGGGACCTTCCACGCAGGGCAGAGCCTCCGCTGGAACCCCGCCGTGGGTACTTTAACTGGCACGCTACAGGGCTGACAGATCACGGATTCTTCCCATAACGCAAACATAACAACCCTGCCTCGTCTTACAATTAATCGCCCTCGATTACCGGCAATGCAGCGACAATGTCAGTGATATATCACCTACAAGTAAATCCCTTAATCCATACTGAATACAATCGTCTAATTATACAGCCCCTTCTTAACATTGTAATTAGTTATTAATACTTTGTATCAGAAAGACCACACACACAAGGGGGGGGGGTAGTGATAAATGAAATACAATCACCATAGCAACCAAAGGGATATACCTGCCCCAGAACTGCTCTTTACTTTTTACATCAACATTGTCGGGGTATTTTAGAGAACAGCACATAAGGGAGTAGCGGTGACACCCCCGATTCTCTGATTGTCGGTTTCCCCACATACCACCACCTTGCTATCTAGACTAACAAGGACTTTATGCACCATTTATTGTTAATTTATGTGATATTTTACAGCACCATCATACTCTTCAACCAGGACAAAACCTGATGCTTTGTGTGTTCCTCTCGTGAGCTAATTTGATGCTTTTTACTGAAGGCAGTGGCGGATCTACCGGGGTCGCGACTGCGACCGGGCCCCGGCGGCAGGGGGGCCCAAGCCAAGGGGCCGCCCGAAATCTTTTTTACGTTTTTTTTTTTTTTTTTTTTTTAAATAAGGCAGGGGCGTCCAACATGCGGCCCGCGAGACCTCGAGGTGCGGCCCGCGTAAGATCGGCAGCCAGGGCAACCGATCTTACACGAGCCGCACCTCAAGCCCTGCTACTTACTTGTGGGAGGGTCTTCTGGACAGCACAGAGGAAGCGGAGTTCACGTGACATCCTACTTCCTCTGTGCTTTAGCAGAGAAGGCAGAGGGAGGCCGCGCCCCCTGCTGAAGTCTGTGAGCGGCATCGAGGGAGCTGCAGTGCAGGTAAGGGGGTGGGGAGGGTGTTTGAATGAGTGTGTGTGATTGAGGGAATGAATCTGTGAATTAATGATTATATGAATAAATGAGTGTGTGTGTGTGTGTGTGTGTGTGTGATAGCATGGATGTGTAAGTGCTGGAACCTAGGCATGATGGGACTGTGATTGCTGTTAGCAATCACACTCCTATCATGCCAAGTCAGCCAGTACATGCTGAAACCTGGCCAGCTGCCCCCCTTGTGTAGTGATGCTGCCAGCAGTATGGGGTCTGCACTTACAGCCACCCTGTACCAGCATGTACTGGCTGACTTGGCATGATAGGAGTGTGATTGCTAACAGCAATCACAGTCCCATAATGCCTAGGTTCCAGCATTTACTGGATGGATGTGTAAGTGCTGGAACCTAGGCATGATGGGACTGTGATTGCTGTTAGCAATCACACTCCTATCATGCCAAGTCATATTGCTAATTTTGTCCAATTGTGTGTTACCTACTTTTATTAAACATGTAAGTTTTTATTATTATTTTTAAAGGTGGGGGTCATTTTCGGTTTTGGCTAAGTGAACCCTGAATGTTTTGGTCCAGAATTTTCATTTTAGTTCATTCCTAGAATAAATCTAGGGAATCCTGAATTTGTAGTCGCAAGACTTTCAAGGCCCAGAAATCAGTGAGAGGAAGAGTAAAGGTTTTGTGTCATTTTACTTTATTTTAATCTGCATATTTTATTAAAGGCCATATTTTTTGTCACAGTGAAAAATGAGTGCGGCCCGCGCACGTATACAGTTCTGATGAAGTGGCCCACTGCAGAAAAAACTTGGACACCCCTGGATTATGCCCTTTGTACATGCGCCCCTTTTTCTTTGATTATGATTCAATATGTAAATTGAATTTGTTGAATTAGTTGAAAAAAAATTGTTGGGTAAAAATCATGTTTTTTTTTGGGGGGGGGGTGAGGGGGGGGGGGTGAGGGGGTGGGGGGGCCCTTAACAGATTCTCGCACCCGGGCCCTGAGGCGTCTAGTTACGCCCCTGACTGAAGGACGTGATAGTATCCAATATCGGAGTACACCATCAGTACATTGAGATGCTACAGGACTGCTCCCTGTGGGCTGAATTTTTTCAGCACCTCCATGCCAGCGAATAGTTTGCGTCATTGTGAAGATGATGTTATGGGGACAGCAACAGCTAATCACAACTATCTGGAGACACGGAGCTGTCACCACATCATACGCGACAGGCTTCCGCTTCTCGGTTAAGGCCCCTAGAGCATTAACTTCAGAACTGTATGCAGCTGCCAGCAGACTGAGTGGATACGCGTTAGGCAGAGTTCCTCCCAAGCAATCAGTGAGAAAATCATTATCAGGAACTTTCCAGGTTGTGAGCGAGGACAGACTAAGCTTTGTTGTGGCTTATGACACACCTTGGGTGTGCGGTGATGGCACCACAATTCTCCTCGATGCAGCTGGCAGGAGCCGGAGCAGACAGAGTGATGCGAGCTTCTCTCCATCCATGGAAATATGAAACAGAAATGGGGAATTTATGGCATATCTTATTGACAGAGGTTTTAAAACCCAAATAATAATTTAATGCAAAATAGCAGGAATACATGTAATAAAGTTTTTAGTGCTGGATTTAATTCATTCATAAATTTATCATAGGGGTCACAGTTCTACTATAAAAGCTACAAGAAGGTAAATAATGCATTGGGTAATATTTTTGTTTCTATCACATGTACAACACAATGAGTTGAGCTTTGAGAAGAAACAAATATTTCAATATGATCACATGGACAGGCCGGGCACCTAACAGCGCATATTTATCTTTGACGATACCCTAGGTCTAGCCCAAGGCAGTTCCCCCCATTATCTCCCCTCTGTGGCCACCATCGTCATCACTGGCTCCCAATTACCTTCAGAATTAAATTAAAAAAAAAAAAATAAGGCCCCCTATAACACTGCCCCCCATAACACTGCCCCCCATAACACTGCTCCTCCATACATTTCTGCCCTCATAAGCAAATACTCTCCTACTCGATCCTAACGTTCTTCCCATGGGCTAAAGCTCTCCTCCTCACTTTTCTCCTCTTCTTTTTCCCCCCTCTACAAGATTTCACTCGGGCTGCCTCATATCTTCAGCATTCACCCTCCTTCCCAACATTCAAGAAACATCTCAAAACCCAACTCTTCAGAGAAGCCGCACCATCTTAGCTGCTAGAACTTCCTATACAGCCGCCACGCAGGAATGTTGTGGTTTCAATTCCTTGACTTCAATATACATTAGGAAGATCGAGCCCTAGTAAGCTCCTGCTGCATGACATACTGGGTTTCCTTTGTATAAAATACAACACTAGAAAGATTCATATATATATATGTTGGCCCTTCATAATGGATAATCAAGTGAAGGGAGCTAAAACCACCGGTAGCTCTATGGATCATCCATTGGAGCGCTATGTTCCATGGAGCTCAGGGACACCTATGGATAATCCACCACTACTCTTGGTGACCTAACTGGGAACGACCAGAGATTTAAACTTTAGACTTTTAGATCTTAAAAAAAAGATATAAACGATGAATATACTGTATAAACACAGAAAAAAAACGATTCCATCTTTTAGTGATGTAGAGCCGTTGTCAGCACACCATTTTTATATGCCTGCTGCGGCTTGCGTCGATAGGCGCTGCATGATGCGGTTACAGTGATATCATAGTTTCACAGGCACAACGATGTATATACAAACAATGCATTGTCTCCCAGGTACCAGGATAAACTGCTCTGCGTGGAATAAACCCAACTCCTGCCTGAACTGGCTTATCACTTCACGTGACTCCACACGCTTTACCAAACCCCCGCAATACGGAGCATAAACCTGTCAGTCAGGACCTGATGCCATCATATACAGGAGACATCTCCCTGCACGCGCAGTGACTCAGCCACCTGTGGAAAATCACCTCCCACAGTAACACCAAGTCACATTCAGGTCACCCAGCTTGCCTTACTATAATGACCTCCTCACGTCAAGGACAAAAGGATGCTTACAGAAAGAGCAGAGCCTTCTGCCTCATCGACGCTTGGAAATTAAGTAAAAGAATCATTTAAATCAAACTACTGCTGGGTAGTCAGGGGAACCCTTTCCAGAACAGTGCAGTGGGACATTTATCATTTATTGATGAAACCTCACAAACTGCATCATATAATAAATAACATTACTAAACCACCATGTCAAGCCACACGAGCAGCTGCTATTATTTCTACCGCGCCATGGTAATAGATTGCAAGCTCTTTAGAACAGACTCAGGGAACCAGATTGCAAAGTATATTTTACAATCATTCTGTATATCATGAGCTTGTTACCTTTTTTCTGACATCTGGTATTTTGATAGATATGCCTCGCATGGGGAATCCACACCTCCTAGCATTTCAAATTGCCAAACAGGGACACACTTGTTTTTTTGGAGTGCGATTAAATGTGTGGCTAAGGGGTAGGGCTTTACCCAAGCTTTTTATGCCACTTTGCATCCTATTCATGTAATGAAATTAAGCCATTTCAAAAAGAATGCATTTCATTTTCACAATTCAATTCGTATACATATTTTCTATTGGTTATTCACCCATTATTGTGCGTTTTGGGGGTTATAGAACACTGGGATACATTCTTACCCAGCAAACATTCTGAGCTCCAAAAAGGTCTATTAGGGCTGGAGAGAGGGGCAGTTGGGAGGAATCGTTGAGAGTAGCGAAGCAAATGATGGTATTGCATCTAATGTATCTTTTATAATTTATCACAGTTTCAGTGATGATTGTGTCTAATCCAGCATAAACGTCCAACTGCACAATATGAAAATACTAGACAAGACTAGACATTTTTTGAATGTATATTGGCGTTGAATTTGCGCGTCTGCCATTACAGCCATTGATTTCAGTGGGAGCGCCGCTCTAATAGAATAGGTCCAGAGAATTACTAAGTACGTGCGGGATATTAAAGTATGCTTTCTGGATGAAATCGGATTTTTGAACGCCAATAGCTGAAATACATGTACCAATTTTACCAATATGCACATAAAAATTAGTTAAAATGCGCTTTTAATAATACCGCGTGACATCCAGGCTGCACATGATAAACTCAAGTTTTGAATCTAATGTAAATTGACCTTATGGCTGGAATTTTTTTTTAGGCATTCTCAGACAAATATAGTAAAATATAGTGCCTTCCTTACTACGGATTATCTAGGCTTGTTTGTATCTCACGGGCCGTGGTTTTCCAACTACAGAATATGAAAACGAGCTTGTTTTTTTTTAATATGTTACTCTAATAGACAGTAGCCGGTTCTCTTTCACCTGGCTCAGCTTCAAGCACATGGTTTATCCACGTCTGCTCCGTGTTCATGCACACTGGCAGACATGGGACCAGCTGTGTCGGGATTAGTAGATACAACAAAGGTAGATAATAGGTACATCCTGTGTGCCGTCTGCAGCCCTAAAATTACCAGGCAGCCTGTAATTCCAGAGCAGAAACCAACAGCCAGGAAAGCAGACAAAATGCTGGGCGCAGCATCAAACAAGAGGGGTATAGAGGAGGAGGACAGGACGGCAGGGAGACAGGGAATTACGGGTGTTGGGTAGATCAGTACACAGAATGTTATGGTCTAATAAACAAAGCCATACAGGAGATGTCTTCTACTCCCTTCCACTGCAACACTAGGTGATACATCGTAGACAAACGTCGCTTTCAAGCGATCTCTTTCATAAGAAAGAGGGTTTTTTTTCCCCATTTCAAGATAACACGACGCTGCACAAAGCACGCGTCTTCCCTTCCTGCCGATGCCGTATACACTTTTTTGGTCTCATTGTACAGCCGATGCTTCTAACGTAGTCTGCAAGATGGCCAAGAACCTCTGTGTAACCTCGCTCAGGCTGGGTCACATAGCCAATTATTAAAGAAGTCCACTCATTCCCAAATGGGGAGAATGCAAACGAGGTTATTATCACCTGTCACCTATTTCCACTGAAACATAATAGAAGGTCTTACTTATGAATTGTTTCAGAAAATGTTTCCCTGTTATGTGTTGGTGCTGTCCATGTGTGACACACAAGCTGTGTGCAAGATAAGACATACCATTTAATGTTGTCCTCCTACAAAGAATGAATACAATAAGTTTCATGTAGAAGCAGAAGAAAAGACACATAAATCAAAGAGAAGCAATGGTTCAATGACAGAGATATAGATATAATATACTCACTGGCCACTTTATTAGGTACACCTTGCTAGTACCGGATTGGACCCCATTTTGCCTTCTTCGTGGCATACTTTCAAGGTGCTGGAGACGTTCCTCAGAGATTTTGGTCCATATGGACATGATGACATCACGCAGTTGATGCAGATTTGTCAGCTGCACATCCATGATACGAATCTCCCGTCCACCACATCCCAAAGGCGCTCTATTGGATTGAGATCTGGTGACTGTGGAGGCCGTTGGAGTTCAGTGACCTCATTGTCATGAAACCAGTTTGAGATGATGTGAGCTTTGTGACACGGTGCATTATCCTGCTGGAAGTAGCCATCAGAAGACGGGTACACTGTGGTCATAAAGGGATGGACATGGTCAGCAACAATACTCAGGTAGGCTGCCACGTTTTAATGATAGTCAATTGGTACGAAGGGGTCCAAAGTGTGCCAAGAAAATGTCCCCCACGCCATTACACCACCAGCCTGAGCCATTGATACAAGGCAGGATGGATCCATGCTTTCATGTTGCTTACCTTTCTGTCACCTCGAACCAGTCTGCCCATTCTCCTCTGACATCAACAAGGCATTTTTGTCCACACAACTGCCGCTCACTGGATATTTTCACTTCTTCAGGGCATCCTCTGTAAATCCTAGAGATGGTTGTGAGTGCAAATCCCAGTAGATCAGCAGTTTCTGAAACACTCAGACCAGCCTGTGTGGCACCAACAACCACGCCACATTCGAAGTCACTTAAATCCCCTTTCTTCCCCATTCTGATGCTCGGTTTGAACTTCAGCAAGTTGCCTTGACCGCGTCTACATGTCTAAATGCAGTGAGTTGCTCCCAATCGGCTGATTAGCTATTTGTGTTAACAAGCAATTGAACAAGTTTACCTAATAAAGCGGCCAGTGAGTGTATATTTAATTCAAGCTGCCCATTTACTGCATTAATAGGGATGACCAGGCAGCCGCTTGCTTGCGTGTTAAAATGTTGTCAGTATTATGTTCTTAGTTTTACCAATTAAAATATCCAGCTGAAAAAGGGACATTTAGTGCAACACAACGTAAAAAGGGATTTTTATTTTGACATCAGGTCTTACATGTGTAATGTGGGTTTACGCTTAGTGTACTCTTAGGCAGGGCTTTAATAGCTGGACTCCACACTATCATCTAGTAAAAGTAATTGCTCAGGTTAATCAGCAAGCCATCCGGTGATGCTATTATCCTTTCCTCACACCACGTGTCTTATCCCATCCACCTCTATAGTAAAGGAGCCACGCAGCATGTCTGAGCAAGTACAGTGGATTTACCCAGAAATCTTTTCCCTCTACTTCAAAGATCAAGACAGCAACCGAAGCCCTGATAAAACCTATAACTCTTAGGCTCATAGTCATAATGTAAACACCCAACTGCCCAGAAGATGAAGTGCAGCACTGGTTATTTATTGTTGTATGTAGCGCCATCAGATTCCGCAGCGCTGTACAATGGGTAGACAGATCATAACAAAATGACAGACAGAAACAACACGTGAGGAGGGCCCTGCTCAAAAGAGCTTACAATCTAATAGATCCGCTTCAGGAAGGACACAATGCAAAAGGAAGTTACAGTGATATTAGTTGGGCGCTGTTAATGTACCTCTAAGTAAACAACATTACATATGTTCACGTGTCTAGACCGTGGGTTCTTATTGTGACCAGATCATGGATAAAAGTTATTTATTTCACCAGCAGAATAATCACATGAACAAGGCTGGAGATGCAAAGATGGAATTAGGTTCCTCTAATCTATTTTTGTATCTACTGTAAAATCTAAAACCTAACTTTGTTTTTGTCTTATTAATGTTTGTATAACACTGTGCAAAAAGACAACAAATATAAGCAAAGGGAGAAAGAAGGTGTGTAGAGGACTGGGGACCAATTCAGTGACCCATCGAAACCATTAATTGGTGTTAATGGTTATTACCATTACCCCAAATAGCAACTGCGCAATCTAGACTGTGACCCCTAAAAATGCTTTATCTAAGCCAGTAACCATTTCATTTGATGCGTAGACTGTTAGGGTAACCTAAACAGATACATTTCAGACCACAAAAGCACTTTGCCTTAAACCCACAAGAAGTCTAATGAGATTTAAAATGCCATAATAAGCTTAAATAAAACACACCTGGGGGGGGGTATAACATCAGAAATGTAACCCTTTCAATACCAAAGCATGTGCTGCCTCATAAAAATGAGGTCACCAGGCTACCGATTTAGAAACCGACAGGGGTCCAGCATAGGGGAATAAATGGAATTATTTACATAGGATGTACAGCTGAAAATGTTGCTAACTTTGTAGTAATTAAACCATTCTCACACTACCCGCAGGCATGTGGGGTTTTGTAATGTATTTGCGCCCTCTAGTGGACACATACCGTAGTTACAGATAAACACACCGCTGGTTGTCAGGGCACATTCGCCAGGAAGTATAGCTATCTTTACATTAAGACCCTATTGTTCCACAATAACAATCGTTACCCTTTGCACCAAACAACCACCGCATTTGTGTTTTTAAAAACGCACTAATACCTTGAAAATAACGCTCTAGATTGAAAGCTGGATTGAGCAGGGCCCTCCTCATTACTTGTTACGTACTGCTTTACCCATTGTACAGGGCTGTGGAATATGACGGTGCTACATAAAACAAGAAGTAATGTACGGGGACTGAAACCACAATCGTCGCGACAACCTTCCCTTTAGCGAATAAAACTGTTTAGCTCCTTGAAGCTTAACGGTTCGGTAAATACAGGAAGGTAGAAGATTTCTACAACTACGCAACACAACTCTACAACCCACTAAACAACACGCATGCCCGGCTGCAACCAACACAACAAATGCATGCCAATCATTGCATTTATTACACTTCCTACCTCACGCCCATGTACAAGCCAGCCAATCAGGTACTGTTGCTGGATACCTTCTATTGGACCATAACAACTTCGTCACATGTGGTTCTAAAACGTTCTTTCTGATTAGCCAGCAGCTATGTCAGTCAGATAAGCTAATAGCATTCTTATTTATTATTGGTTCTACTTCACGTCCATCCTTTGTAAGTGTTCACCCATTGGCTAGTATCATCGTCACTCTCTAAAAGGAAGTTGGCAATTGGTCAGCTGGCAGGCGTCCAGTAATAGGCGGGATAGGTTGAGTTCGGTCCGGGCTCGGTAAGAGGTAATGTCGTCATAAGGTTCGGGTGAGTTGAGTAGCTTCCGGTAGCGATACGGAGGGAGGGTTGAACATTGGAACGTTTTGTTTCGGGAATGAGATGGAACTGAGTTTAGCTGCTTCCGGGAAGTGGGTGGGACTGGTGTAAATAGGTTGTCCCAAAAACTGACACTCCGGTGGAAGTAGTACCTGGGGTAAATAGGTGGATAGCGGGGGATCCCGGCAGTGTGCAGAGATCAAGCGAAGTACCGGGTCACGCGAATGGGCCTACGAGTTAACACTTTAGAGGCAGCAGTGCTTTGCCTCCAGCACTTACTGTGTGTTTATGTGTTACAACTCAGTGAAGAGCAAGCGTTCAGTAGCATATTATAGCTATGGAGCAGGATCGAAGGAGAGTGTTCCGAAGAGCTAACTCTCTAAAGTGGCTGTTATCATTCGTTATACCAGAAGTCAGCGCTTGGAAGCGGAGGCTAGAGGGAGGTGAAAAATATATCGCAGGCATTGGCTTCTGTGTGCGGAAAAATACAATTATTACACGCAGATTCAATATATAAATCCGCTCCCTGGCACAGCTAGACCCAGTCGTAGTTAAAATCATCCCAGGTCTATTCCGTAACGGAACTCCCGTTCGTTACACCAGCAGGTTTCACCAGTGTGAAGGTCTGAGCTGGCCCTGCGTAATGCATATTTCAATCATTACTCACTGGGGTTGCCCCTTCTTGATGTAGGAGAGTTGTGACTCGCGTGAATACAGTCATGAGCACCAACACCGCTTTAGAGAAATAACACCCCCCCCCATCATCTAATATATATTGACATAGAAATGCATATTTTTATCTGGACATAGAATATTAGGGGCTGACCGTGTCGTCTGTGATTTCAGGTCTTTTCATTCCCAACTCCTGCAAACCCCAAAGATTATAAGAAGCATACTGCAATTAAGCAAGTTGGGTCTGGTCCCCAAAATAGCGACAATGAGCTGAACAGCAAGCCCCTCGCTATTCATTTGTATCAAGGAAACCGCGCAGGTCAGTGACAGACTGTGAGATCCTCACCTGTCGCTCTAAATCAGATTGTTATGTTATTTACTACTTATGTCCTGTCCTACCCATTGTACAGCGCTACAGAATATGAAGGTGCTATATAAAACAATAATAACCTCGTGACCCATGGGGAAAGCACGTATGAGAATGCATAATATTGTGTGTATATATATATATATATAACCTCCCTGTGCCTTTTCGATTATTTTGAATTATTTTATTCTTTTAATATTCTTAGGTATTCTCAGTAGAGCGTAGGTGTTAAAAAGTGCTTTTATTTTCTTTCAGGTCACTATGACAGCAACTGCTGCTGTAAGTCCAAGCGAATACCTACAGCCGGCTGCGGCCACCACCCAGGTTAGTTCAAATGTCAGCTCCGGTGATGGGCCAGGTAAACCACACATGCCTAACGGTGTGCGTATTAACGCCCTGATAATAAAGAACATGTATGTGAAATGTATACTATGCATGCTTGTGTGACCTAGCTGAGGATCATGCGACTTGTAGCTGGTGATTAGCCCTGCTTTTATTGCAGATATTAATTTTCTGGGTATTCCTACAATAGTAAAATATAAAATAGAACTAGCTTTCATATTTCTGTCTTCAACTAGGTGTGAAAACTGACTTTGAACACTGGGGATCTTGCTCATAAGATGTTATGGCTGGCAACAGAACCACTTGCTAATGAGACCCTTCTCAATTAACTCTTTATGTCTCTTGATCGCAGGATGCACAGCCCTCTCCTCTGGCACTACTTGCAGCCACATGCAGTAAGATTGGTCCGCCAGCTGTTGAAGCGGCACCGCCAGCGCCCTCTCGAGCACGCAAAAGACTGGTACCCATAAAGCCTGCCCCACTACCCATGAGTCCAGCCAGGGCTGGCATTGGACTGTTGTCTCCAAAAGGCAATATTATCCAGATACAGAGTCCCCAGATGAACGCAGCTGGACCAGGTAGCGGGCAGCTCATCTTCACCATCCAGAATCCAGTTTCCAAGGGTAACAGATATCAGACTTTGCAGACCCCCAGCCAAACATTGTCCATGCCACAAAACCTGGGTAATCAGTTACAGATCTTTACTGATGGAACAGCTGTGCTCACACCAACAACCAACTCTTCAAAACATGTGCCCATTAAACCAGCACCCCCACAAAAGACCAACAACCTGATAAAAGTAACAGGCAACTCTAGCAACAGTGTCACTCTGGCACTGCCGCTCAGTACCCTGGGAGACTCCACCACAGAGACTGGCACTCAACTTCTACCAGCGAAGCAGAGCAAAAAACTGCGCAAGAAGCTTCCTCCATCAGCACCAGCCCCTGGATCTCCTACCCAGGAACAGATGGAAACCGTGTTAATTGAGACCACCGCAGAAAACATTCTGCAAGCGGGTAACAACCTGCTCATTGTACAGAGCCCAGGTACAGGGCAGCATGCTGTACTTCAGGTGGTACAGCCCAAAACTGACACTCAGTTGGTGCAAATTCCCCAACAGGCACTAAGAGTGGTACAAGCTGCTTCTGCCACATTACCAACGGTGCCACAGAAACCAGCACAGTGTGTTCAGAATCCTGATCCGTATCCCACTCAGGTACCTAAACGGCCTTACAGTTCCTTCCTATACCAGCTATAATTGCCCACTACGTGTTTGTGGTTTTTTTTTGTTTGCCTCTTTCTCTTTTTCTGCTATCTCCCTGCTGACCTGTGTCTTCTTGTATAATCTTCCATTATGGGCTTTTTTGATGATCACTTACTCTGCATGCGGACATCGATGGCTGTCCAGAAAAAGCACCTTCTAAAGTGCAATCTACTTTCTTAAAGCTCCAAGTTCTCTGTAAAATTACTTGCCATTGTCAAAAAAAAAAAAAAAAGTAAAGTAAAAGTTTACTACCATTCATTTAATTCTGTTGTATTTTCCTTTCTCTCAGATATATGTTCGCACAGCTTCTGGGGACTTACAGGCTGTTGTGGTGCAAGAAAGTGCACCTGCTCCACAACCATGCACCTCAGGGGGCACAGGTTCTTTGGGTGGTCCGTCTCCCACGCCCACTCCCACCAAGAAGAACCTCACCCGCAAAGAAAGGCCATTACCCAAAATCGCACCAGCAGGGGGCATTATTAATCTGAATTCAGCACAGCTGGCAGCTGCTGCCCAGGCTATGCAGACCATTAGTATAAATGGCCTTCCAATGCAAGGTGTGCCTGTCACCATCACGAACAATGGAGGTAAGCAAGTGGACATTAGGCTGAAAGGTGTGCGGAATCCGTACGGTATGCTGTCAGAGTAATGTAAAAGAAAGGGGTGAAACATGCTATTTTGCTTTGTATTTGTATGAACAAAACAAGGACACGAGGAGTAGAATCACATTTGGTTAATGAGCATGACCATCTACATTCTGACTTCCATTATTCGTCTTCTAAATCGAATTCTGTGTCTTTATAGGTCAGCCTCAGCTTAGTGTGCAGAATGTGTCCAGCGGTAACGTTGCCATCAGCGGTCTCAGCCCATCCCAGATTCAGCTGCAGATGGAGCAGGCCTTGTCTGGGGAACTACAACCTGGAGAAAAACGGAGGAGAGTGGCCTGTACCTGCCCAAACTGCAAGGATGGAGAAAAGGGGTGAGACGGGGCACAAAAAAATATGCATAACCTGCAGATATGAGGAGTAGAAACGATAATAGGGTGGGAAGTAGGAAGAGGAGGGCAGGCTGGTTGAAAAGTAGAAAGGCGGGCAGAGGAGAGACCCTCTCTCTCTCTCCCTCTCAGCAGGTGGGGTCCCCCTGGCAGAAAGAAGCATGTGTGTCACATCCCCGAGTGTGGGAGAACGTTCCGCAAGACATCCCTCCTGAGAGCCCATGTTCGCTTGCACACCGGGGAGAGGCCGTTCGTGTGCAACTGGGGATTCTGTACAAAGAGGTTCACCCGCAGTGATGAGCTGCAGAGGCACGCACGCACGCACACAGGTGTGTGGCGTTTGCATGCGCTTGTATACGTGTACTATCATTGCATATGGATGGATGTACAAATTTACACCAATACACAATGGCCAGGGCCATGCTGATGTTACTTTGCTCTGATTCTGCAGGTGACAAACGCTTTGAATGCCCCCACTGTCAGAAGAGGTTCACACGGAGCGACCACGTCTCAAAGCACTTCAAGACACACCTTGTGGCCAAGAAGATGTAATGCCCACGGAGCCTAAAACGTAGGACTCCTCATTTGACGCTGTGGAAACTCCCGAACATGTTGTGTAGGCCACACCGCCCGAAATACCTGGCCTCTGCCTGAGATTGCCATTAGTAAGAAGTACCACTCTCTGCCTGTTACATAGCAGCTGGAGAGCTTCGGTAGCGAGACAAGGTGTTTTTTCACCAAGAATGTGCAATTTATGATAAGGGATTGGTTGTGACTCCCTGGTCCATCGTTGCCCTCCATTAAAGTCTTGCACCATTAGGCGGCCAGTTGAAGAGCGTTTGATGAGTGTAATGCAGGACTGTGGCTACCAGGAGGACTTAAACCAGGGAAGAGGCACAAAGTGTGTATGTAATGTGACAGTTGGGCTAGAACATTCCCACTTTTATACTGCCCCTGCAGGAAGGTGCCTTATTACCCCCTCCTTCCCCCAAAAATCATGTAAAAGCTTATTTGTAGTTGCGCTAATCTACCTTTCTACTCAGTGTTTTTGGAAGGTGTTCTTTGCAAGTAGATGCACTAGTAATTGCTGCAATCGCATCCCCTATTCAGGTGGTCTGTGCCAGCAACCTCCCCAACCTCTTAAGATTTACTGCCCTGACCCAATATCTTCCTTGCGGGCAGTAGTGCCAGAAGTCACCATCTAAGCACTATGTATAACACATGTATCAACAATTATGTTGGTTAAATTAAAGAGGCGATTAACTTTGTATGTGTTGCGCCTTTTGTAGTCCTGAGTATATCCACTAAGATTACATTCTTTAATGCTGGCATTGGAGGACGCGTCCCTCCGTGTAATAGAGACCCTTCTAAGGTCTCTTATCGCCCTCCTTCTTTTGCTGATCCCTGGGCAATCCGTAAAGAGAGCTGAGGGATCAGCAAAAAGTGAGATCGCAGTTCTTTAATCATGTTGCAGCCATAACTGCAGAAAAAAAGTAAAAATAAATACAAGTGGTACCCAAACCAAATGTATTTAAGAAAATTCAAGGTGTAGTTTTTTTGGGCCCTCCAAAACATAAAGCTACTCATCTGGGGTATTACTGTAGTTGAGCAACGTTGCTAAGACATGGCCCCTGATGCCGATCTCAGTGTTGCTGAGCAACATTGTTTAAGCGAAGAAATTTATGGTAGATCACTTTCTAAGCTTGTTTAATGAAATGACGTGCCAGGCACGTCACTGGTTGTTACCTGACCGTTTGTGGTGGGCATTGGGCGTTAACATTGGAAGAAAGTTTTAAACAAACAGAGATGGTTTATTTACTGTTAGGATTGTAAAAATGAGGCATCTGAAGTTGTTTTGGCCAATTCAAAAAAAAAAAAACTTTCAGATATTTTTCTAAATATGAAATGCATGCAGGGTCATCACAAGTAAAAATAGATAAGGTAATATTGATCCAGGGTCCAACCGCCTTGGAATAAAGATTTTTTTTCCATTTGAGATGACATTACTGTCTGGTTGTTTTTTTTCTGGTCTTTTTGCAGCCTAATTTCTAATGTAACTGAATGATTGGCGATGCTATTGTCATATTTGATGGAATGGAGATTTTCAGAATCCACATTACTACAGAACGGAATAGCTAGTTGAGATAAAATACCGTGGGTTTTTCTCAGCTTTATCTTATTCTGCTCAGTAGCTGAAAATTATAATGGTTTCATTTTATGGGAACAAAGCCTTTCCAGAGGACATTATTGGACATGTCTGCTTTCTTTGTGCGTCTTATCACAGACATCCTAAAAGTCTAGCCGCACCTTCAGCTCATGCACGTCTGTTATATATAAAAAAGATTTTTATTCTTTTTTTTCTTATTTACATTATTCATGCATAATGATAGAACCCAGGTTTAACCAGTGGGATCATAAATCCGCGTGTCATATTTCCGTCCCTGTTCGGCGCACCGAGGAGGGTCTGCTATGACATGTATAACGTCATCAGATTCCTGCAGACGCGGCTGGGAAGAGCGCCAACCTGCGTGGAACAAAACTTTTCAGTTGTTTAGCGGCACACTTTGGGGTAGTAAAGTCTCTGTTCCCCTCATGGTTGGGGCCTTTTCGTGATGGAACTGTCCCTTTTGGGCCGATGTGATGGATGCAGTCCTTGGGCAGTGTTTCGCGCCTCCCTCTGTCCAGTCGATGCGAATAGACATCTTTTTGACGGCCCGTCGGGAAGTGCCACACTTGCTATTAATCACTGCGTTGAAATTACATCCCCGGCCGCAGGCTTTCGTAACATACGCTAAATGATAAAAGAGGAAATTGGATTAGAGGAAAAACAAGGATATGCGAGCCAATTGTGAATGAGATTATGTGTGAGTATAAAAGGCACCGCTGTCACTCAATGGCTTCTTTAATCAGTCTCGTGTTTGCTCTGCCCGTTTCCAGCACATGCCCCACTTAGAACCCCCATTTTATTGTAAGAGTTAAGGGGTGTACTAGCAAAAAATGGGTAGAAACCAGACCGCATGCTAGGTGTTTTCAAGTACCTCCTATCCTGCTTTACTTTTCACATTTTAATTTGACTACCGGATTCAAATACCTGAAGAAATAACGCTCACTACTGCTTTACCCTCAAAAATCTATGCCATCTAAATCTGTAATGCTTGGTTTGAAGTAAGCAATGTGTACAGCCGGACACTAAATATATCGTACAAAGAAGTGCTTCTGACCTTTGATGGCGGTTACTACAGGCTCTGGTAGGCGTAGAGGTTTCTCCATCGTTGTGTTATTGTGAGCGGTGCGTTGCCCAGTAGCTGATGACCTTGCTAGAGTCTCCCGTGAGAAGAAGTAATCTAGAAGCCTTCTTGTCATGAGTTTCGGCTTATCGGCAGGGATATGGGACAGGTCCTCCAGTTGCTGGTAAGTTATGTACACCCCAGACTCTGGCACCAGCTCCAGCTTAGGGCGCCCATTAGTCTAAACAGGGATAGAGGAAAGTTATATGCACGTTATTACAAAGATCAGGATCATGCAGTAAAAGATTGCCAATTTCACTCACCTGAAGGAAATACTATGAATTATACATAATCGTTATAAAAGTTTATGGCTGTATAATGACACTACCCAGCGAATTAATGATTGCCATAGTTTCATTTTATTATGTGGTTAAAGAGGTTAGAATGTTTAGAAAGAATGTGCGTGAGATAATGAGCAATAGTTTTATAGGTAAAAAAAACTGAATATGACCCAATATGCCAACACCATTATTTTGAGGACATACAATATGCTTAGGTTTTCAGATACAAAAAGTGTCACCACGTAGCAAACTATCAAATCTTTAATATTTTTCTATTGCTTAGAGTTAAGATGCCAACCTCTATGGGTGATGCCCAAGCTGGTGTTCCATCTGGTAGGGTCTCTTGCAACGGTTCCTCCCACAGGACACAAGATTCGGGGAGGGTGCTCTCTCCACTCTCATCCATCTTCATCCAATATTGGAAGCCGCTGGTCACCCCACTAACTCGGAGCATTCCTTCAGGGGGGGTGCTGGATGGTTCTGCTTGAGTATTTATGTCAGTTGCCCCGGTTACTGGGGGCATAATAGGAGACGCCATGATCTCGGAGGAGACTTTGGACTCCGTGGATGAGATAGGAGTGGAGAACATCTGTGAAGCAGAAAGCTGCGGAGAACAAAGATGGCAGATCAACAGGAGAGACCTCTACTTCAAGCTAAAGGCACGCTAGCTCTATTTGCACGTAAAACTTGTCGCTGTTCCAAAGAGATCAAATAAATCCTCTAAGGTAAGCAGTTCAGCAATAAAAAAGCAAGCTCACTACAAAAACTGAGAATAAGTAGGTCTATTCACGGTTCTCTGTGGTTTCCTGCAGGTATGGTCATCATCAGAGTGGTTTACCATGTCCTGCTATCTTCAGGAGTCTTATTGTAACGGTTTGCAGGTTGGACAACTCCCCTTATCTGATATTTTATACTGATAATGTAGGATACGATTGTCGTTTTATTACCTGTGAATTGGTGTTTGGTTCCTGGAATCCTGACAGATTTTTCAGAAAAGAAGCATTACTCTCTGTAGCAACTGAAATAGAAAAACACCAGCATTTAGTTTCCTTCCTGAATCCATATCCCTACTGTATTTCAGCAAAAGTGTCTATGGTTTTAATCATTTCTTGCACAAGTCTGTGTTTGCAGAATTCCACCTCTTAAAACTATAGATGCGCTATATGACCAAATATATGCAGACAGGACAGCCAATTATCGAGGTCAGGCACTGATGTTGGACGAGACGCCCGGCTCACAATCTCAGTTCCAGGTCATCCCAAAGGTGTTCGATGGGGTTGCAGTCAGGGCTCTGTGCGGACAGTCAAGTTCTTCCAAACTCATCCAACCGTCTTTATGGACCTCGCTTTACGCGCTGGGACAGTCATGTAGGAAAAGAAAAGGGCCTCCCCTTTACAGCAGGCATTATGCATTACGGGAGGTAGTGTTCATCTATTACACGTAAAGATAGTGAAGCGTGATTTATCCCTCCAGAGAACCCGTTTCCATCTCTCGAGAGTCCAGCGGCCACGTGCTTTACACAACTCCAGCTGACACTTGGCATTGCGCAGTGATCTTCCACTTTTGTGCAGCTGATCGGCCGTGGAAGCCCGTTTCACGAAGCTCCCGACGCACACCGTTTTTGCCGATGTTGCACATGACAGGAGGGGACAGGAGATTTTTTTAAGCACTACAGCACTCTGTAAGTGTGTGTGGTTTACCACTGTATGACTCCTAGATGCTTCCACTTCACAATAATTGTGCTTACAGCAGACCAGGGCAGACATTTCACAAACTGACTTGCGGTAAAGATTGCATTCTATTAGAGTGCCGCATTTAAAGCCACTGAGCTCTCCAGTTCGACCCATTCTACTGCCGATGCTTGTCTATGGAGACGGCTGTCTATGTGCTTGATTTCATACACCTGTAGCAACGGGTATAGCGGAAACATCCTAACTCAGTAATTAGGAGAGCTGTCCACATACTTTTGGTCATAAAGTGTATTTAAAAACCGTAAAAGGATTTCCCATAAGGTGCCTTATCGGGTCAGGTGATTGTTTGTGCTTTGGCCAAAATAAAACACTAAACCATGCTAATATATAATTATGCTGCTAATCTGTTTTTTTTCTCTCCATTCTAATAATTCATTTTGCCAATAAAGCTAGCGCTCTAATTCAGCTAGCAAATACAGATCATGTAATATCTAAACTATTGCATCATATCCCGCTGTCTTGTATGAAAGACAAGCAAAAATTAAAAGCAGATCAACAACTTTCTTGCCATAAAAGTCCCACATAAACTTATTTTTTATATATCACAATGTTTGCTTTAATCTTTACTTTAAATTATGATTAATTTACATTCTGTGATCTGCTATTTGATTTACTCTGCAGGACTTTGAGGATCACATATTTACATACGACAGATCACTGCAAGATAATATTATTTGAAAGATGCAATCCTCTAAGTGGGATAAAAAGAAGAATCAAATGTGTTCCGAGTTTATTTACGTTTTACACAGAGCACCTTTGATCCACATTTTCAGTTTTTTATTACCATTTTTAAAGATATTCAATAAAAGGTTAGGTTTTAAAATTATTTTGCAATAGAGAGACTTAGAGGATTGGGATTTTTTTTTAAGTATAATTTAAGAGATGTATATATACTATATAGTATAGTCACTGGGATCTAGCCTGCTCTGTTACACAGAGCGCCAACACCTGATGACCTGATCATGGCAGTTACCCTTACATCCATGCGAGAGCCTAACCTCCAATCGTGGGACACAATCCCTGGAGGAGAAGCTTTGCAAAGCGTGCTTTTGGCTATGGGAGGAATAACATCTGCAGCCAACGACAGCGTTTGGTGTGCATACAGAACATCAAACTCACACCAACACCCAAAAGAACATGCCTTTAGGCAACAAATTGCTGCCCCTGTAAAAGTGTCTCCAGGGTCCCATGGACCCACCGGGACCTATGTAAGGGCCGCTCTGAGAGTGCGTACAAGTTCTCACCCACACAGTGGCTCTCTGGCTCCAGGAGTCTGTCATTGTCTCTGGTAGCACTCGGTACTCTGCGGGATAGGGCATCATTCTGTTCCTCCAGACTCTGGATTTGTCTCTTCAGCTCTTTATTCTCTTGCTCCAGCTCCTGGATTCTCCATTCTCTTAGAGCAGCTGCGTCGTTCCTCGATGCTAGAAGCTGATGGAGCTCTGCCACTTGCGCTTCGAGCTCCCGCACAAGCTCTGCATAAAGCGATGTAACTCTACTCCCAGAACGAGTACTCCAGCAGTGTTCACCATGTATAACACGATCTCCAATCGCCGAGTCTCTAACCTTGCTGGTCCCCACCCCATCACGTTCATTTGACCTTTGGTCCTCTGGTTGGGAGGCACTTGGGAATTTGGTGGGGACCGAACAACAAATAGGTCCATTCATGGTTCTCTGTCGTTTCCTGGAGGTAGGGTCATCATCAGAACCACGCAAGATGGATCCACTGGAATAGAACAGATGGGGCAACATTACTATCATCTACACCGAAATCAATACCAGAGTAAGCAGTGCACAATATAACTTACTTGGGTATTCCATGCGCGCCTCCATCATGGTGTTGCTGAAAAGTGGCAGCCCCCAGGGAGGACTCTGACTTCTCCAACCTGCGACCGACATCTCCTGTACTCAAATCCATCAGAAAAGCGGAAGTTACATATCCTCAGCAAAGGCCGACGTGGGAGACCTGCCAGGAACATCAAGTCTGTCACATCCATATAAACCATGGTATCAGATAATGAGCTCAGTGTCACCCTCTGGTAACCACTAAACACAATATTGCCGATCTCTTCAAGGTGGGGGAGTCCCTTATACTAGAGGCCCATTCAGAGGTCGCACAAGGTAACAGGACACCTTGGTACATGGGAGATTTATAGCGCAGTGACCCAGTGAATGATGTCCCTCCCCCAGCACAGCCAGGTCATGACCCGCATTTTGAATGCGTTAAAAGGACCTCATCTCCGCTGGGCATGGCTGCACCGACCCGCTCCCCGCTGCCTGTCCGCCCTACCGGCACCGTATACGCGCATGTTCCGCTCTCATGTTGCCTTTTAGTTAGCAGTCGCAGCTTTTCTCACCTCCATGTGTCTGTTTACACAATGGCTATTTCCGGACCTATGATTCCGCCCCTGGGGGTGAAAACTGCCGCTCCATTGGATAACCTTAAACTATACCTGTCTTCCGATTGCTTGAAGCCCTACTGACCCCACCCCCTAGGTTATTTCAATTGGTTGTTGACGTGAAGTGATTCAGCCCTTCGCCTTATCACCCATTCTCCGGTACTGAGCTAGTGTCCAACCCCCTCCGAACTTGTATCCACGGCAACTGACGCCAGATCCGCCCTTAGTTCGTGGGAGACGTCGAGCCGTGACGTTCTATGTGGCGAACACTTGCAACATTGTTTTCGCGCGTTGTTCGATCCGGCGAGTTGTTTCCGGTCCGTGCAGCAAGTGGCCCTACTGGAAGTGACATCATGGACTTGGGGTTCATGCGGAAGAGTTACCGAAGTGATGAACAGGTAAGAGGTCATGACCTTAGTGCTTAATGACGTCACGGTGGGAGGGGTTAGTCAATTGTTCGACAGTAGAAGAGCTGTTTGTTTTGCCTTAATTAAAAAAAAAAATAAAAAAAAAAAAAGAGGTAGGCCTTTAGCACAGAACCCGAATTGGGAAAGCGGTCTCTTATGTGTCATCCTATTACCGGCGGACGTGCATTCCGTGTCTGTTGATGAATTAGTGTTTTGGGCAAATTGCCAGACTAGATGGGTCATAAGGGTCCCCTGGGTGTAGGGGCACCCATTTTCCCGGATACATACACATTGCATGCTGGGTAGCCGGCTTATGTAAGGTGCTGCCATCTGTGATGTATTTTCCAGGTTGAGGGAAGCCGTTACATAACGAAGGATCGATTCCGTTCGGTTTGTCTTTCCTTGCTCTGCCGACTCGAACGGACAACCTTCTTACAAGGCCTGTTCCTTAGGGAATGTGTGACGAATAAATCACAAAGACCAGCGTATAGAAAATGTATATTGATATTGAATTAGGTCACAGCTACAGCTTATAAAACATGTAACACGCAAAGCAAAAGGGATAAACGAAAACAACGCCACTGTTCTTTCAAGGCCTTCCTCCTAAAGCAGCCTCTCTCCATTCTCCAAGACGCTTCTGCTTGCTGCGCTCCCCTCGCCAGTTATCCCAGAATCCTTTGTACCTCCTAGGCAGTGGTTCACCCAACCCCTGTTTTCCAGAGAGTTCCAGCGAATCTGTATAAGCCAGTTACAGAAGAGACAGTCTGTGTTTCAGGTGTCTGATAACCTGGAGAGGTGGGAATTGTGCAAAAGACTGTACATTGTGAAGGCAGATTGGGATGGCGAGTGCACACATCATATTTGCCCAATTATAAGACAAAGAGATGGAAGTCTGACTATGAGACTAAGATCCAGATCCCCCGCAGCGCTGCAGGGGACCTCGATCCTCCTGTCTGGCAGCCGGTAAACGTCTCTATGATGCGTGCAGACATCCTCCGCTTCTGCAGGGGCTTCTATGCCGGAGCGCCGGCGTAACGTGTCCTTCCGGTGCACAGTCATGGAAACCCCGGCGGATATCCCGGGTAGCAGGGATTCTGGAGCACAGGGGCATATAGGGGGTATAAGGCATATCTGAGGGGCAAAGTGGTAAATGGGTATAAGGCATATCGGAGGCAGAGTGGCAAATAGGGGGTATAAGGCATATTAGGGAGGCAGAGTGATATATTCGGGGGTGCAAGCTGTGGGGCAGATGTGCATAGCGGGGGGTAGGTTGGCAAATAGGAAATAAAAACAATTTTTTTTTTTTTTCTGAATCATAGTTTTTGTTAAATATGAAAAAATAGTTTAAATGTGAATTTATATTTACTAAAACTTCTTTCTTATAGGGTAGTCTTATATTCAGGCTTTTTTTTTTTTATTTATTTTTTTAATATTCAAATTTTGGGAGGTCGTTTTATAAGCAGGGTCATCTTATAATCTGTAGTTATATTTATGAAACAATGTAGAAGTTTCCCTAACTGTATAGTGTTAGCCAGTGTGTGCGTGTATGATGTATATATGTATATATATAGTGCGTTAGTGTTGAATAGCCTGAGTGTGTATGTCAGCATAGAGTGTGTGTGTTAGTGTATGGTGTTAGCATGTGTGTACGTGAGTGTAGAATGTTAGCATGTGTTACTATTAGGTGTTTGTGAGCCTTTAGCTTTACCCTTTAGCGTGTTTGTTACTGTGTGTTGTTAGCGTGTGTAAGTATAAGAATAATGGTTAAACGTACAAGTTGAGTCTTTATGGTGTAAAATACCACGTGTCATGAAGGGGTTAACTGCAGTACTGTAAAGGGGTGCAGTACCGAATAAATGTGTGTTTTATGTAGTATTGCCCCAATAAACATCTTTTAACTGCAGACCCAGGAGTAATAAATGAAAAAATAAAAACATGATTGGGGAAGAAAAAGAGTTGCCTGGCTCCTAGATGTGTTAACTCCTGCGATATTATATTGTGTGCTGTAGCTGTGTCTGATATGACAGCCAAAATCTGACACAGAGGGCCATGTATAAAAAAAAAAAAAGTGATTCTGATGCAAAATCAATAAAATGGTCTTATTACCATGGCAACCAGTAGAGTGGTTTTCATCAGAAAAGGTTTAAGAGCATATTTTGTGTTTAAATTGATATCAATGGTTTGGCTTACGGCAATCAGACTTCACCCCGTTCTTATTATCCGTTTGCTTCTCCTAAGCCGCTCTCTTCCATTTCCCAAATCTTCCTGGAACTATTAATTCAACATACTTTCTATCACGAGGGGGCATGCAAATGGGGTAAATATGGACACCCCCAGTAAAATGATCAATTGGGAAGGTCCCCCTCCAAAGGTAAATTTTGCACATCGCCCCCGTCAGCCACAGGGGGCTCTGCTGATCCATCCATTGCCCTCCAATAACGGGCGTTTAATGTGGACAGGACCCTCGTACTGCTCTGCAGACTCACTCTTAGGAACCTCATCTATATCGGCGAATATTTGAGCTGAAACTTTAAGTAAAAGTATAATCCTATAGATACTGTGCCCTAATGAGCATATCCATATAAACCACCGTATGTAGGTAGAAGGTGGTGCGATTTGATTAATGCTGCATATATGAGAAACCCAGACCATGGGTATACTGCACAGTAAAGTCTACTTATATGTGAATAATTCGCTGTTTAGTGTTTTTTGATCACTTTACACGGCAGCGGCTTCCTTTCATCACAGGTTCAATGTTACTCGGATGTGCTGCCCACGGCATTCGATTCTTTTTGCCCTTTTTATTTGTGCCACCAACCTCCCCCCTCCTCGTGCCGAATATTTATTTCCTCACTCCTGTCTCCTTTTCCAGGCATTTGAAGAAAGCCACTTGGTTTCCCTGGACCCAATCATTCAGTTCAGTGCTTGGTTCCAGGAGGTCACTCAATGTCCAGGCATCGCAGAGCCAAATGCCATGTGTCTGGCTACAGCTACTAGGTGCTAACCGCGTTCCGTCTTATTTTGTTTCTCATTCACACTTTTCACTGTTTATTTCTCTTGTATCTCCTCTAAGTTCCGGATCTCCACTTATCAGAGTCCCATCCATGTTTAGCCAACTTTCCGTATTACTACCTTCATTGTGTTGCTCTTATTGTCCTGCAGGGATGGGAAACCCTCCGCTCGCATGGTTCTTCTGAAAGGTTTTGGTCCAGAAGGGTTCCGATTTTACACCAACTGTGGGAGTAGGAAAGGAGTAGAGCTGGTGAGAATGCCACCTTCTGTCACACATGCTGGTATATCACACGTCGGCACTGCTCATTACATGAGGTCTACAACAGTAAATGTATGTTTTCTCTCTAGGAAGAAAACCCTTTTGCCTCTCTTTTGTTCTTCTGGGAACCCCTAAATCGCCAGGTAAGAGCCGTAGTAACTAATTAGGCTGGCATTCCCAGATGACATCACAGAGGTGTTTTAATAAGATATGGCAACTATCAGATGGGTCGGGGAGAATAGTTCTAATCTGCTGTCAAATTCTATGTATGTCAGGGCTTGACAAATTTGTTGTGAATCTCGGCGCCAGCTAAAAAAGTTAGGAGCCAGGATTTTTTTTTAAACTAACAGTTGGTCAGGAGTGATCTGACCATCATCAGCCCACTTACTAAACTCACAGCATTTGACCTGGAAGCACCCTGGACTTTCAGGTCAGTGCTGTTTTTGTTTTTTTTTTTAATTATTTTTTTAATAATGTTTAAATGTTAACCCCTGCAATGCCACGAATGTGTTATACACAATTGTGGAATTGAAGGGGTTAACGCTGCACTGTCGCTCTCATGGAGCGATCAGGCAGCAGGGGGGTGTTGGGGCTGCTCCCCACACTCGTGTGGAGACCGAAGAACCCTCTCCCCTGTCCCTGAAGCTGCCTGTCTATAGAGCAGCCATTGCAGGGGGAGTCTCTTTGATGACTGCTGTAGGCTTCCATGCCTACAGGAATCATCAAAGGGCTTGTGGGGGGGCTCGTTTTGGCTGTTGCTGGTCTGTCTGGGCTTCCAGCAAAAAGTCCACTAGGGGGCGCTCGTATGTTCCATTCAATGAAATGGGCTTCCAGGCAGACCACCAGCAGCAGAGCCCCTTACAAAATGGGAATTAACCCCTAAATGCCGCAATCGCGGCATTGAAGGGGTTAATGCTGCACTGTCGCTCTCATGGAGCGATTAGGCAGCAGGGGGGTGTTGTGTCAGGTCCCCACACAACCCCCTTTCCTGCCTTTGGCAGCTGAAAACGCTATTGCAGGTTTTCCTGCAATCGCGGTTTCAGCCTACAGGATCACTCCGTGGGAGGGATCTCAGGCTCGGGGGCGGGCTCTGAGTGGCTGTGCTGTCTGCCCAGCAGCAGCTGCAGCGCCCCCGCGTGGTGACGCGGGGGCGTTTTTTTGTGGATGTAAGAGGCTGACAAACTCCTAGGCGCCATTTGTCGGGATTTGTCGAGCCCTGATGTATGTTTACAAATATTTTCAATCATTTCCTACAATCGCCATCCTTTATCTCTTTGTGTTTTCCCCTCTCCCAATCCCTGGGTCATTTTGTGTACTATCCTTTCGTAACTATAATCTACCTTTTATTGATCGAGGGGGTTATTTATGAAGAACAGCTTAAATGTCCTTTTATTAGGGTGCTAGCTTAGTGATAATGCTGGATACAGTACCGGCCAGATAATACAGCTTTATGTCCTACAATTACTCTGAATTATGTTTTGGGGAAATACCTAATATCTCTAAGAAGAAATTGTAAAGTCGCTTAAAAAGAAAACAAACAAACAAGCATTTGAATTTTATCTGATTTTAAATTTAACGGGATTGATAGTCACAGTGTATGTAGTTTATGTGACTGCCACAAACTTTGCATTAACTAGTACAGCTTTAATTCTTTTATTTATAAGACTTGCAGGAAATATATTCAATGTCTTCATAATTAAACTATTGTAATACACCCTGCACATTTTTACAGTGATCTGTTAATGTTGTTTTTAGATAACATCCATTTAGTGATTTTCATTTTGGATGGAACACATGGTTTAAATGACCAGAAACCTCTGTTTGCACTTAGGTTCGGATTGAGGGCTCTGTGGAACGTCTTTCAGATGAAGAGGCAGACAAATATTTTCACTCGCGCCCCAAAAGCAGCCAGATCGGAGCAGTCGTCAGCAAACAGAGCCAAGTTATCCCGAACAGAGAGGTGTGATGGGTGCAAGCAGACGGTCTGCTCGCTAACATCAAACATTCACACAGCAGTCCTTCACTGATATTGTTCTTCTTGTCACATTGAATCCTCTCCCTGCCCAATAGAAATACACCCTCTCTCTCCATTATCTCTTGTAATATGTCTTCTCCCGTTGGACTGGTATGCATTATATACCGTATATTGACATTGTGCATTTTCTGACTTCTAATGACATCCCCCTTAGTAACTCTCCACCTCATATATTGTGTATTTTATCCCCTCCTCGCCTGATCTCCCCCTTCATATTGATAACATGGCTCCCTTCTATCTTTCCTGCCACAATGCCTTTTCACCCATTGCTTTTTACTGTGAAGTTCTTCACTTTGCTCTCGTCCTGCTTGTTTGCCACAGTATCTGCGTAAGAAGAACGCCGAGCTGGAAGAAGAGTACAAAGATAAGGTCGTTCCCAGACCTCCTGAGTGGTGAGTTTCAATGGTATCTTGTTGACTTGAATTCCTCTAGTGGCGATACCATCTTACGTTGTGCCTCTCTCTCTCACTCTCTCACACTCTCACACTCTCACACTCTCTCACTCTCTCACTCTCTCACTCTCACTCTCTCACTCTCACTCTCTCATTTTCCAGGGGAGGATACATCATTCGTCCGTCTGTCATAGAGTTCTGGCAGGGACAGACTAATCGATTGCATGATCGCATTGTTTTCCACCGACCTAAAGAAGGAGAAGCTGAGCCGGGCCCCTGGACACACACAGGGGAAGGCGGCTGGCTGTATGAGCGGCTGGCTCCATAACACCAGGGAAGGGTAACACGGCCTCTGCCCTTCTGATCTTTGTAGCAGGGAGCCAGAAACGAGTCTCATATATTCCATTTCAAGCATGACTACCTCTACGTATTTGTGTGCGTGCTGTACTAAGACCACCAGCCGGTTTATATCTGTGTGAGTGGAGGCTTGGCTTGGACTAAAGTGGTTTAAGCCTTTGCGCCATAAAACCCGACCTAAGCGACACCGGTCTAGTTCCTCCACCCACACAGTGTACTTTGCACCGGGTTAGTGCAATTAAATGTTTTTCAATGTGAATGAAAATGTGTTGCGGGTGTATACGGGAAGGAGACTACTAAAAGATAAACACTTGTTGCCGGATACATATCAACCATGAAATGTATTTCTAACTCTTAACGAGACGTTGTCATAATAAACGGCAAACAAACCCGTTCTGTCGTTTCTTTGAAGCTTAGCGGCCGCACATGCAGACTTTCACACGGATGAGTACCGTATTGGCTCGGATATAGGCCGCCCCCGTATATAGGCCGCACCCTAAAAGTTTGGTGCTTTTTTAAAGAAAACGTTTTTTTCTTTAAAAAAGCACCAAAAAAACATGCTGCCACTCTGTCCCCCCCCCCCCCGAGATATGCTGCCACTCTGTCCCCCCCCCGAGATATGCTGCCACTGTCGCCCCCCCCCCCCCCGAGATATGCTGCCAATCTGCCCCCCCACCGATTTACCAGAGCAGACTCCCGGGTGTCTTGTGGGGCCGGCGGGGGACATCTACGCAATACGCGTATACAACTTCCGGTGCCGGCACTCAGCTGATGTGCCGGCACCGGAAGTTGTGTACGCGTATTGCGTGGAAAGTGCTGGCAGGGGAGGCTGTCTGAGCGTATCGGGGAGTAGGATGCAGGTCCCCTGCACCGCTGCGGGGGATCTGTATCCTAACCCTGCCCGGCGCCCGGGACGGCATGTCCTGGGCGTCGGGCGCTAGACCCCGAATATAGGCCGCACCCCCACTTTAAAGACTTAAAGTGGGGGGAAAAAAGTGCGGCCTATATTCGAGCCAATACGGTATATACTGAGGGTCGTCATGTAATGGGAAACTACATGGAACTGAAGGTAGACATTTTGAAGGTGACGAAACCTTTGATCTCCGAGCGACTGTGACTTTGATAACCCAACAAGTGGATAGAGTAGTTGAATATGTCGCTCACGTGTCTGGGGCTGAGTCACAGGGAACACCTTGTGTAAACGCGGAGGTGGGAGAATGTGACATTAATAAAATCCTGAGAGGGAGCGGTTGTTCTACTGGCCCGCAGGCTGATGTGACAGACCTGGTTACAAAAGAATTTGGTGGACAAGGTTCACAAAGCATTCCGATACAGGAAGACATATCAGAAAAACAAATCACCAGCCAGCGTTCTGATCCGAACCACCAGATTTATGCGTTAGACAAACGTCAGCTCTTAGTACTGTATTTTGGCAAAAACTTTTTTTTGTTATATATAAAACTATTTGTGAGCATTAAAGAAGTGGAAGGCTTCCAGGCAAATAGCCTCTCAAAGTTTAAAACAGGTACATGTTACATTTTTTTTTCCACTTGGGTCCCGTGCAGTATTAAAGGCAAGCTTTATATTTATTTAGCGGATATATTCCCAAGGTTTGAATTTGAATGCTAGGAATTTGCTCTTTGTTCGTGTCATTGCTGGGGATTTACTATAGACATAATGTCTATTAAAAACATAATAGAACCACACAAGATAAAGGTTCAGTTTTAATAGCAAATGTTAATAAAAGAAGATATTTAGAGTAACAAAGGAGGGTGGAACATGAGTTAGGATGAGCTGAAGTGGTTAAGTTAAGCAGCATTCATATAGGACACAGAAAGCTGGCAGGTGATCACAACCCCGTGTAGTTAATGCCAGTGGCCGGTGCTCCGTCACCCACATGCTCAGTAGCGTCTTATGACCTTATAATAATGCCTAAGAATAGCAGAAAGTAAACATGGTTATCTTTTTCCCATGGCAGAGTTCCAGCCGTTAACGTTGGAAATCAAGTTTGAGCCAATGGAAGATTCTGTGTAATTATCATACTTATATTTAGGTCTAACTTTTAAAAATCCCACTTAGGAAACCTTCATAAAAGAAAAGGGCTGGTTAGATTCAGCTAGGGGAGGGGGGTGAGTTAAGGCACGGGGGCCAATCATACAGCGTTCCAAAATACATATTTGCAATTATCGTGTTCAATGTGCTTTTTCGCAGACCTGCGCCACGGATGTGAAACCCCACCGCAGGAGCACAGAAAGCAAAAGTTATGGTGATGAAAGTTTTTGTTACACTAGATGCCTGTTATGCAGGAAACACTCAAAAATGAGTTCATATCATAGAAGCTTGGGGAGGAATTGTCCCTCTTTGGTGTGTTTGGTGTGAAGGATTGTGACACATCCATAAAGACACACATTAACAACCAAAACTCACAAACAAGTAATGATTGTGTATACACATTAAGAGACTAGCGAGCCTTTCTTATAGCTTCCTTATAAAGGTACAATTCGCTGCACCATCTCCAAAAGATAATTGTCCCGCTTTGCCCATTGTATGTGTTGGTATGTTGGGCACAAACATCTAATGGGGCCACGGGAATGTGACACACAACCGAGTCAAAGAGAGAGAACACGGGTGTGGGGCACTTGTGCCAGACATAAAAACACATGTGGCACATGGAATAATAGCTCACGCGTGAGTCACGCAGGAAGGCGGAATCCAAACAGATTGCGTTCACTGGCATGACATGCAGGCAGTCGGCTCACGGGCCGGACAGGAATGCAGGGAAACAAGGAATGGTGTCATTAGTGGAATATGGAAAACTCGCAACCCAACAGATACCTACGTAAAGCTGCACTAGGTTGTCAGACATTGTGCATCACATCGTGTTTTATGACATCGTGACGTCAGGCTTCACCTATGCTATCCTTGTAGCCTAAGTGGAAAAGACAAGAACAGCTCAATGTTTATACCATCTGTATACTGTGTGTACAGGACATATACATTTACAGATACACTATATCGACAAAAGTATTCGGACACACCTTGTGATTATTGAATTCAGGTGTTTCAATCAGACCCATTGCCACAGGTGTATAAAGTCAAGCACCTGGTCACGCGCTCTACATTTATAATCATTTGTGGAAAAAAAGGGTCATTCTGAAGAGCTCAGTGAGTTCACGCGTGGTACTGAGATAGGATCCACCTGTGCAATAAGTCAGTTAGGGAAATGTCACCCCGCCAGATATTCCATGTAACTGTAAGAGGTGTTATTGGAAGGCGGAAGAGTTTAGGAAGAGCAGCAACTCAGCGATGAAGTGCAAGACCACGTAACGTCATAGTGCAAGGTCACTGAGTTTTGAGGCGCATGGTGCGTAAAAGTCACCGACGCTCTGCTGATTCCATAGCTGAAGAGTTCTGAGCTTCCACTGGAGTTAAAATTCACTACTGGATGAATGGGCAACAATTCCCACATATAGTGTGTGTGAGTGTGTGTGTGAGCGTGTGTGTGTGAGCGTGTGAGTGTGAGTGTGTAAAAGATGAAATGAACTCAACAAATCTGAAATTATAATAATGATACCAAAAAAGTAATTCTCTTATAAAAAAAAATGTAGTTTATTTTTGTGTATGCAGTGCTTGTCTTGTATGATAATTAATGTTACAAAAATATTGCTGTAAGTGTTTTCTACCCAGATTGCACGAAACATTGCATTGTGTGTGTGTGTGTGTGTTGTAAGATGTACAAAATTATTTTAACTGCATTAACTACACATTATTTGAGGACAATACCTCTCTTCTTACAGGAAAAACTTACTGAGATTCCTTCTTCATTGCAAATATGAAGTGTCATGAAATGTATCGACTCACTGTTTAGTGAATCAAACCCAGTATCAAGCAGGTGACATATATATACATATATATATATATATATATAAGGACTGATGTTTTGGTAATATAAAGTAATGTTAAAGCTACAAAATCTATCAAAACAATTAATAATTTACTACAAATCGTAGTAAAAATGTATGATCCCCTCCTTCTCGTAGGTCACAAACTGTTGTAAAAACTGTTAACAAAATAATCAACAACCCTTCCATTTAACTATCTAACTAACCCTTCTATTACCGTGTTTAGAAATTGTATATTTAGAGGTACCTACAGCCTCTCATTTTAACCAAAAGGTGAATTTCCAACTTCATGTTGTATATAATTAACACAAAAAGAGGCCAGTGCACTAAATTCCAGCAGCCGAAGGACTAGAAACACCCCGAGCGAGCGCATTCCATACGCTGGGTACTTAACGCTAGCCATACATTGTTGATGGAAACAACAGATACTAAGATACACTCGAATACACAAGTATGAGTGTGCTGTCCTGAGCAGTTGCCTTTTGTTGGTGTTAGTGACGGGTTGGCCACCTTTGGAATGGTTGGGAGGGCCGGTCTATGCATGCAAAGAGGTATAGTATGGGACAATGAGGAGTTCTGTGAATATATGTGCCCGGTGCGCTCAGTTAACGATCGGTATGGGTTATCGCACGCTTGTCACATATATCACATGTATGCTGATACGAGGAAGTTTTCAGATCTCTGAGTGCAAAGTGCGTGTCTCATCATAAATCCATGAACACAACAAATGACTACGCTGTATGCAGTCCTGCGAGTGAAGTGTCTGTAAACACTCAAGTGCTTTTTGCTCACCAGAGTTGTGTATCGAGTTCAAGGATATTTTTTTTCTCTCATGGTCTATTATGGCCTTGCAAAGGTTGACATGTAGAACATTCGCCGCGGAGGACAGAGGTACCAGTTGCCATGTTATCACACAACAGTGCATGGTTCAAGGCATTTACTGCCATATTACCCTCTTCTTTATTGCCCCGTGGGGGGCTCTGGGCACAGTCCAGGAGCATCGTTTAGAGAGGGTCGAACTTTCTTTCTCTCCTTAAATCGTCCTGAGTTTGACACCTTCACGTGTTTGCCCTTTGTGGTTTTGTCCACTATTTTCTCCAGCCGTGCCGTGTAATTGCTCTCCGCCGCGTTGCCCTCTGCTCCTTTGTCATTCCCTGCATGCTCTGCCACGGATTCGTACACCACGCTTGGCGTGGATTTCTTCTTGCGCAGAAAGGTGAGTTTCCACCAACTGTGAGATGTCTCCGCCATTTAATTATTGAGTGTCTGGAGAGAAATAAGACATAGAGACATCAAGAGTCACAAATTGGGGAGGATTTGGGGGGAGAAAGCAGAATGATATGTGAGAGAAGCAAACAACGAGTAGTGAAGGTCTACCCCTGTTGGGTGGCAGAGGGGCTGCCCCTCTCCCTGCTGGTCTGACGCCTATTCTGCGTACGCCAACAAACTATGGATTTTTCAAACAGACTGGAGGGGAGATCCCTGTGGGCCAGATCCCAGATCCCTTTCCAGTTGTACAAAAATGATCCAAAGGATACAACTTGTAACAATAACAGTTGGTCAGATGCCTTATTTTATACTAGAAAACAGATTCTATAACACGTAGTGCATGGCCATGTCCCTTCACCCTGCCAAATACATAACACTTCATATAACAATAAATAACGCCGAAAAGTCAAACACATTATCGTTAATCACAAATAAAGGATACATAAAATGTTATTATGTTATATACAACTTAAAGCGCATTTAAATAAACATTACACCGGGCAGTAAATCAAACACTTTACATACTGAAGGAAAAAGAACATGAGTACGTTCGAAATTCAGTGTTTCTTATTTTATACAATTGCTTATTTACTTTATTTTTATATTATTTCTTATGAATTGTTATGCTATATATATATATATATATATATATATATATATATATATATATATATATATATATATATATGTGTGTATATGCTACTTTGTTATGTTCTGTTTCTTATTGTACAGCGCTGTGAAATAGGATGGCGCCATATAAAACAAATAAATAAATAATAATTATAATAAAGCCTCATTAGGTTTCTTGGAAATATCCCTGCAGTAACGACCTCATCTACTCGATGGAATCTAAAGGCGCGCTATCCAAGACGTGGTCCAGGTTACAAACGTGGGCATTCTATCAAACCATAACACTCCATAACATATATAAAAAATATATATATATAATAATATATAAAAAAATAAAAGCCACAAAATGTTGGTATCTCGGCTCGGTGGGTATGGTGGTCATTCAGCCTCTTTAATGATAATTAAGAGACGTATTGGGGCCATAAACACGAGATGGATGAGAATGAGATAAAAGGTTAATGTCAGCCTTACCTGTTTTTTTGTTTTTTTTTTACCTTATCACAGACTACTGGTCTCTCCCTCGATGACAGGGGGTGTCACGCAGCCACCCAAAGATATCGGGAAGACTCCCCAACTCAGCCTGCTTTACGCGGGTTATGGAGAGGAATCTATCCCAGTCGCAGAGGGTATCTTTGTATCAGTCGTCCTGGGCCATTTTCTGTTCCTCGTGTACAAAACTACCTGAGCCTGGTACAGGTGTCTCTCTCTCTCTCTCTGAAGGTTAAACCTGACCCTCCCAGCACAACAAACAAGAGAGAGCAGGAACTAGGACATGAATATTTATACGAAGGACACACCTGTCTCATTGTAACAGAATTCAGCGGCAAGTGAGTGGAACAGAAATATTCTACACTACAAAGCAAGACCTCACTCACCCCCGAGATCCGAAACATTATATATATATATATATATATATATATATATATATATATATATATATATATATATATATAAAGATATGAAGATATAGATATAGAGAGAGAGAGATTATAGATAGATTATATATATAATAAGCAGAGAACCAGAAACCTTTGCGATGATCCGACGTGAGGAGGAGCCGGTTAGTAGGAAGTAGGGCTATAAAATGTCAGTTTTCCAGTCTCGTGTAACAGCTCCATACACATATATGTACATGTTATGTGCGTACACATATATGTAACAGTTTTGTGTGTATATTTTTATTTATTTTATTTGGTAATAACAGGTGTATTCAGCGCTTCACAATTTACAGTATAATTAAAGAGGAGTGGGATACAATACGATCTGTTGCAGGGTAAAATAAGAATACATTGTAAAAGAAGGTCTCTGACCCACAGAGCTTACAGTCTAAAGTCCCTGACCCACAAAACAAAGCGATACTTCAGCGCATGCCTATTGAAAACCACTCAAAAAACAAATGAGGCATAAATGTTGGGAATTCCGTCAAACTATACGGCCATATATTGCCATACCCGGAAACTTCTGAATTTCGGCTACCCGGAGCCTACCCTTGTGGGACGCGGCCGGGACTGCCCACTGACATAAGTGACCCCACTCCCACGACCCGGAGGATTCAGGTGTTGACCCGGAGAAGAAATGCTTCTCCCAGAGAGTTCCCAGGTCTGAATATTGCTTAGCGCCACTAGGTCAAAGTAACCCAGGTTTGCTGAATCCTAGGAGATGAATCAGTGGGACTGCAACGCATTTTAACCCAAGTGGGACTCTCGCGTAATTTAAAAACTTCTCTTGACATCATCAATGAGGAAACTGTGTGGCAGGGGGGCCGATCACACCTAAGGTTTGGTCAGAATCTGGAATATGCACCACGCAAAAAATATACAAATTATGGGAGCGCAGACCCTAAAAAGCATAAACATTCAGATTCCACAGATTTTACAGATTAAATAGCAGTCGGGGGAGGAAGTAATGCTTCCTAAAAAGTCCTCCGATTGTTGGAATGGGGGAGAGGCTGTCCCCGTGGGGTGCGTCATGGCTCTGCCCTTTCGAGGGACTACTCCAAGAGTATTCACAGAGAAAGAGAAGCATTCCTGCACCTCTCCCCACTAATCTATCTGCATTATCTCTGCTCTCTGAGTACTTTCGCAAAAGGGTGGAGCCACAGCTTGTCCCTTGGGGGCATCCTCAGAACTTTCCTCCAATCAGGGGAGAGGGTGCCCGTGGAGGCGTCGCCATTTTGAGGAAGCGCTCCGGGAGGCCTGGTTACCACAGCTGATACTGGGGAGAAGCTGACAAAAAAGAAGACAGAAGAAACGCGGAGATGCGGAAAAAGGAGCCAGGGACACAGCAGCTGACGGCGGAGACACCAGGAATACGTTGATGGAGTGTGAGTGAGTCTTTCGGGTTTCTGGGGCTCCACCCCCCCACTATAAATCTCACTTAATCGTATTTCCCAAACCTGGATTAAAGGTTATTATTATTAGTTATTGTTTTATATAGCGCCATCAGATTCCGTAGCGCTGTACAATGGGTTCTCAGATCAGGTCTTACGTTCTCCTTCTCAGGCTTTATATACCTTACATTTTGGAGTCTTGAACAGTTAAAGCACTAGGTGAGAATGCAGACAGCGCAGCCTGCAGGTACAGAGCAGGCCAAGGCCTACACGATATAGAAATATATCGCTTCTCCCGCTGGAAATGCTCGGTTCTGTGACCCACCTCTCGCTCGCTTTTTTGGGGAAAATAATGGCAATAAATCCGCTACTAAAAAGTATGAGCGGCTCCGATGTTTGATACAAGCGCCCACAGCGCCCTCTGCCGCCGTCTCCTAGTACTGAAAGCCACGCACCAGACCGGCCGAACTGACACACGTCGTAAAGCCACGCCTGCTTTCCTTTCAGTGGCTACGTTCCTAAGTAGGTGGGACTTGGCCGTGACGTGCCAAAGCTGTGATTGGTCTGGTACTCCGCGTCCGGTACACGTGTGCTAAAGAGTCACCGGAGCCGTGATGCAGGTGGGTCCGGTAGCGGTGTGACGTCATTATTAAACGATGTTGTTAACAAGGGGTCCGTATGACGCTGTTTACCGTGCCGTGCCGGCATTTGTAATAGTTCTAGTATCCCGGGGCAATGCAACGGCCATAGGGTCAATAAATAGTACTGCACGATTAACCCGCCGTCGCAGACTGACCCCAGCAGAACCCCTCATGGAAGGGTGAGGAGAAATGTTTGGCCTCCGGGGCAACAGCGCTAACCCCCCCCCGAGACAGAGCAGCGACCACTAAAGAGCAATAATAAGAACAGCAGAATAATACCCGGGGAACGGAGAGCGGGTGAGGTGCTGCGGTGTGCAGAGTGACAGCTGGTTCTGTGTTATTGTGCAGAGTATCGCAGATCGGGTGTAATTATTACTTTGTATACTCGGGTCACTAACTTGCCATTTGAGAAAAGCGGTCACTGTTACCCTGTATCATTGTTACTTTGTACACTCAGGCGTTGTGGTGATTAGGGTTTATCTGAGAGTGTGAGTGTGAGTGCATGCGGGTGTAACACGATATGATGCGTGATAGCGATGGTGTCTATAGTGACAGGCGGCGTGACGGAGAGCGGGGTGTCTGTGCTTGAAAGAGCGATGACAGCTGATCTGATACTAGTGACAACAAAGAACTCATCCGGAGGAGAGAGAACATCTCCAGCTGATCTTAACTCCCATTATTCCGAGCCTTCCCAGTTCCTACATAAATCTGGTGGGTGTTGTAGTCCAACCACGCATTGTGTTTATTTAGACAGAACATCCGTATGCAGGCATGATATGTGTGCACAGGCAATAATAATAAAGATAGACACATAAACACCCAGGCATTCGTTCTGCAGCTGCTTCCTACACGCTGCGGCACCCGGCACTGTACTATGTCGCAGCGCCACACCAACAACAAGATCATATATGAAAATCAGCGACAGGTACTGATGAGAACGTTGATTCCGTTCATGGGGTCATCAGGAGTAGAGGAGCAGTGATAATGATTGTGTCGCCAAGTGCGAGTGGTTCTTGGAAGCTGATTTTTGTTACAGTGTTTAATTTTGTTTTCGCAGGACATTCAAAATGTGCCCATTGATATCCAGACCAGCCGGCTGTTGGGTGAGTGCATGTGTGTTTGTGAGTGACGTTGTTCATACGCTGTTGTAGAATTAACACTCTTCTTGCACGGTTTCTTCACCGGGTGGTGGATTCCAATCACAGACTGGCTGGTGGACAGGAGGCACTGCGCGCTCAAATGGCAAAGCAAAGTACAGCAGATCCGAGAGAAGATAAACCAAGCCTTGCAGGACATGCCGGAGCACGAGGAGATCAGGAGCCTGCTGTCCGGCACATGTGAGACTCCAGTAAATTAAAGGCTGGTCCGTGCTGATGTGAGAAGAAGTGCGGGGGTTCAGACTTTAGAGCCGGGGTTCTCAAACTGCGGCCCTCCAGCTGCTGCAGGACTACATCTCCCATAATGCTCCTTCAGCTAAGGGGCTGGCTGAGGAGTATGGGAGATGTAGTCCTGCAGCAGCTGGAGGGCCGCAGTTTGAGAACCCCTGCTTTAGAGGAAAGACAGGCGGGGAAAGTTCAGCTTCCAGTTACCGTGGATACAGGTTTAACGATAATCGCGGTTTCTGGAAATGAATTTGAATTTACTTCGTTGGCATCTTTAGTTCTGCAGCCTTCCCAACGATCATGGAGATAATCAAGGGTAATAACTCTTTTACTTGCCCCCGAGTCTGGTGGTAGAGAAGATACGCAAGTGAAAGCTTTTGTGTTCGATGCCTGAGGGACGTTCAGGACTCGTGTAAGGTGGACACGACTTGGTTTATGGCATTAGGAGTGTGTTATAATATTACAAAGAAAGCGTTCCATAGTAGATCTGATACGATAATACATACCTCTGAGTGCACTCAAAAATATTATTAAAAAACAATACAAGGTTCCCTTACTACCGATTACAAATTACACAATTTGTGGTTCTCAACACAACAAGAAGAACCAAAGATAATTAATGCTGGGAGTGCTTATAACGTCCTTGAAACGGCTGTTTGTGTGCCTGTTGGTTGAAAATGCGTTTCGCCTGTTAAAGTCTTCCTCAGAGGACCTGCAGAAGGAATATAAAGAAGTCACATATATATATATTATATATTATATAAATACCACATTTAAAAAAACAAACATTTAAATATAAAAATTTAAATATAAAACTTTTTTAAGGAAATAGCTGTACTGTTTTTAATGAAGCAAAGATATCTGTCTGCCTTATAGACACAATTATCAGACTTCCAGCTATTCTCTGACATAGGATGCGTTATACGAGCACCAACAGAGAACATACAATATGATCTCATACAATATGTTCTCTATCGATGTATATGACATGTTTTCGACCATAAGCAAAAAGCAGAGAGGAACACGGTGTGTATTAAATTAACTCCTTTGATACCGTTTCATTGGTTCTGTATTCTTTCTAGATATTAATTACTTCCACTGCCTGAAGATTGTGGAAATCCTTAAGGGAACAGAAGCGGCCACCAAGAACCTGTTTGGAAGATACTCGTCTCAGAGGATGAAGGTAACCGGCTCGTGAGAAATACTAAGTCTGCCATGTAGATCCCAAGCGTTACCGGTGTTACAGCTCACCCGCAATTTCCTAAACGCCCTGTAATACTGCCGGCCCAAAGACCCCTTCATTCCATCCTAATAAGAATTAAAAGAAATTGCATTATTCTGGTGAATTCCAGGAAGATATGAGAGGCCGGTTACAGGGTCGTCAAAGTCTGTAGCTGGACTTCCATATCTATTGCTGATTGCAGTCAATTTAAATTGCGTTAGTTGTAGTCCATCTTTTATTATAAGATGGGGTCAGGTCAGCTGTGGCTCCAGTTGATTGTTGATAACCGTAGGTTTCTTTTGGGTTATTTCTTGTTGATTTCACTGATATCTGTTTTTACAGGACTGGCAGGAGGTGTTGTCTCTGTATCAAGCTGAGAATACGTATTTAGGTGAATTGGTTTGCAAATTTCATATTCATTACAGCATTGGCTTAATTTTCTCTTCTTGTCTTCATCGAGTGTCACGTGTGTCTGTCTTCCCTAGGGGAGTGCGGCAGCCTTTTAGTACGAAGTGTGAGTTATGAGATCCCAGCTCTAAGAAAGCAAATGTCACGGTGTCAGCAGCTGGTTGGGGAGAGTGAGCGCCGAGCGGAGGAGTGCATGCAGGGAGCAGCTGAACAACGGGAGCGGTATTACAGCAGCTGCAAGCATTACGGGATCAATGTGAGTGCCGTCAGCTACTCGGAGTGTACTCACTCGGAAGCTTCACGGTGGGATCCTTCACATCTTCCCTCTATTCCAGATGGGAATCCTTTATTACAAATCTTTCTGCTACCTTTGTACAATTAAAGGGCCACCTCGCATATATATATATATATATATATATATATATATATATATATATGTATGTATATAGCACCTTGATCTATTAATTAATGTACCCATATTCAGCGTGACATATAACATTGTGGGGTGTTGCACTTGCTTGACGGTTGTCACCTTCTCTCTAAAGGGGGACAACATACGCAAAGAGCTTCAGGCTTTGGTCCGTGATATCCCGTCGCTCCTGAGACAGGTTGGAGCAGACGCGGCGGCGCTGTCACCGGCCATCGAGCTGTACTTGGCTTGTGTGTCGTTTGTATGTGAAAGGTAGGTACAGTAGAGTAAAGAAAGTGTGGGGAACGACCTAACAGCGATTTCTCTCTATAAACTGTATGGATAAGGAGATGTAGCAGAAGGTCAAAGCAGAAGGTCATACAAGGTGGCGGCTATTAGTAAATGGCGCTTTGAACTATCTGTGGCCACGCAGCTAAAAAATGGAGCATTTACCTGTTGTATGTCTAAAACTATTTGAGGCTGCTAGTGATGCAAACACATTCAATTTGCTTATTATTTAGCATAATTCAAGATTAAGGCGGAATGGAATAGACTAGAATAGAAGAAATCTGATTATTTTTGGTCTTCACAAACGTCCTAAAAATCATTGAATAAGCTCATCCTCACTGAAGGTGAAACATACATTTTTCCTTTTTTTTTTTTTTTAATACTGTACTTTTTTTTTTTTTTTTTTTTTTTTGCAGCTCCCCAGATCAGGCTCTCCCTCTCCTCCAGTTTGTACAAAAACATGGAGACACCACTGTTTACGAATGGCGTGTTGGAGAAGCCCCAGAGAAAGTGGAGCGTCCAGAGATTGAAGAGGAAGAAATCTCTGAACCTGCAGCGGAAGGGGATGTAAGAACAACAGGCGACGGAACAGCCCAAGGAGTTTCATTCCACCATATGTGCTACAGCCTTTTCTCTTTTGCAGATTGACTGGGGAGATTTAGGGGGAATAACCACAACCCCAGGAGAGACAGGAGTGATATTAGAAGACACAGCGGTGGGAGAGGTAGACTGGGGTGGTGTTCAGGATTCAGAGGTAAGACAGAAAGATGGAAATTGTGCCGTTTGCATGAACTTTCATATAATGAGGGCGATTCATGCGTGATCTACAGTGAGTACAGGATGGGTGATTTTGGTTCTTAAGTCACTTTTCTGTTCTTGCAGATTGTTGGAGGCGATGGGATAGTCTGGGACATCGAGGAGGTGTCTCCTGCAGAAATAATTACAGTGATGGAAGCAGGCAATGACGGTGAGGACTAAACGTAGAAGTCTGCTTAGAAGGCAGAAAAAGGAACATTTATTACAATGAATTTCAAGTGACGTTTTACTCGCTCCCGGTAATACGATGGCGTGTGTAGGATTGTAAAATCTCAGTTTTTTGGACCATACCATCAGCATTCAGCAGGAATCAGCATTCAGCTCTACTGTCCACTCCTGGCATTAGTTGATTTTTATAAATAATAAAAAAAAAAAAATTGTCCGTCTACAGTGATGGCGTCTGATACAGAGTAACATTCGTATTATAAAATATTCAGAGTATGTGGTGCGGTTGGGTTTTAGCACAAAGTCAGAAGGGATGATCCATTAAAGTTCTACGGTTATGAGAATTAAATGTAGTTATGTGCCCGGGAATGGCTCCAGATTTGATAGCAATGACCGAGTGTTCATTCCCGGTGACGCCGGCTCATACGTTGTTGGTTCTCCTGGGTGACTCCGGATCATAGTTTCTCCGACATCTCAATTGCTCTGTTTCTGGTGACACCGCTTGATTATCTGTTCTTTGTATGTCCGTTCTTTTTGGTTACACGAACTAACCCTTTGTTGTACCTCGGTGCTGTTTGGCTAACTCTGGCCGGAGCACCGTCGCTTTCTCCTGCTCACCATGACTGTCTCTCCCTACCAGTCCCTGCAGGAGTGGCGCGTGGGTCAGACGCTCTCTCCATTCTGGAAAACACTGAGACGAGAAATCAGTTTGTGGATGAATTAATGGAGGTAATTATTTCTTGGCCGCGTTCTTTTCTTTCCTCGCTTTACCTGCTTACCTCCCATTCTCTCATTCTTGTGTCCTGGCTCCTCCAATTTTTTTCCTTGTCTGTAATTTCTCCCTGCCAACTTCTTCTTGCCCTATCTGGCCATCTTTTACCCACAACTAGCCATTTATTTTTATAATTTTTGGTAATTTCTGTCCTTTTTCTCTTGCCCGTTAGTTGGAAGTTTTCTTATCTCAGTGGCTTCAGGGTCTGGATGGTGAAACAGATATTGTCGCCGTCACGCAGTTCCAGACTGCTCCTCCGGTTCTGCACGGACAGACCAGGGGAAAAGTAGTCTCCATGTTGTCAGTTGTGCGAGATTTAATTGCCCGACTGACAGATGTACGAATGAGACATCTTTTCCTCATTCTTGCTTCTCCCCGGTAAGTTCTATCCCTTGTGTTACATCAGGTATATGAATTGTACATGCATATATTTTCAAATAATGTTTTGTGGTTCTCTAGAATATTATTACAACCAGCAAGGATGGATATCGTGTCCGTTCTCAGCTGAGTTCTTCTGTCGCAGGTACGTGGACCGTGTGACGGATCTGTTGCGCCAGCGGTTGAGACAGGCAGAACTCCTCGAGAAGAAAAGCGAGGCATGGGTGGAGAGAGGCAAGGCGGCCGAGGAGGAGAGGCAGAGCGTGGAGCCAAAGCTGCTACTTATACAAGAACGCAGCAGAGAGCTACAGGCCCAGGTTAGAAAAAAAAATGGGAAAGTGATTCTTGAAACCCCATTCCTGTCAAAACAGTCCAGAAAGCGCGTTCGTCTTTTGGGGAGGACGGGGACTGGAAAGATATTGGTGGAATAGAACTAACTACCTGAGCCTATATTCCAGTTTGATTTTGCAGAGGGAAAAAACAGGATTGGCTAGAAAAGCCAAAAACCCTTAAAATGTGGTTTTGTATTTTTTTTCCCCCCATAAAACTTAGAGCCAGATTTATAAATTTAGGCAAATCTATTGAAAACTCTGTTAATTTCCTTGACGGTTGCTCCTCGTTTAATGCTTTGCACCGGTTTTGTTCCCGCGATACAGATAATTGTACGGTAAATTGCGTTACGGGGAATGAACCTTTCTGCTTCCCGTGTCTTTATCTTGTTGCAGATTGAAGCCGATCTGTCTAGAAGATATAACAACCGCCCCGTGAAACTGATCGGTACTGGCCTATGATCCCTGCCCTCCGACCTCATACTGAGGTTTATTCAAACATTAAAACATTATTTTGATATCGTCTCCCGTAGTCTGTTATGTATGGAACAAAGGCAGGCACACACCAGTCTTTCTCTCCTGTGCCTCTCTCGCCCGTCTCTCCACCCCACTTCCCATTTCGGTCACCCTGTGGGTGACACATGGCTTTTTTTTTTTCTTTCCTCTCTCCTCTATCGTATCATATCGCGCAGGGTGATACACGCCTTTCCCCTCTTCTTGGCTCCCTAATTACATCCCATCAGAATGACGAGTGACCTGTCATTGCTCATTATTCTGGCTGCTCGTTATCTCTGCTCTTGGGGGGAGCTGCTACCTCCAGCCGGACACTGAGTGATGGCATCTATTAATCAGCTTCTCCGCAGAGCAGCGCGTGGATTTGTGGAGCGTGCAGCATTGGAACCGGGGTGGGGCGATCCTATAAGGCTGTGGCTCGTAAAAGGGAAAGAGTAGAACAAGGTTAAAGACTACGGAAATAATGGGAAAAATGAAATGTGTTTTTATTGAAATGGCAGGGTAGTGGTTAATAAGAGTTCCACGATCCTAGATACAGGCAGGATAGGGTTCGGCGAGAACCATACTGCCGGCTATTGGCAAGGGTAGGTGCTAAAGGGATACCGCACTCCGGCCTTCCAGCAGAAATTGGGTTAATGGGGTGCCACGCTTCTGGCCTCTGAGTGTGCTGTATCTCTGGATATTGGGAGAAAAGGGGTTAAACGTGTGCCACTATGATGTACAGTTGGATTTTAGGATACAATGATGTATTTTGCAAAGAGAAGGATTCCGTATTCGTTATACAGCAGTGTGCAGCAGATACGTCTTTTATCCGCCTTTCGGAGTATAGAGTCCCGGACGTAATATCCCGTCTACCACGTCAGACGCCTGGCTGCTTCCCCGTCCTAATATCTCATAGCTGTGCTTCTGGATCAGGTTGTTTTGTTTCACTATCGTTGTTCTGATCGTTGCTCTCCGTTTCTTGTCGTCGTGTCGCAGGACACTCCGGCAGGCTGAGTCTGATGGGAGTTGTAAAACAGCGAGGTTGCAGTTGGCCAGCTTCCGAATCTAATCTCCATTCTGCTTTCGCTTCCCGTCTCGTTGTTACACACAGTGCGAGGACAGATGTACGCATCATTTGGTGATGTTGCATAAAATATTTAAGGAGGATTAATGAACGCAAGCGTCGTCCCTGTTGTCCTGCAGAACCCCCGTTTATCCGGCAGCGGCTAAAGTTCTGAATTGGCTGACGCTGTCTGACCCTCAACCCTCAAGCACAAACCTGAACGTTGTTTCACCCCGTCCATGATTTATATTTTGGATTTGCTGACCTCTGATTTAATAATAACACCGCTGAGATGCTCTTCCAAAATATGCTGCCTTTTCCCGACTTAGTAATATTGCCACTTTTTATGTTGCTTTGTGTTGACTTTTTTTATATATTTTTTGCTGCCCTGTTGTCGTATTTCAGTTCGTCTTCTTATTACCCGGCATGCCTCTGCGTTCTGGTTCCTGGGGCTCGTCACTTTGACAGTCCTTGTGTCCCTTTACGCGGGATACAGTGCTTTCTCAGCTGGCATATGCAAGTTAATTACCAATTAGGACTCGGTCCATCTGCTTCTGTGTGACACGGGGTCTCCCTTCCCTTAATTAAACGTCTGGTGAGTTCCTCACTCAATTAGAGGAACGGCAGAGGACCCCGTAAATCTGTGTGTTCTGTGCGCGCCTTGTGTGCTTAGCTGTCATTGTGTGCGTGTGTTGGGGTGTCGCTTGCACTCCTGATAGAGGCTAATATTATAGCAGCAGCGTGGCACCCATTGCATGCGCCTATGATGAAGCGGCTGGTTTTTTTTTCAGTTTTCCTCCCTTTTATGTGCAAATTATTTAGAGCTGCGGCATCCTTTATCTCTGCAGCTGGCCGGTCAGGGCGAGGAGGCTCATGGATTTCTTTTTCTGTACAAGTGTAGCCTCGGCATCTACCCGAGTGTGAGTGTGAGTGTGAGTGACTTCCATTGGTACGCTCTCTACTGCTGCCGTATCCCTTTTCCTAATGGCACTTTTCTTTCGTCCCACCGCGTGCGCGCAGTACACCTCTGTCCTTTTTCTTTTTAATCCTCCATCAGCTATCACTGCGCTCTTCTCCTTATTCAGCCAGAGGTGGGCAGGTTGGCCGGTGAAGGGGCAAAAGCCAGACCTTAGCCCTGGCAGCTTTGGCTGCCTTGTGCACATCTGGACCCCTCCACTACATAAAGATTGACTTGAGGACCGACAATCGCCCCCCCCGCTCTTCACCATCTGAAATAGCATCGCTTTCCTTACCCATCAGCTACAACTGCGCTCATCCCCTAATACAACTGATGAAAATGATACATAAAAGAAGAAACGTAGTAACTATGATCATAAATAAATATAAATAAATAATAAGATGTATAAGTGTATGTATGCCTCACCCCCATATCATCTTAGAGGACCCTAAGCAGCTGCTTGATCTTCTTCTATGGCAGCGCCACCCCTGCGGATGTGCGTTTAATTAATTGTTAAAGTACAATACAATGCTAGGTTCATTGATTATCACAAAGCGGAGGTAGAGAGACTGGAGATGTTTGGTGTTATAAATATATAATTATTGTGTGCAGTATTCTCTCTCTTTTTTTTTACTTCCGTTTGCTTTCTTGGGATCCCGGTGTTTTTCTCTTGTAATCAAGCACCCTATGGATTCTGGAACATCTTCTCCGAATGGTTTTTCTGCCCTCTGCACTTCACTGCTCATAGCGAGAAGACGAATGGCAGCGCTTATCAGAGAGAAGGATGGAGAAAACGGAGCGGCTTCTCCTATCTCTTCCCCGTCTCCCTTCTCCATCCTTATCCCTGGCAACGTCTCGCGTGTTTGCACTTCGTTTCCCTTCTGCTGGTTGCATCGCCGCCTTGGCTCGTGTTGTTTTTTTAGGGTTAATACCCCCTAACTGGCTGTCCTCACATTGGTTATTTACGGTCTCTCTGAAATCTGAATGGGTGACGTCGCCGGCGTCTGCGGAGCCGGGCTGACAGCTGCCACTTCTCCTATCGGGGGGGGGGGGGGGGGGATTGTCAGAGTGTCGGCCCCTGTCGGTCACAGAGACACCGGGTGAACAATAAAAGTGTCAGAGAACAAAACAGAATCGTAGACTGACTGTGGTACCGCCGCCTGTCTCTCCTCCCGCTAGTGACACGGTCTCCATGCCTCTGTGCCGTCTCTCTGTGACTTTATATCTGCCTCCAAGGCTACTTCCATCCTTTTAATTTTCCTCCATCATTTCCCCAATCTGTATGTCTGGAATGGGCTGTCTGTCTGTCCAAATCCGGGGCGAGGTGGTTGGGTGTTCGTGTCTCATCTGCGATACTTTACGGGGGGTTTGCAGGAGAGATGCTCGCTTTATCTCCCCAAATCCACTTACGTTAACCATTTGAGTGCTGGGGCCTAGGCCAATATTCATAGTTTTGCTATAGATAGTATTAAGAAGTGGCGATCTTGTAAACAGCTCAGTTACCATGATAGTGTGGAATTGTGCGCATGCACAGTGGTGCGGCCAGTTTGAGTGACTCTTCCTCCCAGGCCGCACTCCCTGGCGTCCCGATTCACGGGGGGTAGAAGGTTGGGAGGTATGAGGGTGCATAGTGCTCCATAGAAAGCCTCTCCTTTCTAACGCTCCATCACCCAAGGCTCGCTCTGCCCTTCTCGCAGGAGGCTCTTGCTGGCTTGGCCTTTCCTAAAGCAAAACGCTTAACTCCTTCTGCAAGCCCCCATATTTGTGAAAATACCCATCTCTTTGTGTCTGTCTGTGTGAATATTGTCTGATCGGTCTCATGCGTTGCCTGGTTTCCAGAAATCACGGTCGCCATTCAGCGTGACGTTAAGCCTCGGCTGCGGGCTTTGTCTCTCTCTGCTGGCAGTCTTAGTGGCTGTCTCGCTGTAGACTGTCTACGCTAATAAAACCTCCCATGCCCTTTGCTTACTTTCTTTGACTTTAGTGATATTTCTCTAATAGATCCCAAGAGTTATCGCTGTAAGATTATATATATTATTGCATTAAATATGTATAAAGATAATATGAGAGCATTATATTAAAACGTATGTTTGAATCAATACTTGTGTGGATATCCTAAAGTCCCCAAAGAGTCCTATACTTTCGTAAAAAAAAAAGAAATATGGGTAGGTTTTATATCTGGCCACAAATCTCAGCCAAAGCCAGACTGGGAATATAAACCAGCCCTGCAAAAATAAAATGCCAGCCAATGCGAGCCTAGCCCAGGAGTCTCAATGAAATAAACAAGGAACGAAATATGAGTTAAAAAACCAAAAGTAGAGGAAGAACTTGGGTCAGCTGCAGCAAACGCCGCCTCTGTATTCCTGTATTTGGAAGTTTTGTGCCAATGATTGCCTGCTCAATAGGAGCACCGGGGGGGGGGGGGGGGTGATGCCCCATTGGAACATTTGCCAAGCCAGTCCTGGCAGGGCCACCGTCAGAAATCTTGGGGCCCAGTGCCAGCTTGATGCCAGGGTCCCCGTGCCTCTCCCATCATCCTGCCCCATGTCCATCCCATTGTGCCACCCATTTGTAGTACCCGGAAAAAAAAATTGTGACGCAAAGGGGTTAATGTTAGTGTGATGAAGGCATGTTGGTGTAAGAGTTAATTGCAGAGGAAAGGGTTAATATGCTGTTTTTCCCCAGTTATTCTCTGAATAAAAGACTAACAGGAACTTTAAATCAAAGTGATGTCGAGGAGAATGTTCTAGTGGGGCGAAACAGAGCTGAACCCGCGATGCTGGATAAGGAGTACGGCATGGAATTAACCACAAAACTGCTGAACAATAGTTAATGAGCGTGATCACGTAGACAGATAGGAACATAGACTTTCATGGGTTAATAGAAGATAGAAAAGTGGGCCCCTCCGCCACGGATCAGGGTACGGTGTCTGGGGTTTAGCCCCGCAGCCCCTCTCCTACTGGGAACCAACATAGAGTTTTTCCCAGTCCAGGAAGAGATGGAAGCTTAATCTGTCACTTGGTTATTATGCATGTATTTGGTTACTAAATTAAATGCATCATGCATCCAATGAGTAAAAGCCTCGTCTCATTATCCTTAAACCTGTTAACCCCTGCCTGTCCATGCAGGCATATGCAGTCCTGTATTAAAGCACCATTGTTTAACCCATCATCTTAACTTATATCACACATGAGAACCTAGGGTTATCGGCACCTGGGCGATCTATTTCTTCAGGCCCCCCTATAACTAACACGCATACATACTAACATGCACTCACTGTAGCACATTCTCTCACGCTAACACTGTACACTTTCACACACATTATTTCTCCTGCTCCTCCTCCTTCCATTCTCCCTCCCAGGCATCAAAGAACTCCCGGCTTACCCCTGACACTCCAATTTGCTGACAATATACGCAGACACTCCCACGCATGCTAACAACAAACACACACACTCATGCTAACACCATGCACTAATATACTCTAACACTATACAGTGTGGTACCGTCGGCCCTGAGTGCGGGAGCTGACTGGCGGTAAGTATATCGTGTGTCAGGAGATGTGTCTTTAGAACATGCTTGACAATATTGAACTAAAGTGTCCTCACTGCATGAAGAGGTCTGTATGTTTAAGCAGTGTAGATATTACCTATCTGTACAGTGAAGCACTAGAGAAGTTCTGAAAGGGGACAGCAGATGGCGCTGCAGGATTAGATTTGACTTTTGGAAACATTGTATCAGGAGAAGGAGGGCTGAACTCCTCCAAGTACAGAAATACAAAGTGATCCCAGAGCAGAGCTGAATGAATGGTGTATCACAATGTGATCAGCCCACCCTCTCCGTGTACCAATCCTGTTATTAATCTACATGGCCGTGTCTTGTAAAAGCATTTGTGAGACGGTGACTTATGTGAAGTTGTAGAGCAAATAACTGAAACCACCTCACTACTAAGAGCCACCTGGCTGGCAAGGCATGGACTGGCCATCCGGCTCACTGGGCAAATGCCTAGTGGGCTGCTGGGCGACAGAGCCACACACTCACCCCCTCTGATTGTGTTGTTATGCGCAGCAGTCTGAAATTGTATATTTTTATTTAAATATTCATTCAGTTTCAAAGACTGCATTATTTTCAGTATGCTTTTCGGTATGTAGTGCACTCTTATATGTATATTAAGAGCTGATACCGACCTAGAGTGGTTTAAGGTTATATAACATAAAGTATGTTTCAAGTGCTTCATTTGTTTATCTTACATTAAATAACAAACGTATTATTTAAATTATAATAAAAATGTTATTATCTGTGTAAACTGTGGTCAGATGCACATGCCCTCTAAACATTAATATAACGTGTGTATGCATCGTTAATGATAAAACAAAACAACCTATTTAATTTTGCATTGGAGCTTCTGAGAGATGAGTCGTCAGGTCATAACCCATTTGTTTTTTATTCATTATTTGTTACAATGCAGTTAAATTTAATACATTGTTAAGAAACCAGAAAACAAAATATTGATCTTGAAGAAGACACCATGTAAGGTTCTGTTTCAAGATAAATATACTGGTCAGGGCTAGACTGATGATGACAAGAAAGCCCTGGCATTTTGAGACCAGAAGCTGTCTGATGACGTAAGTATTCGCGTGGCCACAAGCTACACGCTACACGCCACCTATCGCACGGCCGCGCATATCCAACCAGCGACTGCACACTCTGCACCCAGTTAGTGTGTGTGTGTGTGTGTGTGTGCGCATGATGGCCAGTCCGGGCCTGATGATAATTTCATGACAGCATCCCTTTAACCCTAAGCTCTTTTTAATATATATTGCTTTCTGTTTTAAGAAATTAGTTTATCTGCACAGTTTACTCCAGTTTTTTTAAGCGTGTTTTATTTCAAACTTCTTCCAAGGAAAAAAAACACTGGCAATAATCTTACACATAACAGTTTATTGCAGAGAACATCCGCAGTTTGTGTAATTTAGTGTAGAGACCTTTGTTTCTATGCCTTAGAATCATATAGGGTTTACAGGAACATGAAAACACGGTGTTTTATATATTTTATATGTTACAGAGTTCTACTCATTGCTAATCTACTTCTGGTCTTTTTTTGGAGTCGCTTGATTCACCGCTGCCTGTGAGATAATCAAACAGCACAAAGCCAAACGCTGGCTCAGATATTGCCTGTAAAAAGAGAGCATTAGTAGTGAGAAACAACCTATCATTACTTCAAAGAAGGGGCAACACGACCTAAAGGGGCAACACGCACTAAAGGGGCTATACCACCAGAGCAAAATCTAAACCGACCTCACCGGGACCGTACAATCAAGAAAATAAAATATTTAACTTATCTGATCGAGAGAATAAACATTTAACTTTTCTTTTTAATGTATTTGTCAAATAATTAAAACAAGTATATATATATATATACAGTCGCATCAAAAAGAAAGTACAGCCTCTTTGAATTCTATGTTTTTACATATAATGACCGCCATCTTAATCAAGTTTTACTCACCTTAAAGCTGAGTCTTTGAACAACTTTGTCAGATTCGCTCTCCAAAATGACTCTGTAAAACAGAGATTACCAGTGTCAGGCAGCCAAAACCTACACATTACACATATATAGCTTAAATTCAGCGTGATAAACCATTCTCCTCCCAGTAGACCATTGCAGTGATGTCCTACACGAGATCGAGGGCAGCACGACAGCTGCCCCCAAGCATTTACCCCCCGCAGCTGCCACTCTCTCTGCTGAGTTGTGGGAAAGATCCCAGCGCTCTGCTTTATAAAGACATGGAAGTCGCAAAGGTTGATATGGGGGCTTTTCCGGTTAAGCACAGACCCCCATAGTGTTAATGGGCCTCAACCAGCCCATGGAGCAGCGGAGCAGCAGGCAGCCTATGGGGTGATCTGCCCCAGTTATAGGGCATTGCTGCCCCAGGCCTAGTCTGCCCGCCATTGTAGTAGAATACAAGCCCCTCGCATACTGTACATCGTCTTGCCCTCTAGATGCCTCACCCCTGATCTATTATCTCATCAAGGATCAAACAGGCTGTATCCATGTTTTCCAAAAGTAGCGTCCGATCCACATTGGTGCTGAGGGCAGAAATAAAATGTTAGATGACAGAAAATACAAACAGAATGAAACAGTTCTCTTATATTTCTGATTAAGTAAAATTGGAGTAAAGAGTAACGGGCATTCGGGTGAACTGGGGCATCGTTATCGTTCTGAAACGTAAGCCTTGCGTGTCTTGAGTCATCATTGACCACATGAGGTCTTTGTGATCCCTGTTTGTTGAGGCTCACTAGGGGCTTTTGTTAAGGTTTACGGGCACCATTATACAGCAGCTCTTGTAGGACCTTAGAAGCAGGTGGAGGTATAATACAGGGTACAATGCAAGCAGTGTACAGGGTGTTTGCTACATTTGCCACTCACCGAAGCATGCGACACAGGCTCTCGCTTAAACACGTCAGGGCTGAGAGAAGCAACAGCTGGAGAGAGAGACCGCGGTTAATCTGCTGGCAATGCCCCAAATCCTCCCAAGCACCCAATAACCACCCCTATGTATAAGCCTAGGGTTTAACGAAAGGTCAAAGGGGCAGACGCGTGAATACACTAAGAGGTCTTGCTTTACACGCAATAACCAGGAGCCACCATGCACATCAGGCTGGTCTACAGCCCACGTTGATGTAAAATATTCACAAATAATGCGACAGGTCAGCCTATTTATATTGATTTAACGCTATATGCGCAAAATACCTCATTCTCCTGGGGGCCACCAACAATGTAACAGGTAATGTCACATAAACGTTGGCACAAAGCGGTCACACCATCTACAAGCACAACTTCACCTGGGAACACAATAACACACATGGCAGAATCAGTGTGTGTGTATTTATAGATTTATATACATATATCTAGAGACCAGACTGGGGTGTAAGATGGGCCCTGGTATTCTAAGGCATGCAGCTCATAGATCACAGGGATGGAGTTGCCTGCTGGATACATTCATTCACTCACTTATTGTATACCACCCTGGATGTAAAAGGTTAGAGTTCGGCTGCACGCCACATTTTATACATTGGCCATGACGGTGGGTGGTGGTAATGAGGCCACCGCATTTGCCTGATGGCAAACAGTGTTCCACAGCTTTATTTTTTGGATAAATCTGTGTTGTGTTTGCAATTGGTTAATATATTTGGGGGGGGGGATCAAAGGGTTAAACAATACATTTTTTACAGCCTTCTTTCATACTGTTTACCAAGGGTGCCAATATTAGTGGAGGGCACAGGAGTTATCATCACCCTGTGATAAGGAACATTAATAACAGGACTGAATATTCCATAAGACGCAAATTGTGTACAGTGCTGGAGGTAGGAGTTTGGCCATATGGTCTCCATGCAGCCGTACGGGGTGCAGTGTGTGGGGTACATAACTTTTTGTAAGAGACCGGGCTCAACTTGTGAATGTGAGTAGCCTCTCATTAGGCTTCCTATAACGGAAGGAGTACTAGACTTTTGTACTAATGGCTTATGGTGCTTGATTGTAAAGATGAGAGGTCTGCGCATGTTAAGTATACACCTGGGATCCGGACGTAGGTTCTGTGCCATGTTAGCAAGCAGGTGCATGCAGTAGAGAGACGCCATTGACCTAGATCACTCTAGGAACCCTGGAGGTGGCCCTGCTTGGGATGCATGGATATTTTTGGGTACAGATCTCTATGTATATGGAACATAAGGAGCGTGCATCGCACCGATTGTCTTACATTCAGATCTCTGACTCATGAGAAAAATCCGTCTCTCGAATTCCCGCTGCTCTGCCAAAGATGGAAACGTATCGTCGTAATACTGGGGGACAGAATGGGGGGGAAATCAGAAAAGGAGGTTATAATAAGATCTATAAAACGGGGGAGGGGAGACAGGGTCATTTTCTTAGAAACACAAAGAAATTGTAAATTATTTACATATAGGACATTTTAATGCATTATTACAAAAATGTAAAAAATAACCTTAGTAGTTCCAGATGCGTATAAACTGATTGGTTGTGTTTTTAATTATTGATTTAAATTTATCTGGGTGGATTTTTCTGCATCTTATGATTCGTGTGACGGAAATTATGAGTTATTTATACACAACGACCGATACGATTTAGTTAAACTTAGCTGATAGTTTGTATTAAAGTTATTAATAAAAGGGCTTTTCGACTTTTATTACGAATCCGTAACTTATTTTTATCAAGTTACAGAGAAATTTAATTCGAATCTTGTTTCCATCATTAGTTGGCTGCCTACCTGAGGATTTCTGAGGGTTGGCTGCCAAGAGACAGACACAAATTCTGTGTGCTTTTTTTTCTTCATTTTGACATCTGGTCAGTCTGTGCCTATGCACTATTTGAAACATCTTTTTTAAACTAGACAGCCCATTTTAGCACTTTCTCATAAAAACAAACTTTGGTGACAATATTTAACTACCGGTAATCACATTGTGATTAGAAAGCTGGGCTCCATTGACTTGCATGGTTGAATGCAGTATTTGCAATTAACCTGCAGGGGGAACTCAGAGTTCTCAGGAGGGTCTGGAGTGGCTGTGAATGCATGTATGTGTAATCGTATGTGTATGTTGTAAGAGTGCGTATATGCATGTATGGGTATATGTATGTATGTATGTTTCTGGGTGTATGTATGTACTCATGTGTTAGCGTAAAGCTGACCCTGACCATCATCATACCCCCAACATCCTAATTCATTTCAATGCCCAACCACAATCATTATCCCCCAAAAACCATATTCCTCCCCCCATCATCTCTATCCTCTACCATTATCACCACCATAGTGTGCGAGCAGCCTCGTGTTTACTGCAGTGTCGAGTCTGATTGCACATGCGCAGCGGGAGGAATCATACGTGCGACTGAGGCTCCCAATGCGGCTATGTTGCACTTGCAGCTCCATTGACGGTCCTGTCCACGGCCACACGCATGAGATAGTCTTGTAAATAGTAACATTATAATTTATTTGTAGGTTTCACATGGCTACTCTATTACCCGTCATACGCGGCACTGATCATGTGACGCGTGACGCGGTGTATAACTGTATGCATTTGTATGCTTCAAATTGTGTCAAACCTCCTTGCACGTCACTTATATCACAAAAAATACAAAAAGCTTGTATATACGTGACAATATTCCGGATTCATGTATGACGTGTCTGATGTACGGTACCGCTTGTTGGAAGTCTGGCAAGGAAAGGTAACATAACTGTACGGAGCAACGGATTTACTGCATGCAGATCATGCTGGGAACGAAGACACCGAGGCAAACTTTTATGTCCCTTTTCCTGCTCTTCTGCTTCAATTAACAAAAAACACGACTACATGTTTTAACTTGTGACTAATATGAAGATCAATTATTTCTCCCCGTCACACGGGTGTATAATGGAACAATATAGGAGTTGAAAGGTTTTCTTTTGTAAATATTTTCACTTATCGCACATGGGAAATACTTTGTGCAATGGGAACGTGCCATTTAGTGCATCGGGCGCACACAAAAAGGTGAGTCGGTTATGTAGAGCAACAAGTCAAGTTATCAAGAAATCAACATCTTCACACAACACAGGTAAATGAAGCATTTGAATGCAATGCATGTAAGCGTCATGTATGTGCAGTAACAAGCAATATGAGAATAATTCCACACAATCAGAGGGTAGCGGGTTATATACATCGCCAGTGCTTTATTCATACACACTCCATGGCACCAGCCCTACTTGAACGCCAGTTATTACTTTTGCCAAGAGTCGTCGTCCATCTTGGTCCAGAATAATGGCCGCTCTCACGGTGTACATGGACGGGACCTGCAGAAAACCGCCAAAGGAACGGCGGCAGAACCATACATCATTCTGTGGCATGTCGTGGCTGTCAGCAAATTAATTGTGGCGAGAACTGTTTGTTCAGCGTTATATTTGAAGCACAAAGCGCAACAGAAAACACCGACATTCTCTTTAATGTTTTTACATCCCAGCTACCAGGGTGTCCCGCAGAGCCGCCCAGGGCCGCTAAACGGGAAACCTGTTTTTCTTTGTTCTTTATCCAGGGCTGTAATACGGAGGCTACTTATATCACTCTGTAGGGTGCTGGTTATAACGCGCCACGGAGAGGGGTTCAGATTCCGGCACCACCGGACACTAGCAGCCTGTATACTGGTGGTGCGCTATCTGAACCTCTTAAAGTTATTATCAGTAAGTTGGGCTCAGATAATGTTTAACCCCATACTGCTGCCCACCTCAATTAAGTGCCCATTGGCAGCTTATCTGGTTGCCGGCTTCACGGAAAAAGATATGTGCGACATACTGTAATGGGGAGGAAAATCATGCATTTGTTGGGAAAGAAAGTTAAGATATCTCAGTTGTGGTAGGCGTTTAATACATATATTCCAATATATTATTTTAATTTGTAAAGGAATGTAAAAATAGGATTGAGGGGGGGTACGGAGAGGTAGGTGTGTGTGGCGGGGGTCACGGAGAGGTAGGTGTGTGTGGCGGGGGTCACGGAGAGGTGTGTGTGTGTGGCGGGGGTCACGGAGAGGTAGGTGTGTGTGTGTGTGTGGCGGGGGAACCCCTGATTGAATGACCGGTGGTATGTACCGTGAATGGCTCCTCCGTGTGTATATATATATATATATATATATATATATATATATATATATAAATATATATACATATATACAGTAAAACTGTGCCACCCATAACGGCCTGCGCTATAACCCATGACCTCCATACACAGAAGACCTTCACAGGGCAGTTACCCCACCGGGGGGGGGGGGGGGGAAATCACACCTTATTACTCCCCTTTCTATATAGTAGGAGTTCTGTAACCGAGTTACGGTGCGCAGCAGGGCAGGGTGAGCGAGCGTATAGATACCGGTAACGTCTCCGGGGAATTCATATCGGGATTCGAAAAGCCAGCCGCCTAGATGTGGATAAACAACCAGAAGATAGCCACGCCCGCCCCGTAAACCATAACTCGGGGGCGGCAAACAATTTTGCCGGCCCGTAAACGGTATTTACACGCATTACAGATTTGCTTTGTATGATTACTTTGCCCACAACGCAACAGTGCATTCGAGAAATTCACATTTTATCAGTTCAGAATACAACTCCCAAGATCCTCACAGACAACAGCTGTCAGAGCATTATGGGAGATGTAGTTCAGATTCTTCTGCGCCCAAACCCTGAACGTAACCCTACCACGTGATCATATGCAAAAGCAGATATACAGGAAAATAAACTGTGTTCAAAATAACCGCCTGTCTCAACAAAGAAAACGTCACCAATATCATAAACAAGAAATTACAAGGGGTTGCGTCATGCACTTCGTATTCGCTGTTACGTCAGACGCAAAGAAACTTCCAGAACGCGTGACGTGAGGACGCTGTATTTTTGCAAGTCACGGTAGAGGCCTTTAGCCGGTGTTCCTTTTTCCTACAATTCGCTAATTTTATTACTTTTAACGTATTCTTTAACGGTAACGGCGCACCGGTGAAAGGTAATCTATAGTTTACGAAACGTTCTTCTGCTTCAAATATAATAATTTGCTGTCAATAGGTTCATGTCGGTGTCACTCCGTGACGTGTTACTGGCCTGTTGGTATTCGCCTTTCTGATTGGTTACTGAGGTTTCACTGACAGCTCAATGGCGTATCTGCTTATGTTGTTATGATTGGCCTGAGACGAGTTGTTCTGTTTTTGATTGGTGGTAATCGGCGCCTGTCTGTGTTGGGCGGCGATGTTATGTAATGCGCTCTTCTGATTGGTAAAATGTGCTGGGTTTCTGTGTTGCCGGGTGATGCGGAAGTAAAAGTCTGCAGTTGAGGTATACACGGACGGTGCAGTCACGAGGTGGAAGAACTGAGCGTGTTTGGGGGGCAACAACACAGAGACGTTTAGCCTGCCGTGCTGTTGTCAGGAACGAGAGGTAAAGACACGTTGCGTGTAGGTTAGCCACATCTAAAGCACCGTGACGTGGGTGACACCAGCGGCATATGCGGATGTGAGAGGACCTCGAGTGAGCTTTGGTCAGGTGTGTCCGGGTCTAGAGACTGTTCTGGATGAGCCTCGGTCATGTGTGGGCTTCCGGAGGCCTACCAGGCTCCGTTCTCGTAGGTGCGGAAGTCACGGGGTGTGAGTAGATGGAGGAGCTGCCCGGCGTAAGTCATGGAGGCCGGTGGACAGCGAGGACTCGGCACCCCTCACGCTGCACCCGCATCTTTTGTTAAGGTTCACGGGCACCATTATACAGCGGTACGGATTTTGATGGCGCTATATAAAACAATACATAATAATAATACCGGGCAGCCCCTGTAGTTCCACACGCCTCTAGTTCTTTATTTCGTGTATATTTTGTGTATTCGCCTTTGTGTTCTGTTTATCCCTGTATCAGGGTAATGCATTGAGGTGTGGAGTTTTATTGATGTCTTTCTAGCAAACGCACACCCTGTTGCCCCTGGCTGCTTTGTGGGTGTGCAGGGACCGGTTATCCCCCCCCCCCCTTGGCTTCCTAAATGCTGCTTAAATAACCGGGGAGCGGAGAGGAGCGCGAAGGGCTGCGGGACAGGCCTGTGTGCTCCCCGTCTGTTGGGAAGGGATGGAGTTGGGAATGTTAGTGGGTTGAAGGTCAGTGAGGCCCGGATTATGTGGGTGTGAAGGAAGAAGCCCTGTGGGTGTAAAAGACGTTGGGTTCCAGGAAACAGGTAATGCACCGAGGGTGTAGCTATTTTGTCTGTTCCTTTTCCGTGTTGTTGCGTGAACTTGTGTACTGGTTTGAGGAGTTGTGTGTTTCTTTCTCACTAGTCTGTGTGTAACCGGAGAAATGTTTAACTGAACAAAAAGCTTATCTGGGAATCGTTGCTTTCTGGTATCACTTAACTAATAATAATAATACTCTCTTTCTAGGTACAGTGGCTGTGTGTCCCTATTACCTGGGGTGCAAGCGTTGGGGGTCCCTGTTTTCCTGGGGCTCCCAGACATGCTGTCTCTGAAGAAGTATCTGACGGAGGGTCTGATCCAGTTCACCATTCTGTTGAGCCTAATGGGTGTGCGTGTGGACCTAGACTCCTACCTGCCCTCTCAATTGCCCCCGCTACATGAGATCATTCTGGGACCTACTTCAGCCTACACACAGACCCAGTTCCACAGCCTTCGGGGCACCTCCGATGGGTATGGAGTGCACCCCAAGAGTGTTGACCTGGACCAGTTTTTTACTACTCGGCGACTGCTGAGCAGCATGCGGGCTTTAGATAGGCTGCAGGTACCAACTACTGCTCTAGATGCCTGGCTGGTGCACAAAGAAGCCGAGGGGTCTGTGCCCAGCGCTCAGACCGGCTCCAGCCGCCCTACCGACAGCCCACAGGAACGTCCAAACTCAGATAGACTACGGGACAGCCTGGTCTCTGAACAAGGCCACAACGCTGAGGGGTTTCAAGAGCTGGGGGCAACTGCACAGCCTGGAAGCTCTGACCTGAGCAAGGAAGTAAGAAAGGTTATTCCATTCTATGCAGCTTGTGTGATGCAAACGGAAACCCCCGGCTTAGCCCCTGAAATGACACTGCTTATGGTGTGCGTGCGTGCGTGTGTGTGTGTGTGTGTGTATGTGTATATGTATATATATATATATATATATATATATATATATATATATATGTGTGTATATATATATATGTATGTATGTTTGTGTTGGGGTTAGTTGCCAAGCAGCATGTGCTAAGTTAAGATAGAATTTCATCATGTCTGGACTTGTGTACGGAAGCGTTTGTTTATGTGAACAGTGGGAGGAGATTTGGAGGGGGGGGTGTTCCTTGGCAACCGGATATATCTGTTCTCTGTACGTATTCAACAGTAAAAAGCGTCTTCAATCCCCCTCCCCGCCACAGCTTGATTACAGTAAATAAGCATGTGACTTGTAAATAACTGGCTGCTGGGACTAATAATCTCCAAGGCGTGTGAGTGGGCAGGGACTCTGCGGCACCCCAGTTGTTAAAGGGTTATATGAGCTGGGCAGCCTTGGGTTCTCCCGTGCATGTTTGGTGTCTATGCAGTTAGTGCGGTTTCTCTGAGGTTTATTCATTTTTTAGGTTTTACCTGGACTGCTCCAGTTTTATTTTTTTAAATATTTCTCAGAGTGCTTTTACTCTTATCGTGTTTGCTCCAAATCTAGCAGTTAGTCCCATAATATCTATATCGCTATAAATCTTGCAGCGGCAAATAGCAGCAGTTTTTTGTAGATATTTTCCATCCCAAGGACTGCTGAAGGAGCTGGTGGTTAGTGTAGTTCATATTGTGTAACACTCGGCTGTTTGGTTGTTCGCTGGGATTTTACACTGTGCTCACTCTCAACGTGGGTTGCAGCCCCTGTGACCTCTAATATACTCTCTGCGGACTGATGGCATTGCCTTTTTTTTTTATTTAATTTTTTTATGAAGCCAAAAGCATAGATTCATGCAACGTATCTTTATGGCTATTGGAAGTCAGAATACTTTCCACTGGAATTATACAAATCTATCGTGGTGCAAGGTCATTTGAAGAATAAATGTGATCTGCAACACAGAAAATTCATGTAACACTGACACACTGGGTTGGGTGCTGTTACAAACCATTTTGAAGCCAGTTTTAGTCTAACATAATAGTTAAATTTAAAATAGTGTTTAAAGTTAAGCAGTAATGTTGGGCACCTTCTTCCTGGGGTCTGTCCAGCCCTGTGAATACCAATTTGCCTTTGTATTAACAATGCTTGCTGTTTTTCTCACAAAATGATCCTCAACACTACGTCGCCCATAAAACACATCAGGCTTTTGGCATATAATTATAAACAAAGATTTGCTAATGTTAACGAATTAAACCCTGCTCTCTCACAATACGAAACAACAAAAGAATAATAGTGCGTTAGACCAACAAGCCAACAGTGTTGTGTTGATACTGTTCTTCAGCCTGGCAGGCTTGTATAGTTTTGGCAGCGTAAGCAGAGGAGACAGGTGTGGAATATAGGATCTGCTCCTTGCACAATAAGCCAAGCAGGCGACAGTCATATAAACTGTTTATACGTTAATGTCTGTGTTGCCGGCTAACACACACAGTCCCTCTGGGTCACATAGAAGCAGAGACAGTCATCTGACTTTGTTATTCACAGCTCCGTGTCGGTAATGTCACCCTATGCTCAGTCTGTCCTGCCAGGAAACTGGAACACCCTGTAAATACATTCCTCTTTGTTTGCCTCGTGTGTAGGTTATTGGACCAGAGAAGTCAAATTTGTAGAATATATGATACATTGAAGAGGCTTCTGTGTCACAAACTCATGTTTGAATTGGTCAAGTGTTTGAATGCTTTTTGGACGTGCAGAATAATTGTTTCCCTTTGTGTTCTGTGGTTTATGATATTGTGGCTTATGCCCTCTAATTTTATGCCAATGTTTGAGACTAGACGCTTAGTCTGATAGGTATTAAGAGTATTAATATTGGGCTCTGAATCCTATAGGATAATTCTTTCTTTGGGTGGACGTCCAGCTGTTTGCAGAACTATATTTTCCATTTCAGGGTTTAGTCGAAATAACTGCCAAACTGAGGCCTTGTGCCATCCAGTATTGTAGGAGACGGAGAACTAAACGTCTTGGTGTTTCTGTTACCAGATAATTTATTTTCCTTGTTCCCAAAAACTGTTTTCAGGACATTGACCTAATTGACATATTGTGGCGTCAGGACATTGACCTGGGAGTTGGTCGAGAAGACTTTCACCAGCGTGACAAAGGAAATGATGAACTTTGGGAGCAGATGCCTACTGAACCCCAAGATATTCTGGAACCCACTCTACAGATTGATGGAGAGACAGGAGAAAACATACCAGAACAGGTAGTAACCCTTTTTATATTCTCTTCTCAAAGTGACTATGCTGAACAAGTGTGCAGAGGTGTGTGTCCTTTTCTCCTCATAGGGTTCAGCCATGTCACTGGAGGAATGTCTGAGTCTCCTGGATGTCAACTTTTCATTTGGGGACCAACCTGAGGTGAGTTAGTCTGCTGTCATACATTGCATACAGGGGTGCTTTTTTCCTTCAGACATCTAACACCCTACTCTGTGTAGTTTCCAGATCAAACTCCTAATGTTGAGCCTGTGGCTTCCTCTCAAGATGAAGAACTCTTATCACCTTTCCTCCCAACTTTGGAAACCCCTTTGGACCTCGAGGAGCAGTGGCAGGACCTAATGTCACTTATGGATATGCAGGTACCATATTCTGCAACATACTGTATTCAGTTGTTAGGAATTATGGTTTTACAAAGCTGGACTATAGGGCATATGTACGTATTGGTGTCTGAATTGTCTGTTTTTTTTGTAAATTATTGGGTGCTTTGTGGGTTTTTGGTTTTTTTTGTATCAACAACTTGTGAAGTCCTCATTTGCTTTGTCTTAGGGTATGGACATGAACAATTCTGCTGATGATCCCTTGTATCTGAACTTGGACCCTCCACTCCAGCAGGATGGGAGACTTGAACAGGTGGCACTTCCTGGCTGCTCTCTCAACCTGTCTACTGTGTTTACTCCTGCTATGGAGACCCTTGCAGACTCAGACTCTCCATTACCACAGCTCTCCTCTCAAAACTCCACTGACCTCAATTCTACTTTTGGATTTGCCAATTTAACTGGTGTCCTCCTCCCTTCCCAGTTGAATAGTACTGCTAACATCTCATCTCCTTCAATCTTGCCTGATCCTCTAGGTGGAATCCTAGATGAGGCTCTGCTGGATGAAATAAGTCTCATGGACCTTGCGCTGGAAGAAGGTTTTAGTCAAGTTCAGGCCTCGCAGCTTCAAGAAGAGCTGGATTCTGATTCTGGTCTTTCTCTTAACTCTCATCGCAGCCCAATGTCTCCCAGTGGCTCAGAGTCCTCCTCTACCTCCTCTTGCTCATCATCTTCATTCTCTGAAGAGGGAGCAGTGGGATACAGTTCTGATTCTGAAGTGGTGGATCAGGAAGATTCAGATGAAGCCATTGGGTATCATCCTGAATTCAGTAAGTTTTGTCGTATGAGCTCCCAGAATCCAAGTAATTTTCAACGCTTGCCCTTTCTTGAGCATGTTGGCCACAATCACACCTACAACATGCTCCCTGAGGAACCACAGGAAGACCAGCCTGTTATAGGGAAGGGGAGCCGGAGGCAAGCAGGATTTATAGATAGACAAGCAGGTCGTGATGAACAAAGGGCAAGGGCTATGAAGATTCCATTTAGCAATGAGAAGATTATTAATCTCCCTGTGGAAGAGTTTAATGAGCTACTTACCAAGTACCAGCTCAGTGAGGCACAGCTCTGCCTGGTGCGTGATATTCGCAGAAGAGGCAAAAACAAAATGGCAGCTCAGAACTGCCGAAAGCGAAAGTTAGACACAATCCTGAACTTGGAGCAGGAGGTGAAGCGGCTTAACCGAGAACGAACCGCCCAACTACGAGAGAAAGGTGAAAACGTAAGGTCGTTGCAGCGAATGAAGCAGGAAGTTGAGAATCTGTACCAGGAGGTGTTCGGTCAGCTGAGAGATCCAGAGGGTCGGCCATATTCCCCTCAGAGATATGCCTTGCACTTTACAAGCAGTGGCAGCATTGTACTTATGCCACGTGGTGCGGATGGGCAGCAAAGCCGGCGCCAAGACAAGAAGGATCGGAGGAAGTGATGTGTCTGCGTCTGATTTCAGGAATATAACAGGACAAGGGGGTGTGGGCTGTATTTTCATTCAGGCCTCAATATCAAACCTTTCACACAAGATTGACCCTGGTGAGTGACTGTGAAGATGTCTACACTTACTCTGGGTCAGGTGCTGTGTCCTGTCAGCGTCTGGGCCCTGTCAGTCCAGGAATGAGGAGGCCATTCAGGCCGTGGGCAGCGGCAAGCCCCGGAACCGTAAAATCAAGAAGCTGACATAAAGGGAGGGGAAATAAGTAGTTATTTTAATTCTGGGTCTTCTACAATGTCTGTCAAGTAAGCGGCTGTCGGGGACTGAAGTGTCATCCTGCATGGGTAATAGACCAATGAGCTCTTGTTATCGAGTAGAAATCTAGTGATAATGGCCTTGAGTCTTTATCCAGTGAACATCTCAGACGGGTATCTTGGGGACAGTTATAGCAGTAATGTCTGTGCCATTTGGAGCCAGGAGCTACAATCCTAAGCCTCATGTGGCATTTTACAGCCCTTTTAATTGTGTCCGGAAACTTCTGACTGATTGTTCCAATCATAGATGCAGTTCTGTTGATTTGATGGAATTCTTTCTGGGGCTCGGGGACTCCCGGCATGTACACGCTTGTCTAGTGACAGTTTTGTATATGAATGAATGCGACATTGTGCGTCACAATAACACCCCCAAAGAACTAGACTGTATGATCCAGGAACCCCATGCCTAGAAGTGCTCTATTTATTTTTGTTCTGGTAGTGTCTCCAGAAGATCCTGTAGGATGGTGGGCACTATAAACTCCTGTGTCTGTGTAGCAGGAATCAGATTAACCAAGGGATCACCAGTAAACATCTTAATCTGTAATTCTGTAGGACTAACCGGATTTAAATAGGTTTAAGGTTTGCTGCTTTTAGTGAGAGTGATTACTATGCATGTTCCATATTGCATTATTCTGGAGCAGGAGTACGTTACATCGAGACACTCGAGTTGCTGTAGATTGAGGTTTATTCACTAAAGTGGGGAGTTGTGCTTTCACTGACTCCACTAAACATATGACGGGAACTCCCACAGCGAGCGGCTCCTTCCTGAAGATCTTGGTCACTCCTGTAACATGTGTCGTAAAAGCAGATCTGTCACTTTTCCCAAATCCTGTGTTTTACAGTTCTACGCTTTAAATATATATATATATATATATATATATATATATATATATATATGGTGAAGCCTCTGTTTATACCCCCGAGATAAGTACCTCAACTTCTTGCATGATTATTCTCGCTTGGCATCAACCTGCTGATTGTTTGCGATGGGGGTTGAAGGGTAAGGAGATAATGCTGGCTCTGACACCAGGAGCCACTGATATCATCTTCCACGCTAAGAAGATATTTAGTTGAAAATTTCAGAACAATTACTGATTTACGCTCAACACAAGAGGTAGGTAATTCCAATCAATTTATTAAGCTTTTCTTGCATAAGTTCCCTTTTTAGCAGCAATCGCTCTTTGAAAGCGACTGAACGCTGCATGGGGCAGGGGCTGCTAGGACCACCTTACAACAGAGGCTTTCTGGGGCTGGTCCTTTTGTAACACTTAATGCAGTTAAAAACCGCAAACCTCCTGCTTCAGTGAATAAACGTCTGCCTACCATGATGCTAAGCAGAAGCATGAGAAGAAGTGGTCTGTCCCTGGCTTAGAATTAGTTTGAGGGAGGAAAGTTTTTATTTTATTTTATTATTTATTGTTTAAGAAAAAACTGATTTTATCATAGGCTGTGATTCTGTTAAGTTCGAAGCTGTGTGTAAGCTTGTCTGTTCTGTGTTAACTCTTGTAGTTCTGCGACACAGACCTTGAAGAGTAACCCCGCTGGCTGAATTCAGATCCTTTGTATGAGGCGGCGGTGTGGGAACCCGCCACACCGCAGCCTTGGCCGGGAATAAGATTCTTAATAGAGAGAGGGGAATGAGGGACGTAAGTCTGTCGATCATACGCCCGGTTGAAGTCCCATCTGTACAGAACATTTATGTTTCACGCAGTGGGTTGATTTATTTTCGGTGATTTCAAAGCTTTCTCTGAACTCATTTTTCTCTCTGGCGTTTCAGAGGTTTTGGTTTTTGAGCAGTAAGTTATTAGGGCAGCGGTGGCCTTTCAACATAATAGATGAGATCCCTTCTTGACGATACTGTCAGCCAATTCGTTTTTGTTCAGTTTAAGGGATTTACACTGAGGATGAATCAAGGTCTGAGCGAAGTGCTGCAGATGCCCAGACACTAAATTCGATTTGCACCTACCAGAAATGTACCGTTTATGCAAATTGGCACTAGCGATTGCACTACTCAGGGTTGTGTTTCAAGAAAATATTTCTTAAATGGTATTCCAACCTTTTTAAAGAGAGAAAGTAATTTAAAGAACGTATGTATTCAACCAATAAAGTCATCTGTATCCAAAGCCCAGCGCTGGAATCCTTGTACTTTGACTCTATTACAGTGTATTTAAAGTTGGGTAGAGAGCCATGTCTGCACCAAGTTCATCTAAAAGCTGCTGCTGGGAGCTGTTGGGCTCGTATAATTGTTATACAGTAAAATACATGCTTGTAGAAGTAGCACCAAAGGGGAAGAGATGCACATCATCTACTAACCTACTGGCCACTTACCCCCACACCACGTTTACCAGCCAAAATTATACCCATTTCTGTTTAAAGCTGTGAGAGGAACGGTAATTTCGGCTTCACGAGTTCTAGATGCACTCTTGTTGGCTTTTACGCTTACAGGAGATTTGTTCTAGTTTAATACATTGTTTGCCGTTATTTAAAGAAAAAAATAATCTGAGCGTGGATGTCACAAAGCAGTGAGATCGAAGCATTGGGCCCGGCTCGTCGGCCTATATTCAGGATCGCTTTCTTCCTATCCCAAGCATGTTTAAATTGCTTTACTGTAGTAGCACCTACCATCTCTGTTGGCAGGCTGACACATAGAACAGAGACACTGATGCACATCAGATATTTTAATGGAAAGGTAAGGAAGTTCTACTTTACTGAGAGGATGGTTGGTAAGTGGAACCTCCTCCCAGCAGACACACTGGATGTTTATGTAGTCTACACAACACTTTGGAGAAAAGACAAGGACATTCAAGTACAGGACAAAGCCTCGTCTGGGATCCTAGACTTTAGTAAGTGGCACGGGGAGCGTGATGCAAGGTAAGAAAAAATTAGTTCACATTAAGGGATATTATTTCCCAGTCGGAGCAGGTAAGATGTGGAATGGACCGTAGCTGCTGTTGAGGGGTTGCTTTTAGAGTCCACAAGGAATTTCCAGTCTTATTGGGGATGGACTGTCTTTTTAACATTGTACCACCAGATTTCCAGGGCTGTTTGGAAGCTTAGAAGTAAAAACATCAAACAGCATAAAGTTGATGCAACAAGCCGTCAGCGGGGCTTATTTAGCATGTGTTGGAGCAGGTGTGCGGCCGCGGGCTTCGTCTGGTGCTCCAAGCCGGTGTAAGTAACCCCACGACTGTACATTAATAACTTCAGATGGTGCGTGAAAGGGATGTCCTGTTAGTCAGCGGGTCTCAGCTGTCAAAGCTTCGCCCACCACAATTATAGCCTCCTGTAATACAATCGCCTTTCCGAAATGTATCCTGCCTTCGTCTACACGCAGGGTGTGGGGCTGGGGAGAGGCAATGGGGAAATTGCGACCATGCTATGAAGATTTGTATTAAATAACCTTTCATCCTTGAATCAGGTCAGTTAAAAATGTTTAAATGTATTTTCACTTTTAGTCATTTTGTGCGTTAGCTAAAATGACAAGAATTTGCTCCCTAACTTAAGAACAAATGTCATAAGACTACGCAGAAACTCCCATGTACATGGACTACGGAGGGCATAGCGCTACAAAGCTAAGCACCCCTGACAGCGGAGTACGGGCATATGACACCCACACCCAAAAAATTAAAATAAATCCAGATTTAAGTACTTAATGACCACTTTAATATGGATTCTTTATATGGTAAAAGCAAAAATAAAGCACTTACCATATCTCCAGCTCCCTCTGTGGTCCAATGATTCTTTCCACCGTTTGGGTGCCAAGTATATCATCATGTCCAATACATTCTCTACAGCAAATTGCCGGGGGGGGTATAGCTGCTCCCATTTATTTGCAATGGGACGCCATGTAAATTTAAAAGGACCCCACAGACATATGCATTTGAAAGTGTCCCATGAAACAGCCAGGGAAATCATTTACATTGTTGGAGTATGTAAACACAGCCATAACGTTGCACCTATAAGCCCCCATTGTACAGCGCTATGGGATTTGATGGTGCTATAGAAAACAAATAATAATATAAGCAGTACAGGATAATTACAGACTTTTCTGGCACCTGCTTTTACTGTTGGACCAAAGCTTAGGACACTCAGCTGTGTGTGTCATCAAGTGCAGGTTACGGCACTTGGTGCGTGAGTAGCATGGCAGCAGCGCTCAATAAAGCAATGCCATCCTTTAATGAGTTGTAGACAACAAAAATTTGTGGTCCGCAACTAGAGACTTATGAGAAATGACCAACAATGATTTAGAAATCTAGAAGTTTTATTACGACGACGGACTGACAAAATGTTGCCTAAGATTTACTTTACATTTAAACAAAGTTTCACAGAACCCTAGACACATGCGTTAAAAACAAAAAAAAGTATTAAAAATTAGACAATTTATACAATGACTCTATAGGTGATCCCAGACCAGGTAACCGGGCACAAAGGTCTAAAAGAGTTCAAGACAGGGAATTGTTTAAAATAAAAAAAAGAACAGAACACCTGCTCCATGTTTCCGTCTGAAGAACCAAGGAATGGGGAACAAACCTCTTTTCTTGACCGATCTGGTCCCCCACAGTAAAGACCCAGAGATTGAACTGCCAGCAGTAGATTTACTGCAGGGTCCTTGACTGTTGGCAATATTTTTTCTTCTTTCCATGATTAAAATATATAAAAAAAAAAAAAAACCTTCCCCTCCCACCCACCCCAGTGACCAACGTCTTTTTAACAGACATCACTAATAGCCAAACATTACATGCTACTCGGTAAAAATGCAGTTTATAACACTATTTGGAAGGAGGAGGAGAAGCTTGTAGGGTGCAGTGTCTCCTGCGCTACGTTCCACCAGACAGAAAGCTAGAAACTTTTTTTTTTTTTTTTTATGGAAAATACTGACCAGGGCTGCAGGACAGACTGAATCCTGCAGGACCTCTCCTCGTCCTGTCGTGGAGTAACAAGAGTATAAATCTCACCCACCCTCTGAGGTTGGTGTTTAATAGTTTGTGCAGGGCACTTAGTTCTTCTCTTCTTTCTTGTCATCATCTTCCGAAGGGTAAGAGTGCCATGTCAGTCTTTCCTCATAGAAAGAGATCACAACCTGGGGGCATTTCACGTTGGCTTCCTTGGCTGGGACAAGGTCAGCTTCATCTGAATTTTTCCTGAAGGAACAAACAGATGCGTTTGCACAAAGGTCGTCATAGTAACACAAAACAGTCAAGTTAAAACCGCTCTCACCACTTCATCAGGAACATCAACTCTCCACTGGAGTCAGTGGCTCCAATAATTCTTTCTGGTTCCAAACCCCTGGCAAATCCACGCGGCTTCTCTGCCTGAAAGAGACATCAATACCGTCAGGTTATGCGGTCACAATCTCATTTCCAAAGTCTGGCCTAATTAGGGGGGGGGGTTATCAAGTTCTAATTTAAACAGATACATTCGGATCTTTCAGATTTCTGAACCTTAAAGACTAAAACCCTGGTAACACATCCTAGAAAGGGTCTTACCTCTTCTTTCTTTTTCTTTGGCTTGCTCTCCTCCCCGACCTCACTGTCTGAATCCCCTTTGCGTTTGCTACTCTCTGATTTCTCAGACTCATGCGCAGCTTTCTGCGACTGCAGGAACTCGGCAATTAAATCAGGGCAGTCAAGGTTCTCCTCCGGCTCCCAGGTGTTGTCTTCACTGCAAAAACCAAGAGACATTTACAACCGATCTCCATCCCAACAAGACACCTAATTCAAGATACCTGAATCTTTAAAGTTGGAAGTGTTAGTGTCTTCTGCACCGGACAAACAATGTTTCAATCACGGTCAAATATTTAAAGAGTAGGTACAAGGGCCATTGGAAATACTTTTGAAGTTGGCTTTCCAGCTCATGAATCCAAATAATGGGGGAACCAATGAGCGTTTAGGTTAAGAATCGTAGGTTATCCTTTCAGAGCTTTTCAGCCCATGGATGTAAAGGTCTCCTGGGTAGCAGAAGACCTAATTGTATGCGTGTGCTCCTACGTACATGCTATATTTACCTATACATTACAGTCTACTATGGCTATGGCAGAGCAATCAGCAATGTATGGTCTACAGGGTTAAACAAAAAGACCCTCCTATGCTTATTCTTGATTTATGTTTAACACGGATAGTCTCTAACATTACATAGGAATGACAGGCTATGAAGGCCAACATACATGTGATGAGAGTGACAAGCACTTACTCAGAAAAACCTTTCCATTTCAGCAGGTATTCTACTTTCCCTTTGACCACCCGTCGGTCTAAGACTTTCTCCACCACGTATTCTTCCTCTTCCTCATCCACAACTTCTTCCATTTTTTTCTTGTTTTGCTTTTTTCCCATTGAGGCCGCCAGTTTATCTGCTTGAGTTACCACCCTGCAGCCAGAATGAGAAGAACGGCTCACATAGTCAGAGGAGACTGTGGGAATGTGATCGTACAAACAGGCTGCTGCCCCACGGGTCACCGGCACAAGAGATCCACCAGATGATGCTTAAAATGTTTATTCAAGTTTTCCTTTACTAAACTGCAGACGAATAGAATCATTTTATTTCTAAATTCAATACGGAGAACCAACCCAGACTAGATTTATTCTAGAAAAGCTCTGGACTTGCCTTGGCACCTAGGGACACCTTGGTCATTTTTCACAAGAAACTCAACAAGGTAGACATTTATAACACATGCATAGAAGTCAGTAAACTAACTTGGTTCAACTCCCCGGTTGCTAGTAAGTAGTTATTTAGTAGTTATTATTCTTCCATATAGTTTGTGAGGAAGGGTCTTATACAAGTTTACAAAACAGAACACAGACTCAGGTCCCTGGTCCTAAACAGACTCAGGTCCCTGGTCCTAAACAGACTCAGGTCCCTGGTCCTAAACAGACTCAGGTCCCTGGTCCTAAACAGACTCAGGTCCCTGGTCCTAAACAGACTCAGGTCCCTGGTCCTAAACAGACTCAGGTCCCTGATCCCTGGGGTGTGTAGCAATGAGTCCCGCCGAGCTTAGCCTCTCCAAGCCGGACTTTAGACGCTGAGAGGCGTTACTAGGCTGAGCTGATGCTCGCCCTACACAATTATTGTCACAAATACAGTATGCGATTTCCTCGACAACACGTGGCTTGTGTAAGGACACCCGGTGACCACGCAAATGTCATGAGAACCAGCTTCTCAAACAGAGGAGAAATGCTAGAACAAGAGGTCTTATCTAAAAGAGTCTCGCTGGCTTCAACGCAAGATAGTTTTACTTTACTGACAGGGTGGTAGATAAATGGAACAGCCCCCCTGCAGAAGCGGTGGATGTACTACTTGCGACTTTCGCAACAGATATACACCACACCGAGCTGATACTTTACGGCAATGCTAATGAAGTCCTGCTAATCCAATAAAACCTTTTCCTCTGTGGACTTTCATAAGTCAGACGATCTCTGGGTGATTAAGACCGAGACATTCCATTAGCATTGGTAAGGAGTCAGTGGGTTTGACCAAGAGATACCATAACAAACACACAATGAAAACATTGTGTAGAAACTTTGTTTTAAATTGAAACCAAAATATTTTGAAATCTAGTATCAACGATAATAATAATAATAATAATAATAAATGCAGCGAAACGTCAAACCTCAGGAATCTTCATCAAACTACTTAAAGAATGAGTTGCCCCTTAGATGCATCTCTGATTTTCCCACTATTTATCCAGGGGGCCACGCATGGGCCAAAGGAGCAAAGGGAATTTTCTAGAAAAAAATGATTTGACACAACATTTTTAATTAGAGGCTGAAGTACTGAGGAGGAAGATGATGATGCACAGGAAGAAAAAGCTCAGATCCGGGACATTCCACGCCGCAGAGGGGCCCTTTCACACCCCAAATAAATAGCCCACCCCTACCGGGGCACAAGAATCCACGGGCCCGCGTCCAATGTATGGAAGATGAGGCCGCGGTATACATTTGGATTCTTTGTATAAATGAAATGGACTCCAAGCAGGAGTCTGTCCCAAGTCACAAGGAAAAAACTTTAGGCGCCAAAAGTTAACTTTTTCCCCCCAAGCCTTTGCCTTTTCGCTCCCGCATGTACCCGGATCATAAGTATGCGCCGGGGAAGTTACCGGCCGCAAACGATGCACGTTATCCTCACACTGCACTGCAGGCATTTGGTGCGGGTCCCCCCCGCTCTGCATGTAAGCTGAGCGCAGCGATCTGCCCAGGCACCCGGGCTCGGGGCAGCGATCCTGGACTCTCACCTTCCTCTACAATCGCCCTCTGGGTTGGTCCCAGGCGGGTCCCGGGCCCGTCTACCGTCTGATTATATACCTGCAAATCTATGTCGGATTCGCAATGCAAACCTACGCGGGATTACTCCGGGTGCAGATCTACGACTCGTGCATGCAGTTCGTGCTGGGATCTCTTCTCGCAGGACTCGGTTCGGTTCTCAGGTATCTGGCGCCTACCAAACAAAAGGAGCTCCTCTGCCGCCACCGAATCTGGCGAGTGCGCATGCGCAAGGACAAACAGGCGAAGAATCACGGGAGGTGTAGTTCTAATGCCGTAAAAAATGCCAGTGCTACACAAAGGACGGTAAGGCGGCGAGTTCTGCTGTGGGGTGAGCGAGATAATAAGAGGTACTAGCGACGTGTTTGCGCAAATACCTCACCAATGTAGGGAACCGAGTGCTAGTGAACGAGGAGCGAAATCTCCCTTATAATCCAGCCGACGCGTTTTGTGGTATATGAGAACGCAGCTTCCCGTGAGCACCAGCGCGGGTAACCCGGAAGTGATTGGCTTTACAGCAGAGAGAACAGCCAAGAATCAGGGACTATCTGTGGGGTACTGCCGTGGTGATTTGGATGTAGGTTAGAACACTGCGAATGGGATTATTCCCGCCGCCGGTAACGTATCACGTGAGTGAACATTGAGCCCTTGCCTGCCCTGGTAATACCCGAAGTGAGTTAGAAGACTGGGTGCCCCTGCTGTGCCCCGTGCCCCTGCCCCGTAAGATATAGATATATCCCTGCTGGTGTTTGAGTTTTGGCTTGTTTTTGCCTCCGTGCTCCCGTTAGGAGACGATATAACTGAGGGGGTTCTGTGCTGGATGCCGCGTTCCCAGGCTCCTGTATTAAATCCACCTTCATGTTGTATATTTGGGTAGTTTTAGTATAATTGCTTTAAGTGACAAATGCAGCGCATTCCCAGTGAATATCACCTGACACATGAATACTGGGGATTCCGTCACGTTATACGGTCATATATCGCTTACCCACCACTACGTCAAAGTAGCCCAATTCTGGCGAGTCCATGTAGCGGTGGGTTAAGCAATATATGAGCATACAGTGTGATGGAATGTTTTGCTCTGTTTTGTATACTTATGGGCTACCTGGAGCACACCCTGGACGCGGCCAGGACTACCCGCTGACTGTGCCCCTTATATCCCTTATACCTCCTATATGCCTTTTACCCCTGATATGCCTTATACCCCCCTGGTATGCCTTATAGCCCCCTATATGCCACTGATATGCCACTGTCCCATAAAATGCCTTATACCCCCCTATATGCCACTGGGCCCCCCTAATATGCCTTATAGCCATTGATATGCCACTCTGTCCCCTGATATGCCACTGTGCCCCGATATGCCTTACAGCCCCCTATATGCCTTTTACCCTTCATATGCCACCATGCCCCCTGATATACCTTTTACCCCCTACATGCCACTGTGCCCCCTGATATGCCTTATAGCCTTTTTATGTCACTGTGCCCCCCAGATATGTCTTATGCCCACCCCTGATATAAGAAAAACTGACGTCGCTAAAATAGGTATAAAAATATATGCTTTAATAAATAGACAAAAAAAAAGATAATACACAATACAATATAAATATATAGACAATACAAACAATAAATCAAATATTACAGCAATCAAAAAATATAAAACACAAATTAAAGAATGCACATAATTAATAGATCCTGAAAAAATTCTACCTGCCCCACCAGGGGTTAATATATCAACAGAAGAAACACGGGGCAATTGAGCGTAAAAATAAAGATAATATTCCATGCTTAGCTTACTCAGTGGTGCTTACTTGCCCTGTTTTTCTTCTGTTGATATATTAACCCCTGGTAGGGCAGGTAGAAGTGGAAGTGAAGGGAAGTAGCGGAGGTTGCGCACGTCGTGCACTAAAATCCAAATCCCCTACAGCGCTGCACGGGACCTGGATCCTCTCTGGCAGCCGGTGGGGGTCTGTGCGATGCGCGCAGACAGCCGCTTCTCCCCTCCACTTCCGTTGGGGCTTCCATGATGGAAGCCGCACCGGAAGGTCACGTGACGCCGGGTTCAGTAATAGAAGCCCCAGCGGAAGTGGAGGGGAGAAGCGGAAGTGGAGAGGAGAAACGGATTATGTCTGCACGTTTTGCACAGACCCTCACCGGGTGGCAGAGAGTATGCAGGTCTCCTGCAGTGCTGCGGGGGATCTGGATTCTAGTGTTATAATCCGATCTCTATTTGAGGTCGGATAGGAGGGGAGTTTTTCAGAGCATTTGCTCTGAAAAAACTCATTTTATAAATCTATTCAACTAATCGATAATGAAAATCGTTGACAACTAATCGATAATGAAAATGCGTCTGTGGGATTTGTGCCCATTCAGCCAAAAAAGCATTTGTGAAGTCGACGAGGCCCGGCTTGCAATCAGCGTTCCAGTTCATCCCAAAGATGTTCAGTTGGGTTGAGGTCCTAATGGAATAGAAAAGGGCCTTCCCCAAACTGTGCCAACATAGTTGGAAGCATAGCATTGTCCAAAATGTCTTGGTATGCTGAAGCATTAACATTATCCTTCACTGGAAGTAAGGGACCCAAAACCTGAAAAATAGCCCCAGACCATTATCCCTTCTCCATCAGTAGACACTATTGCTATAGACGCTATGTTTAAAGTCACTGAGCTCTTCAATGCGGCCCATTCTTCTGCCAGTGTCTATCTAGACGGCTGCCTATGCGCTTGATGTTATACACCTGTAAGTAATGGGTATCGCTGAAACCCAGTAACTCAAAAATTAAGAGTGCTGTTTACGTACTTTTTGGTCACAAAATGTGTGTTTTTTATATAGCATTAGTAAGCCAGCTTAGTTTTAGGAACGTATGCATTCACCGAGATCTTTATAAACTAACATAAAATGTAATGCTCCAATATTTTTAGGAGGTTTCAGTTTCAGGAACTATAACTACCTACCTCTTGTGATTTGTGCCGTAAGTTGCTTGCCTTCTATGTATTTGGTAATGTGTGTTCATGTCATATGTTTAACTTCACAGAATTTCTAACATGAAACAGTGCTGGTGTTAAGAATGTGCTGATTAAAACGAGACATGACGGCTGAAATGACCTCACCTTTAACGGAGCAGGTACATATTCAAGTCTGGGCCTGTCTAAGCTCCATGATTATTGGTTTGGTGACTAATGCCATACTATTGTTTTATGGGCATCAATTCTTGTTAGTATGTGGTGTGGTATCTCCTGAGTAATTCAATTTTCACTGATCAGCCATAACATTATGACCAGTGAAGTGAATAACACGGATAATCTCGTTATCATGGCACCTGTCACTGGGTGGGATATATTAGGCAGCAAGTGAACGCTTGGTTTTCAAAGTTGATGTGCTAGAAGCAGGAAAAATGGGCAAACGTAAGGATCTGAGCAACTCTGACAAGGGCCAAATTGTGATTGCGAGACGACTGGGTCAGAGCATCTCCAAAACTGCAGCTCTAGGTGTAATGGGCGGCCAGGGCTTATTGATGCACGGGGGGGGGGGGGGGGGCGCGAAGGCTGGCTTGTGTGGCCAATTCTAACAGATGAGCTTCTGTAGCTCAAATGGCTGAGAAAGTTAATGCTCATTCTGATGCAGTTTGTTGTGTATAGGGCTGCGTAGCCGCAGACCAGTAAGGGTGCCCATGCTGACCCCTGTCCAGTGCCCAAAGTCCCTACAATGGGCATGTGAGCATAAGAACTAGACTATGGAAGAAGGTGGCCTGGTCTGATAAATCACACTTTCTTTCACATTATGTTGGAGGACACATGGCACCAGGATGCACTGTGGGAAGAAGGCAAGCCGGAGGAGACGCTGTGATGCTTTGGGCTGTGTTCTGCTGGGAAACCTTTGTACCTGCCATTCATGTGGATGTTACTTTGACACGTACCGCCTACCTAAACGTTGTTGCAGACCATGTACACCGTTTCATTCCCTGATGGCATTGACCTCTTTCAAAGGAAAAGTGGTTCATGAATGGTTTGAGGAACACAACAACAAGTTCAAGGTGTTGACTTGGCCTCCAAATTCCCCAGATCTCCATCCAATCGAGCATCTGTGGGATGCGCTGGAAAAACAAGTCCCATCCGTGAAGGCCCCAGGTCCTTTAAGGCCGTACGGGACATTAAAGGACCTGCCTCTAACGGGTGACACAGCACACCTTCAGAGGTCTAGAGGAGTCCATGCCTCGACAGGTCAGGGCTGTTTTGTCGATCTACACAATATTAGGCAGGTGGGCTTCTTGTTATAGCTGATCAGTGTAATAAATACAACCAAAATCAAGACCCTCAATGCTTTAGTTAAGATGACCTTTTTGAGAGAAAAAAATAAATATAAAATTAGAATGTAGAGAATGGTTGCCATTTGTGATGACTTTTCCTATACATTCTAATATTACATGTAGGTGTGTTCTGAAATATCGAGTCTGAACCCGAAGATGGTCTCAAAATGTCCAACATTTTCTTCCATGGAGTAGCACGCTCTCTTTTTTCCACCTCTATTTTAATATGTTGATTGGTGGTTCTTCGTCTGTTTGTTTGTGATCCATCTTTACATGTGTTTGCAGGAGTTTATCACTATCCGTGTGCAGGATCCCAGGCTGCAGAATGAAGGATCGTGGACCTCCTACGTGGATTATAAAATCTTTCTCCATGTAAGTGCAACCCGTGCCTGGCATGACATTATGCAAAGCCGAGGAGACCGTTCATTGTAACAACTCTATTTTTACATTTTCAGACAAACAGCAAGGCTTTTACTGCCAAGACCTCTTGTGTGAGGAGACGTTATCGGGAGTTCGCATGGTTAAGGAAGCAGCTTCAGAAAAACGCCGGCTTAGTGTGAGTTACTTGTGGGTTTGTTAAACGTTTAATGACTTTGAGGTGGCCTGTGTGTAAAAATGGTGGTTCTGTAGGTAAGCCGCTTAACTCTGTTAATGCAACAAATCATGTATTCAACTTGTTATATAGTGGCACAGTTATAATAATCTAACAATGACAAAGTTAACTGACAGCCCCACTGTATAAGTATTCATATTAAATTACTCTGAGTACTTGAATATGCATTCTTCCAAAACAAGAAAAACAAACACAAAAGCACATAGAAGATGCAGTCCTGCAGTTGCCATACTCCTTTTTATTGCTGCCACTCGTCGGCAGCCAGTCTGTGGGAGAAAAGGACTTCTGTTGATAACACTTTTTACACATGTGCTGAGGTCTTAACCGAGTCCGAGCCGGCTCTGGTGCCAACCAGCAATAAGTATATTGTGTGCAGGGAGATGTGTTCTCCTGCATGGCACTTAGCGTGGGTAGGGAAAGGGGTACATGCGCATGGGGGGGGGGGTTCTGCAGTATCCACCCATTCATTAGCAAAAGGGTTAACATGTAAAGGGAAAGGGGTACATGCAGCTATCATATCTGTTAAGGTGCTCATAATGGCTGAAGTGTCCGTTTAAGTTTTAAGCATCTAGTCTGAGCCTGTTACACCAAACTAATTTTTTTCCCTTCATCTTTTGGTGGTAATTATTTGGAGATTTTGTTTGGGGACAGATTCACTTGTTATTGCCATTAAGGATTCTGAATACCGAACCAATATGTTCATATTGGTAACCAGCATCACATGTACACCACTGGAAGCAGTCATATCCACGTTGTCTTTGTATGGTGCAGTTATTTTTCTGTTTGCAAGAATTAAAATATTTCTCCCTTTATATCAGGTTACTTACCCTATATTTGCACACTGTGTTTGTATGTATTGGGGAGATATCGGAATAGGAAATTGAAATGCTAGTTTTGCCACCTGGTATCATCTAAAACAAATGATTTTTACGGGCGGTGTAAACCTCTGCAATAAATTTAGTTCAGTTAAACTGTAGTAGTGGCAACCGTATAATAGCACTTTGTAGTTATCACAAGACCTTAATAAAGCAAAGCAAGTCCTGGGTTTAGGCGAGCAATTATTTCATTAATCGGAAGTGTTCTGCTCTCTCGCCGGACTCATTGACTTGCTGTATTCTGTCTGGGTTCTCTCTTTCCGGTTGTGTCATAATTTTTTTTTTCTTCTCAGACCTGTTCCTACTTTGCCTGGGAAGCTCCCTTTCCACATTGGAAGCAGCGATGATTTCGTTGAGAAGAGGCGTATGGGACTTCAGCAATTCTTGGAACAGTGAGTGAATGCCTGCGATACGTGTGCAATTATATTCATTTTAAAATGTATTATTGCAGAGCAGGATCTGGGGTGTAGTCATTCACTTGATTTGTGAGAGTAACAAACTGTTTGTGTACCAAGTTGCTATTGCAGAGCATATAGTATACTTTAAAAGGGCTTCCTTGTGATATAACATAACATATTACCCCGAGTACAGCACTTGTGTGTAATGTTTGGTGAGCAGTTTACTGCTGTGAACATTGGCATATTCTGGCCTAGACTTGGGGCAGCAGCCTTTTGCTGCAAAACATGCGCCAGATCACCTTTTTGGCTCCCAGGTGTGATGCTGCTGAATAGGTCAGTTACATATGAGATCTCTGATCTCCCTGATCTGCCCTTTTATACTGTGGAGGACTGTACTCCCCTGGCACGGCCTAGTATTCTGTACACTGTGCTGCGTGTCCTCTGCAGAGGTAAGTCCTGGAAGCAGCTGGAGTGGTGGCTTTGGCCTGACCCGAAAACATGAACAGATTTCTGCTGGTGAGCAACTTGTGAAATGTATATGTGGCCAATGTAGTCAACCTTGTAAAAGCTACCCGATACGTGATGCATTACATTGTTGGTTGTTCTGTAGATGCCTTCTCCTTTACAATGAGAAGCACTGCAGTGTCTGGCTGCTCATATTGTACTGTTTGTCTACAGAGCTGTACAGAACATGGTCCTGCTGTCAGACAGCCAACTGCACCTCTTTCTACAAAGCCAGCTGTCGCAGGCAGAGATCGAGGCCTGTGTCCAGGGCCGCAAGAGCTACACTGCTACTGAAGCTATCCTGAAGTATGCAATGTCCAACCGAGGGTGGGCTCAGGAGGAGACGCTTTGTGTGGGTAGTGGCAGCTAGCTAAACTGTGGCCACCTGCATTTGTTTAGGAGCCCTGTTCAAACCTACCTTGTGGAAAAGGATATTACATGGAATGCACTTTACGATGTACACAGAGGAATATTAGAACATAAAAGGGACCAGAACCCATTGCACTCTCGTGTTGCACTTTATTCAGAGGTTTTAATTATTGGAAGTGTGGCTTGCCACCCATAGCATTCAAATAGTCCCTTCGAAATGTTTTTGCAGTACTCTGCACTATGATCGTGACACGAGAGAATGGCGATTGCCAATAATATAAACCATATTCATTGCAATGGGAGATAGGCACAGTTACCAGGGCAAAACCTGTGTCCATGAACCCGTCGGAATCCTAGCTCATCTGGAACCATTGTAGTTGAGGTTGTCTACCCAACCTGATCCCTGCTTTCCATTTGTAAAATAATCAGTCTATATCACTGGGTGTTTTTTTTTGTTTTTTTTTAGCAGATTGCACTTTGCTCCATTTCTAGCAGCACTGGAAATACTTTTTTTTTTTTAGCAGTTAGCAGCCTGCTGCATGATCAGAGTCTGCTGGTTGTTTGTAGAATACATTTGTTATAAATGCTCTGAATTCTAATAAAATTTTTCTTTTATACTTGGTGCTTGAATAAGCTAACTAGGATACTAGATTTAGTATGGTGGAACTGCCTAGGCAAGAAACAATTGGACTCTGCCTTGGAATTGATTTGGATAGTTTAGATACTCCTATATTTTATTAACCTCTCCCACTTCTGCTTAGATGCTGTCCCTTTTAATCTATGACCTCTTTTACTAACATTTCCCCTTCCCTGCTAGCTTGTTAAAAAAACAAATGTGTGATAGGAATGCAAACACCCAACAGTACAATAAAACCAGGAGGCTAATTTTATATATGTGTGGCCTGCGGCTGCACAGCCCAAAATCCACAAACTGTGATGCTCTGTGTGTTCTGACACCTTTCTATCTGAATCAGCATTAATGTTTTGTGCAATTTGAGCTCCGGTAGCTCATCTGTTGGACCACATGAATGTGCAGCCGTCAAATCTGCAGCAACTGCGTGATGTCATCATGTCTATATGGACCAAAATCTCTTGAGGAATGTTTCCAGCACCTTGTAGAAAGTGCTACGAAGAATCAAGGCAAAAGAGGGTCCAATCCGGTACTAACAGTGTCCCTAATAAAGTTGCCAGTGAGTGTATATATGTATATAATATGTATATATGTATATAATATG
>JALMGF010000329.1:0-17500 GCA_023333645.1 Sceloporus occidentalis
CCGTACCAGGAGAACCCAACCCCCCCCCCGCCTTCCGAAAAATATATATTTCTATACGTTCAACCCCACAGCTAATGTACAATTTCCGCAATTTTTTTTGGGGGGGGGAAATAAATCAGATAATATTTATATATTATATGTATATTATTATTCTGTATGCAGCTTCCTTTTTTCTGCTTAATGACTAATTAATGACTTAGCCTCGTTATTTCATGTTATATAAGGATTCCCGGGACACTGCATAAAAAAATTATCTAGCAACTTGCCTGGGTCGCGTGACTATCGATTCGAAAAGGTGGGCAAATACTTCAGATAAAATGTTGATTTTTCAGGAATTTTCTTTATCCAATTAAACTTCCTTTTTTTATATTTTTTTTTTTCGAAATCCTATAAAACCAGGCGATAGAAAAAACCCCCTGAAAACAGAAAATTTAGATTCACATTTTAAAATGAATTTAATAAAAAAATATATATATATATTTTCCAGGCTCGTCCTCTAAATCGGGCTGATTTTGTTAAAAAAAATGATGTAATCTGGATTTTTATCTTTTTTTTTTTTCTAAATGGTGGTTAAAATGAATCGGAAAATGATTGTAACCTTATGCTTAGAACCTTACGACCTATGAAGGTTACGCAGGACGAAAAGAAGAAACCGCGGGACGTTCTAGAACTGCCGGATTTTAAAAATGGGGGTGCACCTTTTATAGATATATTTTTGGAGTGTAAACTATTGAGGATCATAATAGAGAAAAAAAAAAAAGGGTAATCCCGGCCGTCTGATAATCTGTGATTATTGAGCTAGGAGGATTTGGTAATAATATTTATTTATTCTGGAGTATTTTCTTTCTCCTCTCATTAAATCCATTTGTTGATAAGCCTTAGGATACATAAACCCATCTGTAGTGGGGGGGGGGGGTTTGATATCAAACTGACAAAGCGGGGAAATCGAGAAAAGCCGTTGTTAAATCAGTATGGCAAACAAGGCAATAACTCCTTGTCACCGGTGGCCGGGGAAGAGGACTTCTCTGCAGTACAGCGAATGTAAAGCAGCCCGCGCTACGGCTCCAGAAAGGAATGGGTTAACAACGCTGGAGGATGGAACCTTTTGACCGGGGGCGATTCTTCTTTTTTTTTTTTTTTGTAGACTCTGTTAACTCTTTGTACGCCCAATGTCCAAGCATGGGGTGGTCACCACGTGATCCAGGCCGTGGTGCTTCTACAAAGGGTCGCTTCGTAGGTTGGCTTTCTAGCCTCATCAACCATATTTGTCTGGTTCTCTGTACGCTTTTTCTTGTTGTTTACCCAACGTGTACCTACGAGGTTCTCCAGGTCGTGCGAAAAGGGTTAAAAATATATACTAGTCTTTTAGAGCCAAGGGCCATATATATATATATACCAAATTATCTCTCGCTAGCCTCTAGTTTATGAATAACCATAGAGAAGACTACCAGGAGGACTCTTTATTAATTAACGATTTGCAGACGGCATCGTCAGACCCGGGAAAAACATCACCCAGGTGCCGTCAGCTGGCCGCGCATGACAGGATGGTTGACTGGTACCAAATTACTAATCTCAATCTGGCCACCGAGAGGTTTTCATGATGCAACGAGACATTGCGATCACAAGGTGGACTTTCAGGAGTGCAGACAAGGACAGGCTTTGATCCACTGGGGCTGGTGTGTGTGTGTGTGGGGGGGGGGGGGTCTACGGAACCACAAGTAGAACCATTACTCAAGTTAAATATGGGTGGTTTGAATATTTTAAAAGGTTCTGCTAGGAACACAGATGGGATACATTGATTTATTTAATCATTGTCGGGGATCTGCATTGTAAACACCACGCTAGATACAGCATATGGAAATGTCAATCTTCTCTGGAGAACATCTGTATCTATCTCTTGCCCCATTGGTACGAGTTAAATCGGGAGAAAAATCATATTTTTTTTTTAACAAAGCTTGTGTATTCTAGAGAGGTTTGATGCCTTTCTTGGTCATTCTTCCAACCGCTGTTAAAAGGTAGTCATTGTTGATCGAGGTTCCATCTTGTGAACAGAGATAAAAGTAGACCAGGTTGATGTCCTACAGATCTAGATATTGGAGACCTCCTGAGAATGGCCTGCAGATTCCGAAATGAATGTTTATTACTTGGTACGGTCTCTCGTTAGAGCGGTCTGAGCTCTGTGGCAGTGTATCTCTCTCTTGCATCTTTGCTGCGCTCTGGGATAAGACCATGGATCTCAATGAGGAGACAGTGAGATGTTTGATCAAAAACAAGCTGTACAGGAGAAATGGAAGGACGGCTTATCGGCCGCCGTTAGATTGAAGAACAATGGATTTAACCAGTGAAATCTAGATTGAAACAATAGTAGAGTTTTCTTTCATGGACTCAATGGGTTAATGGGCATAAAATATTCACATATTGCAAATCCATCCAGAGCCCAAAGTCTTCAGGACCTGTTTTTAAAAAAAAAAAAAATAATACAGTAATTGCTGGTCAGTCAAGAACACGTACAACATACGCGGTCGTATGAGCTCGTTTCGTCCCATTTAACTGCCGCTTTCCATAAAACATTAACCCCCGAAGTACTGCAGTTCATGTCTCGGTTTATGGTTCGCAACATCTGAGCTCTTCCACAGATCCGACGACCCTTGCAGCATCGCTATGGTTGCTCTCAGAAAAATGTAAATTTCAAAGAAATGTCCAAAAAATATATATATATATATAATAAAATCAGGATTAATGCTTTTGAAGATTTGGAGAACGGCAGGTTTTTTTTCCGTTGGATTCGTTAGCAAGATTTAGGACGGGAATCAGACGGCAGAGGTCCAGGGGTGTAAAACGGCAAATTGGGTTTAGCATTAGAACTGTCATAATAAATAATAAAATCTGTCTACAGTAAATAGGGTACTTATATTTTTCCTGGGGCACTTTTGCCATTTTCTTTTTTTTTTTAGGGATTTTTTTTATATGACAAGGCATTTTTTTTTCCGTCCAAATCCTGCAGCAAAGGACCACTTATAATGTCACATGTCTAATCTTTAAATGTCTCTGCGGTAAGCATAACACAGTCATAGCAGGCTGGAGAAAGAACCGTGCAAGTTGGCTAAACCACTAGGGGTAGTAGTTATCCCTCTTTCCAATCGCTCGGCTGTCAAAGTAGAAGGATGTCTGCGATGTGTCGAGGGATGTAAAATAAGATGTACATGTATACCTCGGCTTCTAACGTGACTGTCGAGTATACAGCGCTTTACAGTTCCCATTATAGCAGAGGAGGTGGGAGGACGAGGACCAGACAATAAGAGGGGACATCTTGTAGGCTCTATGGTTTAAAGATTAAAACCAGGAAAAGAACCTCTCTTGGTGTTTCTTTTATATGAAATCTCCTTTGATTTGAGATTTATTTAACAAAAATAACGTATAAGCCTTGTGTATATCCATGGTGCTTCAAATCTTCTCACAGTTCCAAAGGGTGGCTAAGAGGTTTACTCATAAAATGTCTAGGATGTTGCAGAATAAACCATCTTGTTATAGATCCATCTTGTTGGACACACGACAATGAGTGTCTTGGCCTAGCTCAGGTGCCGAATTCAGAAGAAAACCCTCAATTTTAAGACCTTGGTACAAAATGCAATGAAATCGGTCGAAAGTTTAGAACTTGGGAGAAGCTGCAATGCCCCGCACTCAGAGTTCGGTTTCTGAGCTTAAGTCCTCCTTGGGTTTGGTAGGTACTGAGTCCTTTGGATTCCAAAGTCCAAAGAGATTGAGTGTCTTCATCAAAGATGAACTCTATCAACAGTCGTGGTTGGAACCCACCAAATTACTCTCGGAACTTGGTGCTTCTGGGTCATTTTGAAATAGGTAGATGGAACAAATCTGATGATGCTTCTCAATGATGTTAATAAAACAATTGAAGAGTTCATCATTACTCATGGTCATTTAGATTCCTTTAGCTTTTCCGGAGGTTATTGTACTTTGGCTTCATATTAAAATTGTTTTGGTGAGGTGAGCAAAAGAGCTTTGACAGGAGATGAGCTAGAGCTGGATTTCCCTATTTGATACCTAGAACCTCCCAAGGTTGGACACATTGATAAAAGTCAAGGTGTTCTCGGGCAGCTGGTGTTCCTCTCCACCAGACCCAATACCATCAGCCCAAGCACTAGATACATACATCATTTATTTTGTGGGCAAATTTCTACGAAGCTAAGACATAGCTTCAACAATCGAGGTAGAACATGCGTAAAACAAAAGGGAGGGGAAAAAAATGACCTGCCATGTTTGTAGAAGGAACCGAAGTTGATGACAAAGCCCGCGGCAAACTTGGAACGTCGAAACTTAAAAAGCCTTAAGGGCCAAACAAAATCAAGAATCGTAGAGTCATTCTCTCAGGTGTGACTAACAAGGATGATGATAGAATGTCAGATAGGATATCCAGAACATTTGTAAAAAAAAAAATAGTCATAAACCTAACATTATTTTACTTTATTCACCAGAATAGTACTGTCACCATCACAGCTTTTGGGAGGTATCATTTTAATTCGGAGATCTGTGGCAAAAGGTGGCCGAACTAGCAATAGCTATGGTCACCGAGAAAGCGATAGAATGTACTTGCTTCAGTGTCGCCTCCAGAATTCTCCCTAATATATTTCCAAGAGCCTGTTCTTAGCATCTTAGTTGGATTCTCCAAATACTATCTGAGTTAGACAGCTTCGATGATAGTTAGACCTTCCAAGCCTTCGTACCCGAAGCCTTTGTTTCAATATCCAGATGTCCCTGTGACCAAAAGTCAGAAGAAATCATGGCTTCTGGGTCTTCTTGTTTCTTATACAGATTAGACATACCTTCTACCAGGTCAGGGTCTATGGACCTGGGGTGGTGAAGGATCTCGGTTCTTGAAACAACGGAGGAGAAAGGATAGAGGTTGAGGTGGTATGGGGGGTAGATGAAGAAGCGAGCTTGCCCTCCTCACCCTCGGTCTTTATACTTTCTTCATCAGTTAGGCTGAAGGTATTAGCTGTATGGGCATCTCTACAAGGATAGATGAGTAGATCTTAGGTACCTTCTACATCATAGAAGACCTTCTCAGGTCACTCAGTATACGTATAGAACAAATTAAAAAAAAGGATTACTTACGGGGAAAAAAGACTGAAAAAACCCATATTAACCATCTAAAAAATGTGCATGTAATGCCAAATACGTCTGGCAGGCTTAAGTGTGGATTCATCCAGATGTTTTCCCTATTGGTGCTCGGTTTACGTCTCTGCAGAATCCTTAAGAAGGCACACCTCTCGGTGCAGATACGAAGCAGCTGTCTCGTTGAGTGCACTGATAATATATTATGAATCAGCCTCCCAGCAGAGGTAGTAGAGGGTAATACAGCGAGGGTATTAAACATGCATGGGATAGGGATACGGCTCCTGGGTCTAAGACGAGACCAAGGACTGATTAGGGTTTATAAAGCCATGTCCTGCAGTTATTATATGCATTATTGGAGAAGAAAAGCGGGGCTTCAGGGGAGGAAAGAGTGGCTAGATGGGCATCAGGAGTGGGCAGATGGACATCGGGGGAGGTAAAAAGGGGAAGCAGGGGAGGAGAAAGGGACACAGTTTGACAGAGGGACTAATCAGGGATGCCTGGCAGTCTCGCGTTGAGATTAGACACTGATATAACGTTACGAGTTATCTGACGCCATCAGCTGGTTGGTAATATTGAGTTACGGTATTTCGTCCGTCCGGAATATTAACGCGCGGGTTTCGTTCGCTGCGCAGTCGTCAGTCTTCTTACGGCTGATTGGTGCATCTGGTGCTCTTAGGAAGCTGTTCTTGTTTGGAAGGCGCATCCCACATATCCCGGTAATTATTCACCGAATAAGAAAACGTCAAAACATCATGATTGGTGGTAGCCTGAAATGCTTTTAACAGCCCTGTACGCTAACCAAACATATGTAACGGCCTGTACAGGTTAAAATAACCGACCCACCTTATATATATATATACATATATCACAGGAGCAGCCATCTTAACTGGCTGTAGGATTAGTGCTATTTACAGTAATATAACCCCCCCAGCACTGTATAGAGTAATTTCGGTCGGTGACAAAAACCTGGTTTTATCACATTTTTCCCAATGACCTCCCCTTATCTGCAGACCTGGAGGCGCCATTGTTGTCAGTCATGTGATATTTTGGCTCAAACACCATCTAAGCTTCTGACCCTCTTGTTGTGCAAAGCTCAGTAAACAAATGTCCAGCTTGGCTGGTCGCCCATGTCTTCTCTGCATGGGCTTATAGTTGAGAACATTTTCTCAAATTGTTCCTCAAGCCCTAGGATGAAATTATGGAGTTATAAAAAGTGGAAAATACCCAGAACCCCTGAAAATAATATTAACCTAGATGAAAAAAGAAAAAAAACTATTTCCCATGACTCGGGCATGCAGGGCTCGGTAAACAAAGGTCTAGGTTGGCTGGTCGTCCATGTCTTCTCCACTTGGACTTTTATTTTTGAGGACATTTTCTCAATTTGTTCCTCAAGCCTCAGGATAAAATCATGGAGTTACAAAAACAAAGGGGGCAGGGGAAATATCTGGAACCTCCCAAAATAATATTATTCTATGAAAATTAAGATGAAAGAAACTTCTCAACTTCATTGCATGGTCTTGTGATAGGTTCCTGGAGACAATTTCTACATATGGCTAGAAGTAGGCCAATAACAGTGCGTGATATGACGGTATAATCATATTATCAGTCGTATTAATAACACAAAAAGCAGCAAATATCCCCAGTAATGTGTTGCCCCCCCCCTCTTGTTTATTGCCTCTCGACCTTCTTCTAGTGAAATTGTTTTACCACACTTGGTTTGCCATGAAAATTAACCTTGGTATTAAGCTCCAGTCTTGAAGAAACATAAATGAATTGCATGACAGAGCATGTAATATCGACTTATTTATTTATTTAGAGAGCCAACGTTGTTAACAGTCAATAACCATTTCAAGGAAGTGTCGGGATTTGCCCTCAAAGTCTCTGGTTTTCTTACCCCAGTCTCAGGGTGAAGGGGCAGATTCTCAGGGTCACGCAGTCTAGAGCCATCTCCTTCATATTCTAATCTGATTCCATGATATCTGAGCGTCTTGATTGGTGCTTTTCTCCCTGCTATATCACAGCTGGAATCCCTGCTTGAATGCAGGTGACTCCACTCGCAATAACCCTACGCCCTGACAAGTCACAGCCTCCATAACGACCGTCATTGGAACCATTTGGTTGCCACCATTAGCGAGTCACTACAGTAGAACCTGTGATGGCCTATTAAAGGGTTAATATGTGGGGTGCCTCAGCTTTGATATAATTATATAATTATCTATTTTGACAGCCCCGCCTCCCATCGTCACTAGAATACACTTCCTTAATCTCCCCCTATTTAACCAATTTATATTGTCGTGTAGTATAGGACCCAAGGCCAAAATAATCAGATCATTGTTGGCATTGGCCAAGTACTATCAACATACCCCCCCCATCTAGACATCTTGATTTTAGTGTTTTTATATGAAATAATATTGCCAATGAATCCATTAAAATTGAGTTCAGTGATTTTTATGGACAATTTGTAGAGGAGAGGAACCATCCACAACTCCCAGACATTTGGACAATCTGTTTGGGGATCTTCTCGTATGTCCTCTGCTTCTATCTGCTTATCCAAAAATCCCTCCCCACCACCATCAGATGGTGAATTTTAATAACGATCGAAGGAATTAGGGCTACAAAGAGGATCACGAGTGATTCACACGTATCTAATTAGGAAATGCACATATTCCAGAGCGAATTCTGGTGATTATGAAAGAAAGCGAGGCCGGTGGAGACTAATAATGGTTAACGGTTGATCCGTCGGGGGAGGCCAGGTTCTATTATACCCCTCTGTCCTAACAGGATGCAACCGGGTAATGAAATCAATAAAATGTAACAGGTCGTAGCAACACTCCATCTGCTACATGGTTGAGATCTTGTTAACCCTTAAAATGTCGACAGATTTCTGAAGGTTCTCATTAGGGCTGCAGAACATCGAGATACCTAACAAGCATTCCGAGCTCCTAGAAAAGAAGGGCATCAGGGGTGGAAAAGGGGGTCAAGAGGGGTTGGCCAAGCTCAACATGCCGTTGTTTGTGCTCTACCACCTTGTAGAAGGGATTTCGGTGCATATACGTGATAGTTTTGCTGAAGCGAGTGCAAATTTTCCTTGTTCCTTTGTTCCTTTCTCTTTTTTTTCACTCTCTCTCTCTCCCTGCTGCTTGTCGATGGAATATTTCCTTGCCTCTCGTTCTCCGAGTCTTGGCTGGCAGCCAACAATTAAGGAGGAAATGAAAGGGTGAGTCTGCCTCGTAAGGAAGGTTGGCAATGCTTAAAAGCCCAAATTATTCACAATAATAGGTGTACAAAACATGGCATTGTAAACAATAATTTGTTAAGAGTTAAGTAGGTTATCACAACGGTCCATTCCAACTTCGGATGTATTGATCTGATGACAATGATAAATGTTTAATAACACAGAGAATTTAAAAAAAAAGGTGGTCAGAAAGTGAGATATTTGTGAATTTGTTTCGATGTTCGGTTTTTGTAGACTTTTTAAAAATGATCTCAAATAGAATTTTTATTGACAAAATACGTCCGGTCCCTCTTTTTGCCCCAAATCTCCAGATCTCTCTTTCCTCCCCTGATGCACCTCAGGACACTTTCTGTTTGTAAGGATATCACAGGGTTCTACAGCCCTACAAGCCGCAGTAGATGCCATGTTTAAAATATCCCATCTCCAGGGGTGGGCAGGCTGGCCTGGTGGCAGGGGGAACAATTCTTCTGAGGGGGGCAAAAAGGGCCTGTCTGACTTGGACTAGCCCACTTTTGGTCCACTAAGTATGTATGTGTATCTGTAAGTTTGTGTAAGCATGTGTGTGAGAGTGTAAATATGTGTGCCAGTGTGTATCTTAGTAACCAGGGGAAAAGGCAAGCGGACGATGGGGCTAGCTCTCCCCTGCCCATCTCCTCCTCAAATTATCCACCTACCTGTCTTTTTCCTTGGCTTCCCGACTACTGGAACATTTAATCTATAGTTGCCTAACTCACTTTATTTCCACTAACTCTCTTTTTGATCCTCTACAATATGGTTTCCATCCACAACACTCTATGTAGGCAGCCCTCTAATGATCTCCTCACTGCCAAAGCAAAAGGTCACTTCTCCTTGCCAGGCCCTCCATTGGCTCCCCATACCCTCTATGATAAAATGTAGTATCCTGACCTACCAAGCTGTTAATAAAATGGCTTGTTTCATCTCCAAATACTTTCTAGACTGCTCTCTTCATTGTCCCGATGACTTGTGTGTCTCTTCTACCATTGTTATTCTTCCCACCTCTCAAGGATTTCTTCTGCCCTGTACCTATTCTCTGGAATTCCCTTTAGACTCTCCCCGACCTATTCTAACTGTAAACATTCACTATAAACCCACCTGTCCATAGAAGCTTGCAACCTCAACCAGGATTCCAAAGAAGCCAAAGTTCCTAACCACCTTTGAGATCTCCAGGCCATCAACTTCTCCTCATCACCCTCACTACAAACCAAACCATCCTCACCCAAGCAGCCCCTCTCCTTTTGTCTCATTCCTCTAAACCTCCTCGTAGATTGTAAGCTCCCAAGAGCAAGGACCTCTTCTTCTTCTGGGCTGGCCATAGCATGTGATATTCTTGTAATTTTTCATGATTCGCACCATAGTAATTGCGCTACTGGACCTGCTGGAGCTCTATTAATACACGTAAGGTTAACAAGGACCTTAGATAACTTCTCCCTGCCAACTCATCTTCTCCGATCTTCCTCTATAATCCAATTCTCCAGGTTCCTGCAGCTGGGCAGCAGTTCCCTCAAAGCCCTAGACACGTATGTACCGTGTTTGAACCATAGGCTATTTCAAAACATGGAGAAATTGAAGTTTGTGTCCGTCTAGTCACCCTCTCTACTACTTAATTCCAGGGTACAGATCTTAATAACCACCGTGGCAGATAATTAACTTCACGTTCCTCCAACGGCAAACAGAATCTGGAAACATGATAGTTACGTCTGTCTAATTAGACTATACATAACACGTAATGCATGTTTACATATGAAATCAAATTATCCCTCAGTTACATGTAATTTTGCGTGTTCAAAGTTTAAATATATACTACGTGATTCCAAAGAGCATACGTGTGAAAACCGATAATTACAATATATATTCCGTCTTTTTTTTCTTCTTTTTATTTAAGAGAAGGCTGGCATTTCTTGGCAATTTTAATCTTAATTACAAAAGTGAGCATTTCCTAAAATTCTTTACTAAAATTCATTAAAAAAAAAATAATAATAAAAAATATATATATATATATATTTTGGTGCAAAAAAAAATAATTTTGGAAAAAATCATTAAATTATTACATGACATGGTCATAATAGAGCTCCAGTAGATTCTGTAGCACTTATAAAAATTAATATAAATTTTTAATATGTTTTAATATTAATATTGGCAGTATAGAAAATCAAAATTTTAGCTTACAAATTTTTATTTACCGTAAAAATGTTTTTTTTTTATGTATGATTATAATATAAATCTCCACATCTAGGCAGGAGACAACATATAAAGTATTGGTAGTTGCAGAGCAGAAATGATATGGTGGTTCTCCAGTCCATATATGGCAATTCTCCAGTCCATTACCAAATATGGAATTTGAAAGATAATTTATGTAAATGTATGCAGCTAAGGGCTGCTGCATTCTGGGAAAACGAGGATTTGAACGCAGAAAATGTATTTACCTTTGGAAATCTTCTCTCATAGTTTGAGGACAGTGATAATATGATACATAGTCCGCTCAAGAGTTTTTTTTTTAATTACCATTGAACTGGTTTAACAGGGGAGTTGTACTGGGAGGTGTCACCGCAGTGCGTACGGAGACTGATGCTCTGATAGCACGGTTCTTAGGCAGAGATTATTCCCGCGACCTACAGACGCTAGAGCACTGAGCAAACCTCGAAAGGATTATACAACGGCAGTTGTTCTTTTAACCCATTCCACCCCACCGAATCAAGCAAAATGAAGGGAAATATTAGAATTTCATTTTTTTTAATATATTTTATTAATTACTTTAATAATTATTTTAAATGTATTTCGGGGATCATGGGCCAGTTGAGATAGATCCTCTGATCCCCCTGAACGGCCCAGCCAGCTGTAAAGTGGATGGCGGTCGATGCTGTGGCCCCACTGACCTCCACCATGGCTCCCACGTGGCCACCATATGATGCTCTAAAGCTGAGCTCCACTAGGTTGTTCTTCAGGCAAGAAAGGGGGCAATTCTGCCCCAGTCCCTACCTTTTCCAGCCCTGCTCCTCTCCACCTCCACCTGAAATGGACACTTTAAATGTTGGGGATTATGCATACATACCTGAGAGGTTTGTCAACTCTGGTAATCAAAGTTGTTGACCCAGAAGGAGAAGTGTTTACTGTTGGGGGGACGGAGTGTTTCATCCACCTAACCCTCAATTTTTGAAGGACAATCGCCGACACAGTAAGCCATTTAGAACTGCAGTCAGCTGCTGGAGGACAGAAAAGTAGACATCATTAAACTTCAGCAGGTCACACCAGGATGACAACCCTGTTTTTTTAGGGACAACCTGGCATGGATTACAGCGGAAGCACCTCAGTTCCTTTATCCCAGCGAGAGACTCTTGAGCGCTCCTCAACCTTTAACCGGCCTTAGAATACATGGGACCTCAGCAAGTTGACCGGGAACCTAAGAACTATGACCTCCCATGACATCCCATGACCTGGGAACTTTAAGTTTATGACACGAGCCTTGTGTAGGTCATGAGAACAGGAAAATAAGATGCCCCCCCCCCCCAGGTATACACATAAGATGGGTTTCTAAGGGTTGATTTAGCGTAAGGAACCACAAAAACATAAGATTTGGGAAAAAGCGACAGATATTCTTTGAGCGTTAATTGCGAAATTATGGAACACAATGAACTTCAGGCACATCAAGGCAGCCGATCTACACATGGAAAATTGATCTAAAGAAAAAGCTCCGAAGGAGCTGTGAAGATGATCAAAGCTCTATTGTCTGTTCTTGGCGTAATTAGATAATCTATTGCGAAGGTCTGTAAAGATGTAAAAAAACTAATTAGGTATGAGGGGTAGTAAATATGGAGCCACATGTGGTATCACAAAGCTAAGGAGTAATGATTAGTACGGAAGATAAGCTTGATCTTGTATGTAAGATATGAAAGATGGCCGCATTAGCTCAAGAAACGATGGTCTCCGAAACGATGGGATTAAACCTCTCATCGGCCACACCAGTACCAATTGAAGAACGAAGATAAAATGAACGTGGTAGCAGCCATCTAAGGGTTAAAGAGTGCATTTCTGTGAAACACATTACCGTCTGTACCGGAAAAGTACGAGGGGCAATAAAAGTGAAACGTAAAGCGAGGCGTGGTTTTCCATGCACGTGGATGTAGGATCTTTGAGTAGGACGCAAACCTACCGAGCGATCGTTGGAAAACGTGCTTTCGGGGTTAATTCCCTGGGGAATTTCATAGCGTCAAACTATTTAGAGACATAGTACCTGCCAGCAGATCGGCCCCATCCGGCCCCTGTCCAGTCTGCCCGTTTCTCCTGCTGTAAAGACTCAAACCTTAATCAGTCGTTGGTCTCAGGAGCCGTATGTCTATCCCATGCATTTTTAATACCCTCACTGCATTACCCTCTACCACTTCTGCTGGGTGGCTGTAATCTACAACCCTCTCGCCCCTGCTTTCAAAGCATGCTTTCTTTCTGAGGTTAGCTAGAAGATATGTTAGAAAGTCTTAGACACAAGTACTCCATCTGGTATGTTAACCCAAACTTGACCATAGAGGCCACCATTCGGAGATCAACATTCATGTCTTGAGGAGGATTGCCCCCTTTCTTGCCTGAAGAACAAACCTCGTGGTGCTCAGCTTTAGAGCATCATATGGTGGCCACGTGGGAGCCATGGTTGACATGGTGGTCTGTGGGGCCACAGCATAGACCGCCATCAACTTTACAGCTCGCTGGGCTGTTCAAGGGGGATCAGAGGATCTCCTCAAGACATGAATGCTGATCTCCGAATGGTGGCCTCATCATGTTACACGTCTTAATGAGCCAATCCTTTGAGCCATTAAGTCGCTTCCGGTCCTTGTTTCTTGTATGGCCCACATTTCGGTGACATCAGCTTGTTGTCGTTGACCCAGATTTCGTGAGGTCCTGAGACATCTCGGGAATGCTTGGAATGCCTTACGGGAACTGCTTCAGAAGGACACTTTGGTGAGGTCAACAAAAGGCGTACTTGTAACATCCATGACGTGAGAAGAAGTCTTTTCTCTAGAACCCCAACAACTCAATGACTTCTGGACCTGATGGATCCACTTAATGCCACGTTCCTGCCGACATAGAACCCGCCGGCAGATCGGCCCCATCCAGACGCCCGTTTCTCCTGCTGTAAAGACTCAAACCTTAATCAGTCGCCTGCCCCGTCTTAGATTCAGGAGCCAAATGCCTATCCCATGCTTATCTCTCCCAAGTGTCCCTGTTGAGTTTGTCCAGTCCCTGCATCCCTCGTTCCTCCCCTGCTGCAAGACCAAGGTAGTCAGTCAAGTTATAAACCCGTAATAACATTTCTGACAATATATATATATAAATAAAATATCTATTTCCATCTTACAGTTTCATTCAGGTGGTTTGAAAGCCGATACTACTGTGTTCACCTAATGTAATATTCAGTAATATTTCATGAGCTTTCTTCATGAAATATTAATACGCCATAAAGAACGCCATACATATATCCGAAATGTATTAAATGTATATGGAAAAGCCGGGTATTGGAAATAAACGGCGTAAGCACTTATTCTGGAGAAGACGCGGCCACTTAGGACGCTTGCAGACTTCTGAGATTTTATCGATACTTTAAAATGGTTTTATTGCAAACGGAACGCGAAAGCTAATACATTTTTCAATAAATATAATAATAATAAAAAACAAAACCAAAAATTCCTGGATTTTATGAGACCACCGATAATACTAAATTCATTTTAAGGTTATGCCTATTATGCTTTGGGAATTTTGTCAAAATGTATTTTTATTATATTTTTTAGAGATTTTTTTTTTCCCCCTCGGGTTAAAGCAAAAAAATATAAAAAAGTATTCTAAAGCTAAACAAAAATAATAATAACAATAATTTTTATTATTATTATTATTATTATATAGGATGAGATATTCAAGTTACTAAAAAGTTGTTGTTTTTTTTTTGCTAAATAAAGCTACAACATTATTTTTATTATATTTTTTAGAGATTTGTTTGATAATTAAAGCTAAAAAAATATTAAAAAAAAAATGTCATTCAAAGTATTCTGGAGCTAAACAAAAAAATTGAAATATATAAATAGTATCAGATATTTAAGTTACTGAAAAGTTTTTTGTTGTTTTTTTTTGCTAATTAAAGCTAGAACATTATTTTTATTATATTTTTTAGAGATTTTTTTTGATAATTAAAGCTTAAAAAAATATATATAAAAAGCCATCCAAAGTATTCTGGATCTAAACTAAATAAATAAATAAACAGGATGAGATAGTCGAGTTATAACAAAAAAGTGATTTTAAATTTGTGGGTTCGTGGTGGAAGAAACAATACCTTCCCAGAAAAAAATTTAAATTTAAAAAAAAATAATTTAAAAAATTTAAAAAAATCAGAAAATTGTAGAAATTTTGCCCAAAAAGACCAATGCGAAATCTTTCACATTCATGTTAAAACAGGACCTGGGATCTCAGTTACTCAGCATTCTGAACCAACTGGTTCCCTGAATGTTTAAGGAACCCCATCTTCTTCACGCAAAGGGTGGAAAAATGTCCATGTTCCAATGGCCCTTTATCACTCCCATCACTCCTGTGTTCCAATGGCCCTTTATCACTCCCATCACTCCTGTGTTCCAATGGCCCTTTATCACTCCCATCACTCCTGTGTTCCAATGACCCTTTATCACTCCCATCACTCCTGTGTTCCAATGACCCTTTATCACTCCTATCACTCCTGTGTTCCAATGACCCTTTATCACTCCCATCACTCCTGTGTTCCAATGGCCCTTTATCACTCCCATCACTCCTGTGTTCCAATGGCCATTTATCACTCCCATCACTCCTGTGTTCCAATGGCCCTTTATCACTCCCATCACTCCTGTGTTCCAATGGCCCTTTATCACTCCCATCACTCCTGGGTTCCAACTGCCCTTTATCACTCCCATCACTCCTGTGTTCCAATGGCCCTTTATCACTCCTATCACCCCTGTGTTTCAATGGCCCTTTATCACTCCCAGCACTCCTGTGTTCCAATGGCCCTTTATCACTCCCATCACTCTTGTGTTCCAATGGCCCTTTATCACTCCCATCACTCCTGTGTTCCAATGGCCCTTTATCACTCCCATCACTCCTGTGTTCCAATGGCCCTTTATCACTCCCATCACTCCTGTGTCCCACTGGCCGTTTATCACTCCCATCACTCCTGTGTTCCAATGGCCCTTTATCACTCCCATCACTCAATATTTCCTGCATGTGGGCAGAATCTTTGGCTGGTCTGGCATGGGAGAAGGAGAGGCATCTGCACCAAGTGAGGCACGATGTAGTCAACCTCTCTTGGTTCACAGATCGATATCTACATAAACGTATAACATGTCATCCTTACCCGTGGTGGACCTTCCCAACCTCATGTTTGGAGATGACATTCAGACTTTAGGTCAAGATTGGTGTCGCATTCCGCCATGCGGCCCTTCACGATTATAAGATGGACCTCCACATGGACAACGCCAACTGGCAAACTACTAAAACGGGCAAAATACTCAACCAATAAAAGTTCGTAGGTTTCGGCAGCCGACAGAAATTGGATTCCCATATGGTGGAAATCGGAAATAGGGTTCATCTCAGGTTCCATGTGGCTCGTTGTCTATGTAGAGTGACTTGTTTTTGGGAAAGAATAGCTTACCCCCTCCTGTGTTATCTTCTTGGTACCCCACCCTTTCTATGCTCGATGGCTTCCTAAAACCCACGGAAAATTGGTCATCAGCATCCCAAAAAGTGCTAATTTTTAATTCGGTGGCTCATAAAACGCCTTAAAATCAATTAATTTTGGTTGGTCGTGGAACGAGAATAGAACATTCTAGAACTTTACAATGTTTTGTGGGTTTTTTTGAACTAATTCTAAAGAACCGAGGCTCATTGCTTGCTGATCGGTGCGTGTGCAGAGAAAGGTAATTACCAGTTAGTTAAAAAGTCAGATAAACTCCGATTCCTCCCCAGCTCGCCGGGTGCGGCTAATTACTTTCCCCGATACAATCAGCAGCGAGGTGAGTGAAGTGCGAAATAATTGGAATCGCGGGAACTTGGAGATTCACTTCAACCGGGTTCAAGAGTCAGAACGTAATTACTGGATGGAGTTAACATTTAATGGTAATCGCCACGGCGCCAAAATAAATAAACTCTCTGCGGGAAGCCATTACAGGGGAAGTCCCCCCAACACTGTATACAGTAACCCCCCCCCCGGCGCTGTATACAGTAATATAACCCCCAGCGCTGTATACAATAATATAACCCCCAGCGCTGTATACAGTAATATAACCCCCAGCACTGTATACAGTAATATAACCCCCCAGCGCTGTATACAGTAATATAACCCCCAGCGCTGAGCTGATGCTTTATGGCAATGCTAATGAAGTCCACCATCCATAGACTTTCATTAGTCAGAGAGTCCAACTGTATGATTAAGACTGAGCCATTCTATTATTCCCCACAGGCAGTATGATAAGGAGTCGCGGTGTTTAGTAGATCGGGGATCAGATAACGGAGCGAGAATCATACAAACGGCTGATATGCAGCTGCCTGAAAACTTTATATTATGGGGCAAAAACTACAACTGGGGTAAAAAAGTTATTTACGTTAGAATAAATGAATATGTTCAAACCAGTGGTTGATATAAAAAAAATTTCATCCAGTTGGCAAACCAGAGATTTTTTTCATTTCATAAGTGCTTTGTATTAAAGGGTAGTGGAACACTGGCATTGCCTTCCAGCAGAAGTGGTAACATTAAGCCATTTGTTCGTTTTACTTTAGCAAACTGAAATAAAAGAAGCATCTTGAGTATTTGTGTCTTTGTGAGTATGAATAGGCACATCAGACCCATCCGGTCCCCGTCTAGTCGCCCGCTTCTCCCGCTGTAAAGACTCAAACCTTTATCAGTCGTTGGTCTTGTCTTAGATTCATGAGCCGTATGTCTATCCCATGCCTCAACCACCTCTGCTGGGAGGCTTTGTCATTTATCTACCATCCTCTCCGTCACATTACATTTAAAACCTTCGAATTTAAGCATTAAAACAAGGACAGGGTCACCTTAAAAGCTCCGGAAAAGAAAAAAAAAAAAAGATGAAATGCTGTACTCCATCAGGTTAT
>JALMGF010000329.1:22500-117500 GCA_023333645.1 Sceloporus occidentalis
TTAATTGAAAAGCTGCACCTTTGTTTTAGGGGGCGTGGTTGGAGGTTTGAAAAGGGGCGGGGCTTTACCACATTTTTTATATATATATATATATATATATATATAAGACTCTGTGACCCACCGATAATAAGTTATGGAGCTTCTTTAGTAAAGGAACTTATTATTTACTATAGCGGAACACCCAATGTGGGCTTGTTCCAAAAAAGGGTAGGTGGGTCCATCGGGGCTTGAACCTACCAAACCAATTATAGGTACCATTTGTACCCTCCATGGGGAGGACAAAAGTAATTAGTCCTTCCCATTTCTCCTACTTTCCTGAGCTTCTTCATGTTACCCAATTACCTCCTATATTTAATATTATCATCGTTTGCCTTTGGTTTCCATCTGAGGCCAGGTCATTTCTTCAACTTCACTCCTGTTCTTCTGGATTTTTTTCCCCTCATCTTCAAACTTCTCCGAGGTTAAAGGAGAGATCCCCAGGAACCTGGAAGACGTACTTGAGCACATCAACTTCCAGAAACATAGGTTTAGAACCTACCTTTCTAGACTGCCAAAACTTTGTTTTGAAGACCCAACCCTTAACCAGGTCTTGGTCTCATCTTAGATTCAGGCCTGGATGCAATGTTAGACCCTCGATGAGGTCACTTGGTATGGACACTTTGCATGGATGGGTCACCATCAAAGCTTGGAACTGCTTACCATGTGGTCCATCTATTGAGCAACCACAACCACGTTCAACCAAGTTACTTTCGAGGTCCCAGGAGGTCCCAGGAGCTTAAACCTGATGAAGTAGCTCGTTCCAGAAAAGAGCAGTTTTTGCGTATTCTAAAGATTAATTTGTCTATCAACCGACCCAAGGTAATAAGACCAGACTTTCTCCCTCGCCTACAATTACGGCGTTCAGTCATCTGAGCCAACGCCGGAAGGCTTTGATAACGGCCACAGGGAGAAGCCACTCTTCTGTAGCTTGTTGAGGGAGACGGCTGATTGTGCGGATGGTTATTTCATCTAATGGTGTGCAACATTCTAAGCTGTTTTGGGGATAAACTTAAAAATTCTATCTTCCAAAAAAAATTCCGATCCATCGACCGACCCATGATACTCCTTGACAATCATTTTGAAATCACGCGATTCATCACCGCTCGTCGTGAGTCTCTCAAGTCCTGTCCACCTGTTAGCCTCAACGTGGCTACAACCACTTTGTCTCCAAAATTAAGGATTTTCCACTTGGGTGGATGGGATGATTGGGTCTTCCTCAAAGCAATCCTTTTCATTAGTTTCTTTTCAGAGCGGATGCATTGTGGGGAAAGGTCAAGAACAAAAAAAAAAGAGAGGTCAAAGGTCTTTGAGGAACCGTGACCTTCAAGACAGTAGACAATAGAGTAGATATTATCCTTAAATACTTTAGCAAAAAACACTATGTTTTCGCATTAAGACCGCGAAGAAGAGCTCTGGCATCATTTAATGTTTTTATTTTAAAATGCAATAAACTATTTTTTTGAATTTTCTTTTTTTTTTTTTGTAAGTTTTTTATTTTTAAAATTTATATTTTAACAAAATTCAACAAAAGAAAATAGATTTGAACATGAAATTAATAAAAAAGATAAAAAAATTCTGTAATTGATTCATCTTTGAGTCAGGTTTAATATGAAATCAATTATTTTAAGTCAGGCTTACTATAAAAAAATATTTTTTTTAAAAAAAATCAATTATTAATTAATCTTTTTTTTTTTTTTTTTTTTAGGAATACATTATAGTAAATGCAGCTTCGATTTGTACTAAATCTATTTATACAGATTTTATCCCTCCACCAGTGGGATGCTGATAGAATACCTGCCAAGTGTCCCTGTTTAGTACGGCCAGTCCTTCTTCCAAATCCTTGTGCCTATTTTTCCTCCCCCGATGCCACTTTTTTTTTTTTTAACTTAGAATATTTGCTGTGTGAATAAAATCTGTTCTTCTTAACGTCTTTTTCATAAATGAATTCCTGTCAATCAAAAGCTTCTCCATAATGTCGGGATTTTTTTTTTTATAAATATAGATTTTTTTTTTCACCCTTTAAACAGCTTAAATGCTCCAGCAATGTATCTTGCCTTTACAATGGAGGCAGGGATTCAGTCACAGCTGATTTAATAATTGGAATGGGATCCTTGAATTCCCACAACATATGAGCCCCGTCCTTGGAGCCACCTCCGTATCAAATTGGAAACTTCACTGGGCATGTAATTTTAAGCTTCATGTCTCAATGTAAGAACCGTAGGTTATTACTCCTGATTTGCAGAGGGCAAAAAACACCCTAATATTACCCTAATGTGGCAGAATATATATCGCACCTTCCAACATTTCCAGTGACCAAGACTTCTACGTGAATGTTGGGCCACATTATTGGGATTTTTAGGGGTGGTGGAACCCTGTGATGCCCTCACAACCAAGGAAAGAGGGGAAGAACACTTATTTTTTGCTATTTGACCAAAAATGTGCTGTCTAGGTCTAGCTTTAGCCTTAAGTATAATGTTTTTTAAAGCTCCTACCTGTATATAGTCGGAGACAAAGTCCACGGAGTTCCATTTCTATTGTAGAGCGAAAAACAAAACGTCGGGTTAAGGGACCATTCCAGGCGCATCTGCCACACGGGACAAATCCAGCAGCAGATCCCGTGCTGTAGTGTGCGGCAGACACGCTACGTGAGCATAAATGTGTAAAGGGCAGCCTCTCATATGCAGCCGTCTGCCGTGCTTATGTCATTAGATGGCCACCAGCCTTAAAGTGCCATGGTGGCCCCAGTCCTGGACTATTCCCATCTTGTTCTTCATTTGTAGAATTTCTATTTTCTTCAGATGCAAACACTTTCTTAATTATATTCCTTGGATCACTTTGAGGACCACTTTAGAATGACCATTGGTGGTCCTTTAAGAACACCTTGAGAGTCAGCAATCTGTCTTTCCATGTGTGCTCAGTAGACCGCCAATGGTCCATCCAAACTGCTCCTCAAGACGATACAAGAAGTATAATGGAGATGACCTTCAAAAAAATCAAACATCTACATGTTAGAAATGAAGAACAAGGTGGCCCATACAGCACAATTTTGGTTTCTATCTAGAACATTTATCAAAACTAAGGTCCAAGACGTTCCAAAAAGTGGTCTTCAAACACAGAAATGTCAATGCTGGTTTGGGGGAATATTTCACACGCTAGGATTCTCAACCTTGTACGTTCCGGTTTCACTCAAACGCTAAGAAAAACCACGTTCCGTAAACCACAACATAATGAACATAATGAATAACAAGACCATGAAGAACCATAAAGAATACATTAGTGTTGCTTTTCACCTATGTCAAAGCCGTCTTTTGGGGGTATCGTCTGTTATGCCACCACGACGATAGCCGAGCGCACGCTGGCCTTGCGTGATTAATGGAACCACCAGGCCACACAAAGTGTCGTTTTTCATATTCCTCACCTTTCATAGCTTTGACCTTGTGCTTCGCCGCGGTAGCCAGCTTAGTTTACGGACGAAGAAAGGAACCTTGTTAGCCTTGGGTGCAAAACGAGATTCTATTTTGTCTGAGGCTGTAGATGCAGAGGGGGGGTGTTTCGCAAATTACTCTCGGCCAAGTTAATCTTGAGTTGGTCTTCTACTGTTCCTTCACCCATTTTCTAATCAATCATGTTTGGACTGAAACTAGGTTGTTAGTTATAGTGGAAGGAAATCATTTCCGTCCCCATGAAAATTTAATTATAGGGCACAAATAGCTCTCAGCAAAACGCGGGACCTGCTGTGTTTTAGAAAACAAGCTAAAAAAAAAAATGACTGTGTTCTTTTTGGTGTTACGAGCTCTTCCCTCCTAGGAGATTCAATGACTGCCTGGTGGACACATCATTACGAGGCTTATTTAAAGTGGCCTCGTTACCTTAAAAACCGTGACATTATTTGGTGGGACACAAAGAGCTGTGTGCGCATGATTTGCACCTTTTCCTGTCTCACATACAGATAAGATGAATTATCCCAGTCTGTTCCCCTCTGCATACCTCCCAACAGTCCTCGTTTTCGCAGGATTGTCCGATTTTGGTCACTGTCCCTCTTCTGTGGGCAATGGGGATCACGGACCAGTTGGAGGCATTTTCTGATCTCCTCTGACCGCCTAGCTGTAAAATCAATGGAAGTCTTTTCCGTTGCACCACAGACCTCCCATGAGGCCACCTCGCGACGCTATGTGGCCACCTCTATTTGGGTAAGGAAGGATGTTCGGGCCACTCTCTTCTTTACCTTTTGCCCCAACGCCCCAACAAAGGTGTATTTGACCGGCCCTCCGTATACCAAATGACTTCTCCTGTGACCCGGGGATTCTCAGCAGTGACCCGGAGGCCGAGAGAAGCGGCGCTTCACCCAGAGTCTCCGGGTTAAAATGAGCACAACGGTGGAAGAGACACGATGGCCCAAGGCGGTCATCTTGCCTGTTTTGTGTTGAGGGACCACCACACTAGTCCTAGGCTTAATTGGCCCAGCCCAGAACTCGTCGCTGATTATAATTCAATTCATAGTAAAAAAAAAAACACATTTTCACCCAAAAACATTTATAGTAAATTTGGGCCTATACAACAAGCTTGGTAAACTATTTTGCAATTTGATGACTTCTTTGGTCTAAATCATAGAAGAGCATTTTCGGTCAGTCCGTGTCAGCTGAAATGAAAGTATTTCCCGCAGACACTGGAAAAACTCTCTAGGGGGGCCGCGACACGGAAAGGTTCTTCATGCAGCGAGTCTTGGAGGAATGATTTGGAGTACGGATGTTCTTGGTAAAAAGGGTCACGGGAAGATCACGTGAAATCACAGGAGATGGAAGCAAATGGAGGATATGTGTTAAAACATATCTCGGCATCCGTGTGCATCGCCTCTTAAACACAGAAAAAAAATGGGGAGGGGGGAGGGGAGATGAAAGAAAGTTTACGACCCAATGCGGCGCGACAGGCACAATGATTTAGGAACTTCAAAGAAAAATAACAAAACAGAGAAATGTTCAAAAAAAATTCAAAAATGTATATTTTACAATTTAAAAAAAAAAATCAATAAAAATGTAACGCTCGTTTAACCCTTCTCAAGCCTTAGTAAATGCACTACTGCTCTTAAAGGGCCCGCATCATATCACTCCCACCATGCTTCGATATCCTGGGTGGTGTCCTCGTGACTTATGGATATGGGACATCATATCATCTTGGTGAGAGAGCGTAAGAGTGAGTGATGGTAAGAGAGAGTGAGAGTGTGAGAGAGTAACTGTGAGAGAGCATGAAAAAGAGTGGGTGAGAGTCTGGGAGAGTTAGAGTGAGTGAGCGTGAAAGAGCATGAGTAAAAGTGGGTGGAATTGTTAGAGTTAGAGTGATTGAGTGTGAGAGAGTGTGAGTAAGAGTGTGGGTGTTCTTACTTTTTAAATTGGGGGAGGGCATATTTAGGATTCCCCCCGGGTGCCAAATACTTTAGGTGCAGTACATATTACAAGCTCTGCATCGGAGTCCAGAGCAGTGAGACCCAACGGGCAAAATAAACATATAGACATATCAATAAATAAATAATATATATATTTTTTATTAATCTCTCCGAAACCTCTCCGCTGGGATCTTCCGCCCCCTAAGGATTGCTGGAGGCCATGCAGATCAGACCCTACCCCCTTCTTATACTACGATTTATTTACATACTAAAAAGCCCTAAAGGGTATGTACTTTATAAATACAAGAATGTTTCTTGGCTCTTGGCTTCTTAATGCTTAGAGCTCCCTGAGCCCCTTGTGGGTCCTCCTTAAGGATAGAGGAAGATTACTAATTGTGTAATAATAATAATAATATACTTCCCAAGTGACCAGGTTTTCATGGAACAGTCCTGATTTTCAAGGGGCCCTGGGTAACTGTCCTGCTTTTACGACCAAAGTGAATCATGGGCCAGTTGGGAAGATCTTCTGACCTCCTCCGACCAGCCCAAAAAGCTCCCACGTGGCCACCTTGTGTCTCACTTCTTCTAAATGGCCCCATCCAATCCCACCTCTAGCAGTGATAGGCTCCAACACTGTCCATGGTGGACATTTACTGGGGTCTGTGGTGGACAATTTAATGATGGTCTATGGGCCTTCACAAACCTTGCCATGGACACCGGTGTCCTTGTACGGACACTTTGCCTATCCTTGAACTTTACCCCTGCCCACTTTTGCCCCTAGCTACACAAGCTGACACAGTTGTCCCAATTGGACATCTGAAATGTTAGGAAGGGTATGTAATACTTACCCCTTACGATGATGATGATGATGATGAAATCAGCGGGGCATCAGGCATAAAATATTCTTATTTCCAAGTTTTGTTATTCCAATAAATGTCATATTTTTACTCAACCCCCCCTTCCCTCACTAAATTCCCATGGTTAGTCCTTATGGTCTTGATAAACCCTCTGCAGTTTTTCTTCTCCAATCCTTGAGCAGAAGCATTAGAACACTATACAAGAAAAAAATAGCATTCTTCCAATTTCAAGAACCTTGTCATTTCATAAATGCGCATTTGAAAGAGCGTTTGGGCCGTTGATGTATATTATGGTAAAATGTATTTTTTGGGGGGGGGGCAGGCTTATTGAAATTTTAGCGGTCTCATCAATTTTGGCGGCTAGTAGAGCGGAGCAAGGATCTGATTGTGTTTTGTTATGCTCTCGGAAGATGACTTCTCCTGCGTCTCCAGGCAGCGTCAGAACTTTTCTAATCTGATAAACAGTAGAAATGTATTTTTCAATTTTAAAAAATATATAAAAAATGTATTTAAAGAAATTAAGAATTATTATTGTGATCATAATCATCATTATTATTAAATAATATAATAATTACTATTATATAATTATTATTATATATTATTATTACTAATTATAAGTGTAAGCGTGTGGTGTGTGTGTCAATGGTAAACCTATAGAAATTAAAAATGCCCCCTGCAAGCAGACCAGGGCTAAGGGCAGTGGGGTATTTGCCTTGGGTGCTAGTGTAGGATTGACGCTGGGTGGCGCACCCTTTCTGAGGAGCACCGAGACAGGAGATATCCCAGGAACCTGCATGGCACCTTTGAAAGCAATCTTTGGAAGGCTGTGGCAACTTGGTCCAACCCACAATAAATGGGCCACACACCAGGGTGCCTGGACGCTCATGAGGCTGCTTTGCTGGTTGGGGTCCTCTTCTGATGTCCAGCAAGTTGTGGGGCATTGGGAGCTCAAGTGCCCCCCCTCACCTTTTGGCATCTTGTGCCGCTACCCCTCTTGCCCCATGGAAGTTACGGTCCAGGAAACTGAGATCGGTGGCCGGTCCGCCATTGTCTAATCAATTTCCTGTCTTGAAGCTCTCCCCCATCTCCTGTCCTCCACCCTCGCAAACGCTGCTTGAAACCAATCAGCAACAATAAGCAGCTTAACAATAGGGAAAACATAGGGGAGGGAAAACAATGCAGATCCTGAGGGAACTCAAGATGTCTTCTACAATTGTTCACACATAAGGTGGGCTTCCAAAACACATATACTGCTTACATATGGGTCCATGTAAGTGTATAGCATCGTAGGACCTGGCAGAAAAATGACAAACTCTAATAAACCAGGTTTTGGCCGTTATTCGATTCGTATTTGAAGAATACGGACTTCTTAAGATGCTCTGAAGTGTGTTTATTGAAGCACAGCTTGGACTTGGAAGGGAACCTTATTAAAATACGAAGAAGAAGAAGAAGAAGAAGGAGAAAGCGTTCCTTGAATTTAATGACGGGAGCATCGATCCCCCCCCCTTTAAGTTCTGCCCTTTTATACTGATTTTATTAAACGCGGACTAATCACCTGCTGGATGGTGTTTAACGAGCGCAGCTCACATCTTCAAGTCCTGCCGCCGGAGGCCCGCAGCCTTGTTAGTCTTCCTAATCTAGCATGGCGGACACCACAGCTACCCTATGGCTCTGCCAAGGAGAAAGACTTCAAGGTAGGTTGACAATGTTTTCCAGGATCCGCCACCCCAAGGTGACCTTCTGAAGTCTTAAAATAATATTCTTCAATAGAAAAAATTCTTAAAGGGACAGTATGGCCCTCCTGTGTACTTTAATGCATAGGAGAGCTGCGTGGTCCCTTTAACTTCACATGGTGCCCCCCCCCTTTGTCCCTTTCCATCTACTTACCCCCTCTACAAGGCTGGCTGGGAGGTCCAACAACAAAAGGCCGCCATTGATTTCAATGGGAGTGCTTCCCTGCCACTGATTGGCTGCTTCAATCAGCCAATCAGGGGTGAGAATTGAAGCTGCAGCTCTGTAGCTGCAGATTCTCCCTAAGGATTCTTTTTTTTATATATATATATATATATATACCGTCCCTTTAAATAATAATAAAGGGCTTTCCCTATATCCCATGGCGATATATTAATATATATATAATATATTAATTATTATATTAATAATAATTAATATATCATATATATTAATTATATGAACTCACCGTTATACGTATAGCGCCAGCAGATACTGTAGCGCTGTTACAATAAAAAAAAAACATTTTCAATTTAAAACTTACAATAACAGAAGCAGAAGAGGACCCTCGCAGACACCCCCGACTTGCCAATCGACTCCTATGGCGCCGCCATATGCCGCAGCGCTGTACAACAGGATGCTACGCGACTAACAGTAACGTTAGCATTTTTTTTACATTTTTTTACCGTCGGTTAATAAAAAGCCGTAATAGCAGCCGCTTGAATCCCTGGAAATATAAAAGCCGGGTACGGGAATACATTACAACCGCCGCTAAAAATAAAATCAGCGATACCGAACGCAATAAAATCATTTTGTTTATGGCTCAGACAAAACAAATTTATTTAGTATGACGCCTTTTTTTTTTTATTATTACAGAAATAGTTCTTTTTCATTCCACAAAATGCAATTTATGCTTCTTCCTCTTTTTGGTGAATGAATAAGAGAAGAGAAGAGAAGGGGGGATGGGACAGAAACATTTAATTATATATATAAGGGATTTAACCCTTAACTATTAGGTACAGGGGAGTTTATTTCAAAGGAGAAAAAATGTTAGAGGGTCGATTCCTAAGGAAGATTTACTTTACTGAGAGTGTGGTGGATAAGTGGAGCAGCCTCCCAGCAGATGTGGTAGAAGGTAATAGAGTAATTATAATGAATAAAAATAAATAAAAAATGAAATAAAAAAATTATAATAATAAAACATTAAAAATAATAAAAAAAAAAAATTAAAAATAAATAAAATTAAATAAAATGATTTTAACAGAATCATATATGAAAAAGAAAGTCGAGTGGACAGCATCCTGGCAGGGGTAACGTGATTGCGCAAGAGGATGACTCCATCATCTTTTGGAGGAACATGTGGGAGAAAATATTTAATTTCTTACTTAAATACTTAATTTTTGCATGCATCAATGTATTAAAAACCCATTTTAATTTATTTTACTTTTTTTTTTGTACTATACAATATAATATCTGGATTGCTCCTTTTTTTTCATCGGTGGAGAGTATGTAGCGGTCTATTAACTCTTTACGCACTTTTTTGTTTAACAAATCAGCAGAGCCAAAACTTTGTATTCTACTTTTTCTTTTTTTTTTTGGAAATTTGCACATTTTTCTGCTGCGAAGCAGATAAGCTCATTAATAATTCACAAGGTTTCCCGCACCGCGCAAGATCAGAGAATTATCAAAACGGAACAAATTAACATTTGCAATTTTTTCCTTCAGACGGTAGGTTAAACACGAAGCCAAAATGGCTGCTTTTTCCCCCCCAAAAGATTTAAATATTAATTCCTTAGTAAAATACAGAAAATTCGCTACGAAGTTATTGTTGGGACTTAACATTTTCTTTTTTGACATTTTTTTAAGACAAATACTATATTTTTTAAGAAGAATGAAAAATGTTTAATTTTTTTTTTAAATTGTTTTGTCAATTCCAAGGGCATCTATTAAAATGACTTTTTACAAAAAATTTTATTGCGTCTCCATGGAAACTGATGAAATGTCCCTGCTGATTGCTCCAGCCGTAACCTTTATAAAAATGATTTTTATTTTGGGATTTTAAAATATTTTTTTTTTATATTTTGTATAGCGGTGGATTAAGTTTTCTTCCAAAATGTGCTACATGCCACTGTACATATACACACTCTCCCTCCAACACACATTCACACACACTCACTCTAACACACCTCACACCCTGAGTTTGCCCAGAGCCCTTCTTTATAGATGCCGTGCAAACGGCCGCACTATTATTATTTTTTGTTTTATATAGCGGCATCATATTCCGTGGCGCTGTACAATGGAATTAGGTTTGCGTTATGTAATCCCACGGCAATCCTGCCTCCACGAGTGGGCTAGTGTAACTCAGTTCGAAATAATTAGACCGGAGGAAAATTACCCCTTCCCGGAATTCAAAAATCTCCATTTGTTAACCTCTTCAGTGCTGGCCTGTTACGTCCATGTGTGTGTGTTTGTGTGTGTGGTTAACCTCTTCAATGCTGGAATGCAAAAGTCATACATGTGTATACTATATGTGTATATTAGTGTTGGTGTACTGAACTACTGTGTAGCTGTTATATTGGAGTGCAAAACCTCTGTGTGTGTGTGTGTGTGAGTGTGTGTGTGTGTGTGTGTGTGTGTGGTAACCTCTTCAGTGCTGGAGTGCAAAATTTCTATGTGTGTAGTTAACGTCTGCCGGAATGCTACTTCTGCATGTGTGTGTATGTGTGGTGGTGTAGCTAACCTCTTTAATGCTGGCATTGAAAATCTACAGCTATGTGGTTAACCTCTTCACTAATAGAGTGCTGCTTCTGTGTGTAGTTATTAATCATGGTCATGCTGAGTAGTACACGTGTACATTGTTGAGCCTCCTCAATGTCAGAATGCTGCTTCTTTGTGTGTAGTTAACCTCTTCAATGCTGAAATGCAGCATTCATTTGTGTGTGAAGTTTGCTGCTGGAGTGCTTCTCCTGTGTATGTGTGTGTGTGTGTTTATTTTACCTTGGACATGCTGCAGTTCAATTCCTCCATTTGTGTAGTTAACATCTTCAATGCTGTTGTGAAATATTCATGTATCTGTGCAGTTAACCTCTTAAGCACTGGTGTACCCAACACTGATTTACCCAACAACTGTGTGTGGAGTGGAAATCATCCGTTTGTGTGGTCTTCAATGTTGGAATACTATGTGTGTGTGTGTGTGTGTGTGTGTGTGTATTTAATTAACCTCTTCAATTCTGGCATGCAAAACTTTCATGTATGTAACTTGTTCAATGCTAAAGTGCTACTTCAGCGTATGTGTAGTTAACCTCTTCAATTCTAGAGTTTAATTAAAACCTCATTTTGTTCAGTTAACCTTTTTAATGCAGTAGTGCTACTGCAAGGTGTAGTTAACCTCTTCAATGCTGAAGTGCAGCATTCATATGTGTGTACAGTTGATCTCTTTAGTGCTGGTGTACCTAACTTCTGTGCGTGTTTGTATATGTGTGTGTTTAACCATTTCAATACTTGAGTGCAACACTTGCTTGTATGTATTTAACATCTTCAATACTAGAGTGCAAAACGTTGTGAGTATAATGGCATAAAGCACCAGGGCTATGATGGAGGTCACTTCATGAATTTTCTAGGACATTTTTTCTCATCTTTCTTTAATATGTACTAAGAATGCAAAATAAAATGTAAAAAAAATGTAAAAAAAATAAAATAAAAACGAATAATCTGTTTATACATTAAAAAAAAATCTAATAATAAATCAGCCAAAGGTTAGCAGCCAAATGAGATTAACACTAATTATTTCTATCTATTTTCGACGTTCCTTAATGAATCATCGTCAAGGACATATTTTCTTTGCCTTTTTCTTTTTTTCCCTGCCCTGTTCTGAGAAGCCGGAGACTTAACATTCAGCCCGTGTAGGGAAACCATCTGTAGAGGGACTTATTCATTTAAAAAACGCCTGAAGGTCACAAGTTTCCAGGTGACCTTCTCTATAAGAGGAATATAAGAGAAGCGCCTGCAAAAGTGTATATGATAAGCCAAGGAAATAAGCAATTTTGCCGTAAAAATCTTCTACTGGCGTTTTATGATAAGACGCTATAGATTGGTGATTAAAGGGACAGTTTAATGTCACTGGCAGCCACACAAAAAATAATGCATCGTAAACTACTCTAATACTCTAAGTAGAAGCTGCAGCCCCGGAGCTGCAGCAGAACACTCCCTCAGTGGTCTATTGTTTCTCACCACTGATTGGTTACTTGGAAAATCCATATATTCGCAATGGGAACACCATTGTCAGCAACTTAACAATGGGGGAGAGATAACCATACCTGGGAGGGCTGCATCTCCGGGTTCTCTGGGTCGACCCCCGAATCCATTGGGTCGTGAGTTCATGACACGCCCCGCTCCCCGCCCACTTTCCCTTTAAATGGGAGTGCTTACTGCGAAGTCAGTGGAAACACCCACTGACATCATCAGGACTGCCCACAGATGCCAACGTGCAGTCCTGGCAGTGTCCCGCAAGGGTAGCCGGAGCCCACAATGGGGAGAAATAATCATGAAGGCCCTGAGAAGAGGAAGTTAAGATGGCCGCCCTCATGGAATACACATAAGGGGGGGTTCTATATGAAACAATTAAGCACAAGACCTAGGCCCTCCTGAACCACATGCGCCCCTAGTTAGTGCCGTACTATAAACTAACTTGGCACGTTTCCCGTATTGGCAAACTTCCGGAAAGGTCTTGGAAACCGAAGTCCGAGTTTGCAGTCTTTAAACATTGATACGACCACGAAGACTCGAATTGATTGAGCAGCTTTTAAGTTCCTGTCCGTCATTCTTTTTTTGGGGGGCTAACCGTTCCCCGCGCAGGATGCCGTTTGCCGGGGCCGTCAAATTGCTACGGCAACGCCAGACTTCGAGTCTTTCGTTGATCTTTTTTCACCTTTCCGACTCTTAAAATGTCAACAGATTTTTATCACTGAATTCACTCGAATGGTCATTCTGAAGACGCTCAAGGGAAACCTACTCGGCAGAGGCTGAAAATCCTGCTAAAAAGGTCTTTTTGTGACATTAGGAAAGCTATAGAAATATAAATATATTAATTTCTAAACAGAATAGCTTTGTTGTCTATACCATATAAACATTTAAAACACTTAAAAAACCTAATATATATATATATATATCTTTCATATATATATGTACAGTATATATATATATATATATATATATATATATAATATATTAAATATTAAAATAATTAGCATTTTTTGCTTATTTTTACAAGAGGAGGGAAGGTGTCCAAGAACGAACCTGCGCAAGATTTCGTCCGCAATAGACTGTAAAGAATTCAGACATAGGAGGAAACTGGGTAACAGTCGTATTTTCATTTGATGATGTCATTTTTTACGTGCGTCGTCTGGGTGCCTTTAGAACGAGTGATTATTGCCAAGTTGTATGGGGGCGGGGGGGAATTGTAGGGAAATTTATATATTTTAAATGCACTTAATTTGAAAGTATATTAAAGCCAGCAATTATCATTAAAATAAAAGCAGGGAGACGTACGTACCTTCCTGGTTTGTTTTTTTTAGAGCATAGCTGTTAGCAATCCTGAAGTTTCCAAGGCAGTCCTGATCTCTCCTGGCTTATAGGTTCCTTTTAAGGCCAGCGACGCGAGGAGGCTTCTTGCAAGCTGCAGCGGAGCTCCTCTGGGGCGGTCAGGGGGAGGTCAGAGGATCTTCTCGAACTGGCCCATGCCCGCCCCTCTAAGCGGGAGAGCCTGGGAGAGCGTGAAAATAGTGACTGTCGTGTAAACACCAAGACTGTTGGGCGGTATGTATCGCAGGGCTGCTCCCTTCTTGTATGGATTCAAAGCCGTGACTTTTGCATCCCATATTAACCCTTTAATAACCCGTCACAAAGATTTCATTGTATTGACTCATTAATGGCCGCTGGTTCTAATAACCGTCCTTATGGAAACCATGACTTGTCAGGAGGTGAAGGTATTCTCAATGAAGTCACCTGTATTCAAGCAGGGATTCCAGCTGTGATATAGCAGGGAGAAAAGCATACAAAATCAATAAATGGTTAACTAGAGCCAACATTTTTTTTTTTAACACTAATTTTATATGGAAAAAACAAATCCCAAAATAAAACATAAAGCTGTTTTCTTTCTGTTTTTCACATTTCAACCGTAATTTTTCTGCAACATTGAACTTTCAGAAACAGGCACTCTAAACTGTACAGCGAACCAATTATGTAAATGCGAGACCCACTGTGTATTAATTCATGCGTAGACCGCAAATTAAATTGTTAAGTGAAGAAAAAATCTATTGATGCTAAAAATACATAATCAAATGTGAGAGATTTAACAAATTCAAATAACTTTTGTATCATTTAAGCATCTTAAGCAGTGGGGAAGGGGGGGGCGACTTATATTTTAAAGGAATAATGCGTTTAATTATTAATAAATGTAATATTAGTATTAATTATAATTATTTTTTCCCAATACGTAATAAAAGGTGGTCAAATCATTCTTCTTGGGAGCAGTTAAAGGATTCAAAAGTGTATTTTTGTTTCTTTATTGCATGTTGGAGTCCATTTTGCGTGGATTCTAACGCATTTTACGGCATGCAAATCGGTGAAGGCATTCTTTAGATATTGGTTTCTGTCTGAGTTAACCCCGCCCCCATCTGCTTCTACTGAAAACAGGAAGCATTCGTCAGTACACTTCCTGCACATGCACAGTAGCACCCCCGAAGGAAGCAACACCCAATTGCATCCATGCGATCATATGACTGGAGTACAAATACCATGGATGTGATTGCTGCTACTCCAATTGGTTTCAACAGGCGCTCAGCTATCATCGTATGGGAGTTCTACTGAGCATGTGCGGAAAGTCTACTTCCTGCTGTAAAGACTCAAACCTTAATCAGTCCTTGATATCGTCTTAGATTCAGGAGCCGTATGGCTATCCCATGCATGTTTAATCCCCTCACTGTATTACCCTCTACCACTTCTGCTGGGAGGTCGTTCCACTTATCTACCACCCTCTCAGTAAAGTTAAAAAAAAAAAAATCAAGGAAAACAGGCTGCTTGGGCTTCCATTAGTTTTCTTTTCAAAAAAGAGGCATAATTATTGCAAATTATGAACTATTTTGCCTTGTTCATCATTTTCCAGGGAATGCTTAATTGTCATGTGACACAAAAGGACACACTGATAGGCTGTTGCCATAGAAACGGGATTTTTTGTTTTCATTGTTTTTGTGATGAAAAAAAAAAATTGCTCATCCTCTCCTGACTTCTGCTGACTCCTAGCTGTCACTGTTCTAACATCTACCACTTCTGCCGAAAGGCTGATCCAGAGCTTTGACTCATCTTTTTCTTTATCCTTAAAATAAATGTTTTAGCAATTTTTTTAAAACATTTTTTTTTTACCTAAATTACAATTATTTTGAAAAATAAACAAGAGAAAAAACATGGTGAGGACATGTAGTTATTATAAAATAATAAATTATTTATTCATAATTAATTAGAATTACTGTTTATAATAATAAAAATAATAACAATAATAATATATTTTTATAACATATTATTTACATATTATAATTATATATTATATATATTATATGTAGTATATTATATTATTATACTTATTTTTATTATTATTTAAATAGCCATTATAATTAATAATAAAATAATTTATTCATGGATATGTAAAGTTACCCAATGAATCTATGACTGCATAGCTACTAATGATGATGTATCATGTAATATTCATCATCATTAATGGTCGTGATGACTTCATGTACACCCGGTGGGATCCATCCCATCGCCAGTTTCCAGATGAGTTATTTTTTCCCCGTTCTTTTATATATATATATATCTAAGCTCGTCGGTTTTTTTTCCGCCCCATTTGTGAGCGCCAGTGCTGTCTACACCAATAATTCAATTAGTGACCTCTTTTTTTTTCTTTTTTTCTTCTGAGATTTCCACCTAAGGTGCCAAATGTCAAGTAAGTGGTTTCCCGCTGGGCTGTTGACATGTGACCGGTGGGAGTCGGATCGAGGATTTAAATCTCACAGCAGGCCTCCACCGGCTAATGTTCCTCGATCCCCGTGAATTTCTGGATTTTGTGCAATATACTGAGAGTTCTATCTTATGATACAGGAACCTGACTAAAGACGTCGATGTCTTAGATTCAGGAGCCATATGCCTACCCTATGCATGTTTAAATTCCCTCACTGTATTACCCTCTACCACTTCTACTGGGAGTCTATTCCACTTATCTACCACTCTCACAGTAAGGGAAAAATAGATCTTTCTCTTAATAAGCCTTGTCACTCAATGTTGTCTTAGAAAATGTTTTCCTTGTGCGATGATGTTTTAAGCTCTCCTGTCCATAACTCAAGCCAGATCCTTAATCTAGGACAGAGGTGTCCAACCTGCGGCCCTCCAGCTGCTGCAGGACTACATCTCCCATAATGCTCCTCAGCTCAGTTCAGGTGAAACATGGGGTCGATATAGATCTTGGTTAATCCATTGACGTCCACCACCATTCCAGATCCAGCTAACCCGTGGAATCATCTCTTTGACCACATTCCAAACCCGCGCAGGCAACGTTCTCCTTGACTCAGTGGACCTTTCCTTGATATAGGAGCACATAGTCTCCTTCCTCTGAGTGGTCACCGTGAGATTCTACATGGTGGGGTCCACGGTTGTGAATAATCTCCACCTGTCACCCTTTTTCAAGTAGTCAACCCATACTTGACAAATTCATCTTCTCTACAACCACAGCAACGGCTTATAAAGTAATAGATACCTGAAAGCAAGAAATGGAATAAAAGGAAAACTCCTTTAGTATCACCTATTTTCCCAAACATTAACCCTTTAATGGACCCTGTTGTAGATGGATCTTGTTGTAGTGTAGTTCCAAGTGTTGGCAACCAAATGGTTCTAAAAATGGTCCTTCTGGAATCCGTGACTTGACAGGGGGTAAGGATATTCTGAATGGAGTCACCTGTATTCAAGCAGGGATTCCAACTGGGGTAAAAACCCTGAGACTGGGATAAAAACCCTGAGAATCTGCCCTGAGACTGGGGTAAAACCCCCGAAAATCTACCCATTTACCCAGAGACTGTGATTAAAAAACCCTGAGACTCTAGGATATCAGTCTGTAACTTGAATAAGGAATATTCTGAACTCTGTATTCTAAAGCGTGATTTTTATAATCAATTCTAAAAAAAATTCCATTTGAATTATCGTCTTTTATTCTTCCCGGAGACAATAGCAACGCCGTTTAGCCTTGAGTTGTCCAAGTACTTTTCGAACAGCCTACCTCGCTTACTGTGTGTTGCTATAGACATTTCTGTTGATAGCATCTATCAAGCATAACACAGAACAAAGTATAACCTTGTCTTCTTAAATGACACACAATCAATTTATTGAAATGATGTGTGACTTCCACAGCTGAAGAGCAAATGTTTGCGAACGCGTTTTTTTTTTTTAGTAGAAGCCGTTGAATAGTCATGGTCAAGAGTTGGAATCAACCCTGATGGATTGGATTCATTTTTCGACCATAGCGGTGGGAGAACGTTCACCCCCTATTCCTAACCTTTCAAGAATGATAAATCAAGGTTTCCATGAGGACCAGTATTGGAGCCATTTGGGGAGTTACGACGTAGAATCTTAACAATTAGATATAAAAGGGTTAATATTTCCAGAATCTTGGGGTAAGATCGTTGAGAAAGCTCCCAGCTATGCACATGATGTCTGTGTTGCTTAAGGTAGCATTTACATTACAATGTTGCAGCCTTTGATGGAAGAGAGTGGTCTTCTACAAACATGATGTCAAGGGGTCAGCATCGACAGTTCCTGCTGGGGTAACTGGATCTAGAAGGGGGGGGAACTCCTACCGGAACAAAGTTTCACTATTCACCCAGCTCCACTATAGTCATATGAGTTGCCAGTAGGGATGAGCAGGTCTATTGAGGCCACAGATATGATTGGAAAACGCCAAGTCTGAGATCCCTTTCAAACCCAACCTGGAGGCCCAAGTGGAGTTTAATGTCCAAAGTGTTTAATGAACATGATGACAACCGTACATAACAACACATTTCCAAACAATATAACTCCTTATGAAGCCCCAGGGGCCCCATACCTTCTTCTGAACCTCCTGGAGCTAACTCTAGCCCAAGGCAACGTCCTGGCGTACTCTGTCACATTGTCCTCCTCATCTACAGATGGCGGCCATTACTGGTTGTGGGCGAATACTTAAACAAACTAAAAGGGTTCTTCATTGATTATATTAGTTATATATATGACATCTTGAAAATACATTATCTCTATAATTATATTTTGTTGTTTACTTAGAAGATATTATATATATAGTAATAATAATAATAATAATAATAATAATAATAATAATAATAATAATAGAAAAGTTCAAACTATTTGAAAAAAAAGTTTCAATTCCAAGCCGCGAAGAACGCGGTTTAGGGTTTAGAAGTCCACGTTAACCGCAGTTATGTCGCTTGACACTTTGTATACAGAATCTTTGGCTAATGTGGTTTCCTGGCGTTTGCCCATTGCCCTATGCAGGGAGATTTTCACCATCTCATTTTCAGGAGTCTCAGGACTCTTTGTATGTAATTACCGACCTGTCAGATCGCGTTCCCGTAATCCGAGATTGGAGTCCAAGGTCATCGAGTAGTCAGCTCCATTTCTTAACAAATGATATTGGTGTCATTTTGTAACCTCAATTTATCAGCGTTGTAAGAGGTGGCTTCAGTGCGATTGCAGCCGGAATGAGCAGAAAAAAAAGTATACAATTTTTAAGACTTCATAAAATTGGTGACACGCTATAAGCGGAGCTTTAGTATTTATTAAGAAAGGCCGTGAAACCGTGTCAACACTTCAAAATTAAATTCTCGCTTATCATTAAGAAATAGAGAAATAATTAATTTTTTTACCTGAAAGCTTACGTAAACTTTAGGTATGTTTACAATCTGTTTTTTTAAATATTAAAATTAGTAGTTAATAAAAAAAAACTATTTTAAAGTTTGTTAAAATAAGTTCTCTGATTGTCATCGCTTCTGTTGAAATTATATATAAATTAAATATTTTCTGGTATATTTTCCTATCGTGACAGTATATGTAGTAAAATACATTTATTTCTGGGGATGTTAACTTAAAAAGGGAACTGTCACATTCAGGGCTTTAAGCCAAGTTCTTTCACTAAAACAATTTAGTTTTATATTTTAGGTTGTTTTTTAAAGACATTTTTTAAAAAAAATAAGGGAATATTTTATTTTCAGGATAACTAGCATTATCTGATCAAATGTTAAAATATTGAAGACATTGTTCTTTATAAATAAAGGTCAATAAAACATAACATAAAACTGTTCTGTTAGTTAATTGTTAACTAAAATGTAGAAGTATTCATAGAGACTTCTAAGGGAGTGGCCTTTATGAGGGGAGGCGTGGTTAGCTGCCCACAAGGGCGTGGCTAGTCCCAGACAGTATTAAAATATTCAGAAGTAAGAGAGGAATTGGATGGAGAGGATGGAGAGTGAGCATGGTTAAACACACAAGAGGAGAGTGACCCGGAGACCCGGGGAAGCAGTACTTCTCCCGGAGACTCCGGGTTAAACGCGGTTAGGTCCTATGTATGATCATAGGAAGCCTGAGCAAACCACATATGGTGACGACCGTTCGCTTGAAATATCTTTACCATTTTACTTCCCAAGCTGTACGTTTCTTGATATCTCCCAGCGTTTAGGGGCACTTTTGTTTTAGGTGAGTGTAGTTCTCCTCTCCGTTGTCCTGCATCGGTCCTTTGCCTTGAAACATGTCATAGCACTTGTGAAATCAACACCATTTATCTGAGGTTATATGAGGGTGCAAGTAAAGGTTTAACCATTGAGCCAAGCCATCTTGCAGGAAAAATGACCGGCATTTAGTAAATAAAGCCCTCTGCGTGTGCCTTCAGCTCTAGCATATCGATTCGTAATCTTTCCTGTTTGATCATAAGCGTGCAGTAAGGAAATACTAATCTCCTTTGAAATCAATAATAGTTCATAACATATTCATGAGCAGGTATGGAAATCCAGGCTGTTTAAAGCTGTGTATTAAGAGATTTAAAAGGCACAAAATGGCCACCGTCAATAAACAAAATGGCCACCGTCAATAAACAAAATGGCCACCGCCATTCATGTGCCATTATGACCTTTCTCAGCCTTCTTGATCCATGCACAGAAACACAGTCCCTGAACAAATGACAGGTGTGTAAAAAAAGAAAACTCATACAAGTCGACATGAGTAAGGAATCAAATTTTCTTGGTGAACCTAGAGCCTTTGTTTTGGATCACTTTGGATCTAGTTTGGATTAAACTAGAACCATAGGTTGCTTGGCCAACCAAATATGCAAATGTTTAGATTCATCTATAATCTTTGATTCTTTGTTTAATCTAGACCCCGAATATTTGGTTGGTTGAAACACGCAGAACATTTGGCTATTTGGTTAATCATAACAGTTTGTTAATCCATATCTTTGGATATTTGGTTGACCTAGAACCTTCTGTTGTTTGGATCACCTGGAACCCTTCAATATTTGGCTAACCTAGAACCTTCTGTTGTTTGTATCACCTGGAACCCTTTAATATTTGGTTGACCTGTTTGATTAACCTAGAACGTTTGGCTGCTTTGTTAACTCGGATCCTTTTAGTGGCAGGTGCACCATTTATATAGCGCCATCACATTTCACGGAGCTGTACAAAACCTCAACACATATACATGGAAAGCTTGATCACATGCCTTCTCAATTACAGACCTTAATTTTTAGCATGACTAAGAGGTTCTAGAAAATGTTGCGGCCAAATCCTGTATTTTATTATAAAATAAAACACCCCCATGGTCTTATTTTAAACTTCTCATGCCGCATTGAGCACACGCAAGCGGGGATTTATTCAGACGGTTCCCTTCCATGCCCTTCACAAAGGGAAACAAAAATAATAAAGAAATCATCTTTGTCCATAGAAATCCGGAAGAGTCGCAGATTGATAGAAATTCTGCAGTCGAGAACAATTCCATAAATAAAGAAGGGGAGGAAAAAAAAAGCCTCATTTTTTTATGCGGAGGACCTTGCACGTTGTTATGGGATATTCATCAGGCTACGCTAGAAAGAGAATTGATTGATCTATGCATAGGGGACAGCGGCTCGTCCTTACGGCACTTCATCGAGTGTCTGGGTATTCACTGCTTCGTTGCAAATGATTTTTTTTTTCTGTTATCCTAATGAGGGCACTCATTAAACCTCAGGCTGTACGCACTCGTTTTAATTAATTCATTCAAACAATGTCTTGTGAGAGTCGCAGACGGAGTTATATATATATTTAACTCTTTCGAAAATACTGTTCCGTCTCACCCTGCATTGCTCTATGCTTTGGAAAAAACTTTAATTAAAAAAATATATATATATTTTAAAAACGTTTTAATCTTCTTGAAGTTCTCTCGCAAAATACATTAGATCACGTACATCACATGACTTTATGAAAAGCACGATGGGGGGGGGAATCTGATTTAAAAGTAACTACAAAGTTAATTTAGATTTTTTTTGGATCATTTTCTTGCTCTCCCGCATATTTTTACGAGTTTTTTTTATGGTGACTGGAAATTTTTTAATAAAGGGGTTAATTCTCTAAAAGTGTGGTTATAAATGACTTGCTGTCAGTGTAATATTAACTGTGAAGACTCCACCCCTATGTATGGCTGAATTGACCTTGCTTAACGTATACGCCTGGGAACCCCCGTGTCGCAGAAGCTGCATTTATCCCTCCCACCACCATATAAATGTCCACATCATCATCGGCCCCCAATAACTCCATCATCCCTTCCATAAAAAGGAGGGCTCAGGGTAGCCGTAGCCTGGAAGTATGTTAATGTAATCTTTAGAATCAGAAAACGTATGACCTTTGGAAAATGCTTTTGTAAAAATTGGCGAGCCAGCCATTGCAAATGTTACCCAAACTGTAGGTTGGTTTATCAATGCCGTTCACAGTTTGAGCGAGACTCACCAGGCAGATACGAGTGGTTTTCTGCACACGTAGGACGATCCAAAGAGAGAACTGGGAATTTAACCACTTATGTGTCAACCAGAAGGCTCACAATTAAAAAAATACAGACTTGTTAATGAACCTTTTTGAACCAACAGCCGTGTGAATGAGCGGCCTGAGCGCAAGACAGACAGAACCACTCCACTCATTATTAATTAATATCCTCTTCCTGGAATGCTAGGTGATTCCAATCCATTTTTAATTTGCACTCAAACTAAGCAGTAATGTAAAACGATGTTGAATAGAATAGTTAAAAAATTACGTAACCGGTAAGCCACAAGTGACCTGCTTAACCCCTGAGATTCCGCCATAAATCAGGTTTTCTCTATGGATTCTTAATTTTATTATTGTGATATATATACTCTTGGATGAAGGAAAAGAACACGGGGGAAAACAGTCCTAATGTGTGTTTTTATTTTTTTTATTTTTGTATTATAAATTTTATTTATTTTTTTATTTACTTGTTGTAAGACCAACAAATGTCACACAAAACATAATTAAAATATAATGACACCCGTTCCACTACGTGAAGATAAATTATTATCATACCATGTATATACCAGTATAAAATAATATTGGGAATATATGTCACTTTTCATATTCGGGGGAAAAAACACTAAAAAAATGTTTACCCTCTGGTTTAATGGCATTGACGTCCAAACCCTTTATGGTCTCATTTTGTGTCAACATGAAGATGTAATATCACTACGTTTTGTATACCTCGGATACGATAATGGAAGCTTTTTTCCACCTTTCCAACGACGTTTTAAAGATTTACGTGACCCTAGTAAGCTCTGTAATCCCCATAAACCATAATTCCAACGACTCACCACATTCATAACATAAAATGTAGAGTCGATTTACCTTCCAATGCATCCCGAAGTCCTTCAAGGCAATAAATTTACGATGACATGGACCCTATTGTTGCTTTGTCTTAGAGATGGCAAATTACATTTTATAATAAATTTGTGTTATGAAAAACCCTGTGAACGGGTCAAAGTAACTCATGAAATATAGATAGGTGTTTGTGATGGCTTCGCTTGATGGGTAGCTTCAGTAGAAGATACTTCACATCAGTGAAGGATTAGATGTTTTCTCGGTAACACAGTCTAGAAGATGTTCACTCCAATAATAAGAAGGATTAGTAGGTATTATCACATATCCTATACGTTCAGGTCTTGTAAAGCCCTAAAAAAATCAATCCTACTTTGGAAGACAACCTCAATATCACTGTAGGCTTTTTCAAGGCATCTCGCATTGACCACGTTTCAAGGTCAATGAAGCTTTATCTTCATTACGTTTCACCGTATCCTTGATCTACAACCAGGTCAACCTTATGAGGGCTGGACGGGGGATAACAAGGAGCCTCTGGCACTTTGAGGGCCAGCGGCTGCGTAATGGCGTGCTTGCAGGGGGTCCGGACACAAGGTGTCTGGAGGAGCAGATTGGGTATGAATGGAGTGATGACCGACAATGGCCCACCAGGCATTTAACCCTGTGTTCCTGCCTTGAATTTACAATGGCAGGTCGAATCGACCCTTTTTAGACTCGGGTTGGTTTATTGAAGCGCAGACTCCAGAATTCCAGAAATATTGTTAGAATTCTGAATGCTCTCAAGCGACGTTCTTGTTATTTCTTGAAGGTAAAAAACATCTTGCTCAATTGGAGACCTTTCCGCTGTCTCCGAGACGCAACAATGTATCCAGAGTGAATCATTCGGTACAAATCTTATTTTACATGAATATAATAATGCCATTTGACTGCGCAACATACGCTTTGGGGAGCTGAATGAAGATAAAAAAGATTCCGAAAACAGCTTATTTTTTTTCTTTTTCTTTTTTTTAAGTTTCTTCGTGTTCGTTGTCAAACAGCATTCACGCTACAAGGTGAGCCATCTTGTTGTAAATACAGGGTGGTTTTCGTGTCCTCGAGAAGATGTTACGCTATATAAATCAAGTCGGGAAATGATGTAATAAAAATTACTGGGAATGACGGGAAGGGATCTCGGTACGTTCGGCTTTGGCTTTGGGAAAGAGAGGGGGGGGGTGGGATAGAAACAGTTAAATACCTAAAGGGATTTCATAAAGTACAGGTGGGAGGGTTATTTAAAACGAGGATAAATGTTAGGAAAAGAGGCCGTAATATAAAAGTAGACGGTCAGAAGTTTAGATGGAACGGAGGGAAGTTTTACTTTACTGAGATGGTGGTAGATAACTGGAACAGCCTCCCAGCAGAAGGGGTAGAGGTTAATATGCCCACACCGAATATATTCTCTATTATGTATATACAAAGAGAAGTCATGCCACAACCAAGGATAACTGCTGGTGTATGTTAGTGTGTATTACTGTGTGTGTCTGGGTATGTTAGTGTGAGTGTGTATGTTAGTGTGAGTATGTGTTTGGGCAAGTAAGTGTAGTGGGTATGTTAGTGTAAGTGTCTGGCTTTGTGTGTTAGTGTGTGTTAATGTTGAGTACCTGGGTGGTTGTGTTAGTGTGACTGTGTGGCCATGTGTATTAGTATGAGTTTCTGTTAATGTGTGAATGTCTGTGTGCGTGTAAGTTAGTGTGCGTGTCTAAGTGTCTGGACAAGTAAGGGTCTGTGGGTATGGCATGTGTGTTAGTGTGTCTGGTTGTGTTTATGTGTGTGTGTTAGTATGAATGTCTATGTTAGCGTGTGTTAATGTAGGGCTCTGGATCCATCCCCGGCCCAGGGACACTTCCCAAGGCAACAATCAAGGTAAATATACACCTCTCCCAGAGGTTTCTCTTCCACTGTTGAGAAGTTTACTAGTTGTCTAACCAAGTCCTGTAGCTCTGACCCCCCTACACCCCCCCCCGCATAACTAGAAGTCCTAAAAGTCTTGTGAAGCTTAGATTGTATCAGTAGGGATCACATGAGATACTTTTCACTGTTGGCAAATCTTGATTTATTTATTTTGTTCTCCTCTCTATAAATATGTAATGACTCCAAGGCCCCAGGTTTCACGCCAATGCCATAAAATATTAATTTTTGCGTTTCAGCCAGCTATTTTTGTACGCCGTTCCGTTATGCATCAAGCTGCACGTTAGCTTGCATGCGTTCAGTAATATTATCCAATATCAGTCCCCGTTTTCATACGACATTCCTGATTTTAACTTAAAATTGAATTGCCTTGAAAATAAATTTAAAAAAAAATCAATAAATATTTCTTTAAAATATCTCAGTATTTATAGAGATTACATACTAAGATGTTAACGTGATCTGTCTCCTCCTGGAGTACTGTTAATTTGGTAGGTATAGAAGATGGTAGATAAAACTCGAATATTATTGGGCAAAAGCTCCAAAAAAAACTTTAAAAATTTTTTTAATCAGATATTATGAATAAAAGAAATAGGCGGTAGCTCCCCATATAGAAGCATTCATGAAGTCTTAAAATAAAAATGTTATATTTATTTATTTTATTATATAATCTAAATGATTTTATTAAATTAAAATGTTATATTTAATTTCTACCCATTTATACCATTTATAGTGTCTAGAACAATAGATTTTAATACAATCAAATAAAAGAAAAACAATTTAAATAAAAAAAATATTTTTTCATAATTTTTTTTATTTTTCAGAAGAACTGTTCTGTGCTATCCAAAAAAACAAAGATGTCATTATTTCCTTGCTCAGGCTAATAGTCTTGGCTATTACCACCTTTCACCCCAATAAATCGTAGAACAGGGAATTCTGATTGCCCATCGTCACCTTTATCTTAAAATCCATTTTTACAGAGGAGAAAAAAAAAAATGAGAAAAAATATAACCCGGACAACTTGTGATTAGCTGTTAAATAAAGAAAAAAAAAGTGAAAAACATTTATTAAATATTTATTAAAAATAAATGAAATGGGGAGATGAGAAGATGGAGATTTTTTTTTATTATTAATATTATTTTTTTAATGTGATGTTTATAAACAAACAAACAAAAAGTCTTTATAGCAAAAAAGTGTAAAAAAAAAGTTGAGTGCAAGGGTATGAGGTCATATCCCGGGGCTCCGCCTTTTAAAGACATGCAGCGTCAGATGGAACTACATAGGAACATAGAATCTGCCGGCAGAACGGCCCCATCCGGCCCCTGTCTAGTGGCCCGTTTCTCCTGCTGTAAAGACTAAAACCTTAATCAGTCGCCAGTCTCGTCTTAGATTCAGGAGCCGTATGTCTATCCCGTGCATGTTTAAATCCCCTCACTGTATTACCCTCTACCACTTCTGCTGGGAGGCTGTTCCATTTATCTACCACTCTCTCAGTAAAGTGAAACTGTATTTATGCATATGATGCTGGCTGAATGGATGAGATCAATGCATGAAGCTGGCTGAGTAGATGATTTTCGTAGCTGGTGTCTTAACATCATCAGTTTATGAGCTAATGCTTTCTGGCAATGCTAATGAAGTCCCTTCCCCATACACTTTCATTAGTCAGAGAGTCCTGCAGGTGATTAAGACAGAGCCATTCTATCGGGGTGTTTGTTAGTAGACTGGTGATCAGATAACAGAGCGAGAACGCATACAAATGGCTAATTTGCAGCTGCCTGACAACATTCTATTATGGGGCAAAAACTAGAACTGGGGGAAAAAAGAAAACAGCAAAATGAAAATATTTTTAATCTGAAAACAGGAATTAAAAGAAAAATCTTTTTCTTTAAGATCCAGAAGTGTTAGAAACTAGAATGTTGTCAGGTCAACAGATCAATACTTATCTAGCAGCTGTGATTGTGGATTATTTGCTGCTGATGAAGGATTTTTTTTTTTTTGTAGCCAATGACTATAGAGGGGGCTTAGAAAGTACGCAGTGTGTCATATATTTAGGGTCAAATAAATACTTTTTATTTTTTTAGTACTCTACGAGGAATAAAACACAAGAGTTAACCTTTCAGCGGAGCTAATTCTATTGTGTACCGATTTTTATATTTTTTATTTATTTTTATATTTATGAATTTTATTTTTTGGCATTTTTTTTTTTTTTTCCCTACTTTTTTCCTTTTTTTTTTTTCTTTTCTTTTTAGTTTCTGCTGCACTATTTGTTATCGGAGATAATAGCTCTTTGCATATATATTAGTCCCTTAATTTCCACCACCACAGACCTGCTATTATGATGCTTTTGTGGACCTTTGAAATGTGAATTTTAGCTGCACAAGCCACTTAGAGGCTCTTTGAAAATATTAGAAGTAAATTTATGTGCAATCAGCACCGCTATTTGCATTAGCGAACAAAACAGGTTCTCCTGCATTCGTTTAGACCCGAGGTCCATCAATCAAACATCACTATGTATCCCATTCAACTACAAGTATCTGAGAATTCTTTATTTTACTGCAGATTTTTCTGTAGCCGTACAGAAATATATTTTTAACGCTACCGCCGCCTAACTGAGCCGAGCCACCGAGGCCAGTGGGATTTGGTTTGTTCAATAAGGAACCAAGGAACCTTCCGATGGAAGGAGGCAGAGAAGGGAGAAAGGAAATCGATCATTGGGGCAACAATGAATTATACGGGTTCAAACCACCATGTGAGTCAGCTGTGAGGATGTAGTTCCTTGGGTCAATGGGTAGACTGATGGTCAGGTGGACGAGGTGGTGCGTCACCTACATAGCAGGTGATCAGGAAGACATCACATTGTCTCTACTCTTCTGGTAGGAGTAGGAGTGTTTCATCATTGAACAGTTGAGTGATGACCTTTACAGGAAGGAAAGGAATGAAGGGAAGGAATTGATTAGTGGGCCACTTGGGTGGTTGCAGTGCCTTGGGTCAATGGGTAGACCATTGGGCAGGTAGACTGGTGATGCATTGCCTAGCAAATGATCAGGAATATATCTTGTTGTCTCCACTCTTCCAAAAGGGGGACCCTCCTTTATTTTTGAATAGTTGAGTAAGAGAGGGATGAAAGGAAGAAAATGAAACTCATTGGGGCAACAATAAATTGTCCTTAAACCCATTAATGACATTGTGCATTGTGAGCCCGTACATGTACAGGCTTTCTCGTGAAGGGGTTAACTAGTTTAAACCATTATTTAGACATATTTCTGACCAACTACATAAAAAAGAAACTAACAGCAAATAATTCTTCTCCTCTCAAATTTTATAGTATAGCTATGTCTGATCTAATAACCAGTACCCCCCCCCAGAAGTTGTCATCTAAAATGTCCTCCTTTCCACCATCAATGGATGTTCTTCATGGACATATGTGAGGACGCTTGGCCAAATTCAAACTTGAGTTGAACTTTAAAAAATCATGTATAATATTTTTTTTGTTTACATTTTAAGCTTTTTTTTCAAAAATAAAATGAAAAAGAAAAAAATATTTTTTTTAACTAAAAAAATAATTTCCCCAAAGAAATGTGTGGACCCTTAACCTCTTAGATGCAAGCGTAAACGTTGACTCAATAAGCAGTTATGGACTATATGTTATTCAACCTCCATTTATTGTCATTCATTCGTTCATTCATTCATTCATTTCCTTTCTTTTAACACTTGAGAAAACAAAATTAAATCACAGAATTTTACTGAAAAATAAAAATGTAGAAAAGGCCAACCACTGATTTTCCAAGGAAGAATGACATAATATGTACAAGCTAATCAAATCAAATCTCGTCATTTTTAGTGATTTATAATATTTAAAAGTTATTATTCATCCTAAATGTACACGCGCTAGAATAATTAACCTAGGGCAGAAGTGAGATCTGAAATTCTTCAGATCCGTTGCTAATTGCAGACAATAATCCAATAAATTTGGCGATGTTTTGGTTAACCCATTTCTTGTTTACAGGCAACTGTTGGGGTTTTTTTTACGAGGAGCGATTTTTGGGGGGGGGTTTCCCTTTTCTATTCTGATTTTGGATTTAGAAAGTAGATAGAACCCTGATAGCTGAATACACTTGATTTATGAATAGGTCTTTTCTAGGCATATAATTTGATTTCAATTGCTTTGCTGTCGTTGCCAGAAATGTTTTGGCAGGAAGTAGAAAAAATAATTAGATCTTTTAATGCGAGAGTCAGAACGGCTCATTCAGGAAGATACATTTCATGTATTTTTGTAAGTATTTGTATCTCTCTTTTTTTGTTGTTGTTGTTGTTTCCTGGCAAATTGTGCCGGTCGTTTCATCAGCGCTGTTTATACCTCAGAAATAATCAGTAAAATGCAGCTGTCTTGAATCGGCTAATGGGTCCTTTGAATTTAAATGCTCCGTAATCATGTGTTTTCGAACCCTGGAGAGCACGAGCCAAGGAGACCGGAATGCCGGCCGGTGTTAGAGGAACATTCTAGGTGATGCATGTGTATATGCGCTTTCAGTTCTAGATTCTGAAGCTCCGTGAATGGCTCAACACGACTATTTGAGCATATGGCAAACAGACACAAAAGGACATCATCAACAATCATGTGGCCTAGATCAAATCTAAAGACAGGGCTACTGCTCCTTCCCACCCCATGCTATTCCCACCACCCTGCCCCATGCTTCTTCCACTTCTCTACCCCGTGCTTGCAGTGGGGCCATCAGGCCCTAAAGTTCAGGAAAAGGACCACCAGGCCCCAAAAGGAGACAGCTGGTACTCAACAACTGCAAGGGCCCAGACATGAGTAGCAGTGAAGGGCCCCTGTGACAAATCAGGGAGGCCGGACCCCCCTGTTTGCTCATTCTTCATACACAGATACTGGTTGTACTCTCCTGATGGCTTGTGCACATGGACCAAAAACGAGTTGGGTTTTGGGTCCACTCTTTTAATGTAATTTCGGTTTGCGCATCATTCATTCGCGCAAAAGGGCCGATTCCCCGGGAAGCCTGCGGAATATTTATATTGGACTATTCATTTCACTCTCGCTGTAAACAATTTAGGGGGGTGGGGGAGGGGGGCTCAATTTGTAAGAATAAGAGAATGAAATCATATGTAGAACGCTGACAGCTTTGCGATATGAAACTGTAATTTATAGCTACGTAGGCCAAATTAATTAAAGCCTTTTACGCCGGGCGCCATAAACATCAGTTACGTGTCTTTACGCCTGGAAGAAGCATCATTACCTAGGGGGGCCTGAATTAAATGTAATGGACGTTACCAGACTCATAAGTGGTAATCTTTCTCGAAGAGACAATCTTAAAAGCCTAGATAAATCATGGCATTTTAACCCCTTAATGACAAAGCCCGTACATGTACGGGCTCAAAATGCATCGTTTTCAATGGCTTTTGGGACCGCCCGTTGTCCTTAAGGGGTTAAAAAATGTTCTCCGGTAACTGCAGAAGTGTTTTCGTAGATGAAGTTATATGTGAACCCAGATGGAACGTGATGAAGTAGAGAATCTATAAAAAAACACGTTACGCAACTCGAAACCAAACAAAATAGGCCTATATTTGTTTGGGTTTTTTTGGAACTTCTCGTTCCCCCTTAATTTGTCGTTAATTTCGAAAGCTTTTTCTTGTTGTGTGGCTTCTTACTAGGATGTAGATACTTCAGGAGATTTGGATACCACAAGACCTAGATGACCTCTGGGGAGACGCGACCGGTGCTTTGGCCTACTCTGGTAGAGAAGTAGTAGAGGGAGCAGGTGGGAGAACGTGACGCCTTGGTGCAGAAGGACCAGGTGCCTGACAATAGCAGATACGCTTGGGTGTAGGTCTCTCCTCGGACAAAACTAAACCACTAGAAACTAAAAACTTTAGGTTTTGGAAAATGTAGACAAATTAGAATATTTTTTTTAATCCCATTTTTATTTCAGGGATCAGAAAAGTCAATCTTTTCATCATCGTAGGTTGGTTCACAAGCCAAGTGATGCCTTCTTACGACGAGTAGGTTGCCAGTATCAACAAAGGGGAAGCTGTTTAATTTTAAAAAAAAAATCCCCCCCAAAAAAATAAATTTTGGGGGAAAAAGGGCTAAAATGACATTTCTCCGTGCGTAACCTATGCTTTCCGATTCTGAAAGTCAAACAATGTTCGTTTTATCTTGAATTGGCTTAGTGAAGCGTTCCGAGAGATTTCATTACCATTTTTTGTTTGCGACCCGAGAGTAAATCACTAAAAACGAAAAAAAATAAAAAATTACATATTGAAAAAAAAATAACCTTTAACGAATTTGCCCCGATAACAATCATAAAAGGTTCCATTGAGTCACACGTTGAAAACTTTAACATAAACATAATTTCTTCTGCCGCCGCTGAAAATAATCATGTTTTCCTCCAGATGTAATTTTCTTCAAATGTGCTTACATTTCAGAATTATATACCTGCTTGATTGATGGTATTGATCTGAATAAACCATTTTTTTTTTTTTCTTTCCGGAATTCACACAGATGTTTTTCAGTTGGATAAAATCAACAGGAGGGATACAAATGTTTGAAAAGAATAAAAAAAAACATTTGGAGGATTAAGTAAAAATATAACTACGTAAAAAAAGACTATAAAATACGCAGAATTTAAATTTAATTAAAATTTTTAATTTGTTGAATTAAAATTGTTGAATTTGGAGTCTTGAAGATCAAATTCTGAAGTTCTAGAATTTATTATTTTTGACGATATTTCTTTGGACCTCATTCCATTACTTGTTATACCCTCTTTTGTTCCTTTCTGCCCGATGTCCTTCTTTCTTCTACCAAATTCCTGATGGCCCTCTTTCCTCCTCCAAATCCGTGATGCCCCTCTTTCCTGGGTATAAACAGATCCGCCATCAGAAATCCAGTGCCCAGTAAATCAGGGCCCAGTAAAATACCTAAAGACAAGACCACCCAGCCCCACCACCCAACCCCAAGCTCCTAATGCTGCCCTCGCAGTAGGGCCACCAGGCCCCAAAGTCTAAAAAGGGGCCATCAGATCCAATTGCCAGAAAGGGACCATCAACCAAAACCATGTCTGATCATCAGTCAAACTGGGCATTCATTTGCCGACAGACCCATTCGGCCCCCCCATCTAGTCTGCCCATCTTTGAAGACCCAAGCCTTAATCAGTCGTCGCCCTCGTCTTAGATTCAGGAGCCGTATGTCTATCCCATGTATGTTTAAATCCCCTCACTGTATCATCAGCCTCTACCACTTCTGCTGGGAGCCTGTTCCACTCATCCACCACCCTCTCCGTTCTGTGTCTGCTTGAGCTACAGATGCAGTCTCGATGCATGCCGATCAATTTCTAGTGTAAAATACGTGTCTCTGGATGCTGCAGTAACCGGTAATTATCTGCAACAAGATGAAACAGCATCTTACCGGTGAGCTCCCTCTGCACCGCGGGAGAAAAGACGGTATCTTTTATTATAGACTAAGGACTCGGCTTTTTCTTTTTCTTTTTTCGCCCATTCTTAATTTGGCCTTTTCCATTCAATTATTTAAGGTTTGGGTTTTTTTTGTAACCTTTAAATGTCATGTGCTTTTGAATAAAAATGCCATTTAAATAGTTTCACGGATTCCCCTTTATCTGTTGTTTTGACGATTTTCATTCTCGAACAATTTGCTAAGTCCGAGAGGAACGTTCGAAAAACACATATTAAATATCCCTCGGAATGTCTTTTATTTGTGTTTTGTTATAGAATTCCGCTAAGGTTCATCGGTTATTTGTATATATTTATATATTTTTAGGGCCAGCAGATGTAGTTCTCTTTTTGTAGAGACCTACAGACATTTTGATGGAGGGATGGGAACATTAGGAAAGGGGGTCCCTGTCCCGTAGAGCTACATAGTAGGGAGTGGGGAAACATTCAGATGAGCAGATAAGTGGAACTGCAGCATGTACGGAGACATTGTTCCAGGGCCCAGTGTCGTGAGGGACCCAGGCCTCTTATCTGTTCCACGAGCTGGCAATTTGATCAGGTCCCACCACATGGTCTCCTTTAAGGCAGTGATTTAACTTCAACTGGAAGTGACATCATTTCCAGGCGCGCAGCACAGGGAGGGAGCCACCGGCCATGAGGAACGTCCGGAAGAACTAGTAGTATGGCGTTGGTGAAAATTCAGATGACTAGAGTAGTGGAGCAGCCTCCCAGCAGAAGTATTAGAGGCTAATGCAGTGAAGGATATGAATATGGCTCCTGATTCTAGGATGGGACCAGGGACGAAGAAGTACGGTTTGAGGACTTACAGCAGCTGGAGTAATGAGCAGACTAGTTTTCTTCATTGCATGCTGGTGAGGACATACTGGTACGTAAGGAGAAGAGGGCCCTGCTTTTTTGAGCTTACTCTTTTATAAGGACGTTAATGAAGAATTTTATAAACATGGTCCAAGCTTCCAAGATGGAGGAAACAAGATGGTTTTACCAAACTCAAATTTTAAAGCTTCGCCTTAACTCAAGATATAACATTTTTATTAACATTGTAAGACTATAAAGGCCAATAGCAAGAGAGTCTAATCCAATGCCACCAAGGTCCTCAGATCTCAGAGGTTCCATGCTTGCTTATTAAAGACCATAGCGTATTTGGTGTTACCACCACCTGTCCATTTAGTGCCACCATTAAGTAGGGTTCTGTTCATGCCAGGGGAGATCAAGCACCTTCTGGTCTGAGGGGGCAGGTAACGCCAAGTGGCCTCATCGCTCCCCACTGGTAACAAAAATAAGCACCGGCATACATATTTACACAAACCTACACACTCAAGCTAACACACATACACACTCATGCTTACATTTAACACAGTTACACGCTGATAGTCCCTCTCATACACTTACACACACACACAACAATGCTCAAACACACACACAATTCATGCACTCACACACTTACACATACACATTAATGCCCATACACACACATTGATGCTCACATACACTTACACAGACACATTAATGTCCATACACATGCATTCATGCTCACACGCACTTACACATTAATGCCCATACACACATTCATGCTCATACACACACATACACATTAATGCCCATACACACACATTCATGCCCACACACACTTACACATTCACATTAATGCCCATACATACACATTCATGCCCACACACACATACACATTCATGCCCATACACACACATTCATGCCCACACACACATACACATTAATGCCCATACACACACATTCATGCTCACACACACTTACGCATTGATGCTCACATACACACATACCCATTCATGCTCATACATAACCCCTCTGGCTTTCTCAAAAAGCCAGTAGATGCCAAAAACCTCAAAGATCTCCTGTAGGTCAATTCCAGACTGGTGGCATTAATTTACTTACTTATGGACTCGCCTTGACAAGGCTCCAGCTACGTCACCTTTGTTTCCGAGCTGCGAGGTGATGAAGGCTCTGTTAAAAAAGAGATGAAATGATACAGTATGTCACGAGACCCTCTGCGATATTCATCATGTTACTGTATAAGTAAGTTTCCACACCGCCAGAACGGAGATTGGGCATCAATTCTGAATTGAAGCTCTTGAAAGCAGAATCAATGATGCTCTGTTATAACACAGCTCTCGCTAACAATTTATGGAGATTAGGAAGTCTCTGAAAGGTTATCATCTGAGTCTTTGGAGAAAAAAAAAAGGATTTTATTCAAAATGATTGATAGTTTTGTTCAAAACAGCTTGTTTAGAGCTTTCATGCAGACTTCATAGAAACATAGAATCGTCTTCTCATACACCCTGAGATTGGGGTAAAAACCCTGAAAAACCCCAAAACATATAAACAGGGATTCTTGATCTGATTAGCAAAGATGTTTTACAAGTCATTCTGTAGTCTGCATGTCCAATGGTTGCTGTTGATTGGTTCAGGCAGCCTTTATAAGGGCGGGAGGAGGAGGAGGAGAAGGGCGAGAACCTCAAGACAGGAAATTGACCAGATAACACTGGCTCTGCCACCGGCTGCCACTAACCTCAGCTTCCACAAAGTGCAGTTTTTAAGTCCAATACCGCCAAAACAATTACAGTGATTGGCAAGCAAAAAAGACACAATATAGATAATTTTAGTAAATCTTCATAAAGTCTAAATCCCTTTTTTTTTAAAGTGATAATATCTTCATAAGCTTGGTACCAGCTGTCAAAGAGAAGTGTCAATTTCCTGCTCTCCGTTGAGCTGACGAAGTGGGAGAGCATTTTACCAGCCCCGCTAACGGCTCTGTGTCTCGCGGCATCTGGGTCAATAACTTTAATGTTAGCCGTCAGTAAACACTTGTTAGTACAAACTGCGAGCGGTCACAATTGTCGACTTTTAGAGAAAACGGCTCAGCGTCAAACGTAGGCTGTAAAATTGATGCTCTTTCTCATGAAATGGTTTGAGGTTCATTTTTAGATCTTTAAAGGAGGTCTTCTTCTCCTCCCTCTATCTTAAAGTTTAATTAGTTATACGATGTGCAGATCAGACCCATCCGGCCCATCTAGTCTGCCCGTTTTTTGTGTTTGGTCTCGTCGGGGTGGCTCGTCAGGAGCCATATGCCTATCCCATGCATGTTTAGAAGGAAGCTTGAGAACGTTCATGGCTATGATACAAAGTTAGCTGAAAAATTCTAGGTCATCAGTAGGGAAGAGGTCAAGACTAAATGAAGAAGAGGATAAAATGGCTTCCTTTCTCTCGACTGTCTGGTCCTCACGTGTTTCCAAAATATACAACGTACATAGGACTTGCTTCCTTCAAATTACCTAACTATTCACATTTTATTCAGTCTGTAGACACTGGGGAACATTGCTCTTCTCAAAGGATGGTTTTCGATCATGAGTGTGCCGAAACTTTTGTGTGTGCATCACCAATTACGATTGGTCGATTGTTTTCAATCTCCTAGAGACACAAGTATCCTTAACACAAACAAGATAATTAACAACATCAGAGGTCCCCATGTTATTCTGTTCAGTGGATTGGAACGTGTATATACATTTAATTAAGTTGGATCGGAGCATGAAAATGGCAAACTCATTTGTTATTCATATAAAGGGTAAGTCCTAGCCGACACATAACTTGAATTTCCTTGTTAGCAAAAGTATATGTTTTACAAATGTTCTTAACTCCATGGTGACGTAAAGGGGTGCTGCTGCCGCCTTTCAAAAGAAAGCGAAGATATCCACGCTTATAGCTCCCAACAGTCTCAATTTTGGATATTGTTCCACATAGCAGCCCCATTCTCATTCATTTGCCAACCAGTGGGGATGATTGGCAGGTTGTGGAAATACTCAGATGTCCACTGACCAGCCCAGGGAGCTGTAAAATAAATAGAAGTCTGTGCTGTTGTAGCAAAGACCTCCATTGTGGTCACCTGGTGACACCCTTCAGGTAAGATAGCTGGGTGGCCATCTTTATGGCTCCATCATCTTCCTCACACATGCCCCCCAACCTTTTGCCAATCCCACCCAATTTAGGAGCCCTAATTTGGACACCTGAAATGTTGGTGGGTATGTGCATACCTCAATCTAAGTGCATCAGGCAAAGTTTGGAGTTTATCCTCCAAGCCTGACTTTAAGATTAAAAAATGCGTAACCACACACTTATGTAGACAAAACCATTTCATATATAAGAAGGACAAGCCGGTCAGCCATGAAAAGTCTTGGTATAAAAGCCATAAGAACATTTAAGGAAGCTAGGATCTAGGATGAAGAGTAGGAATTCCAAAATTTCCTATTCTAAGGTTCTACCCCAACCTAAGATTCTACTTCTTCTACCCCAACCTTACAGAAGCTGCCTAAGCCAATCAACAACAATCAGCAAAGGAGAGATAATGTAATGAGGAGCAATAATAATTCAGATTTTGGGAAAAGGAAATTAAGATGATTGTTGATGCAGTAAATCTGAAACATTTCAAGCCCTAATTTTTTTTATTTTTTATATTTATTGTATTTTTTAATTTGTATTATATTTTTTATTTTTATTGTATTTGTTAATATTTTACACTGGTTTGTTTAGTGTAGAGAGCTGTAAAGTGGAGAAATCACATCAGTTTGAGAGATTAGATTATCTCAGTAAATATTTTTTGGACGGTGTTAAGAATAGACTTTATTACCGACAAATTTGGAGTGTTTTTGCAAAGTGAGAATTGAAAACCTTGAATTGACTGTTCTTTTTAATTAAAAAACTAACATATCCACTCCTGCCACACCAACAAAAAAAAAGAAAGAAAAGGAAACGTTAATGGGAAGAAAAAAGAAGTTTAACATCAATTTACAGCTTTCCTAACCACGTGGCGTAATTTTTCTTTGCAGAAAAATTGTGTGAAATGTCATAAGCTTTGTTTAAGCTTAAAAAAAACTATTATTCCATACAATTACTTTTGCACGAAAAACGTAATTTTGCTTCTAATTTTGCATCTGAGGACATGGAAGAAAAATCGCTTTAAATTCCACTTTGCTCACAATTATAATACCGAGTGGAAATAATTCGATATAAATGGACATCTTATATATTTTTTATGTTTAAATAGAAATATTCCAACTCAATGAACTCTCTTTTCTTGGCTTAATTTGAAAGCATCTTGCAAGTGGTAATACGGACGACCAGGATGAAAGTGGGTATGGATATTCTAGATCATATTTCACCAGGGCCAGACTAGCGATGACGGGTCGGGCCTGGCACTTTAAGGCCAGCGGCCACCTGATAGCGTAAGTACAATGTAGGCTGTAGCCTTGCATATCCATCCACCGGCTCTACTTACGCCTTCGGGTGGCCACTGGCCTTAAAGTGCCAGGGCCGAATAATCATCTCCAAACTGGCCCTATGTTTTTATGTTCACATAGCGTGGACTAAAAATTTAATTGTGCAATAAAATTCACCGGTCACTTGCATTATAATCATTTTTTGTTATTTAGAACATTTCATGCAAATATTACTCCACTACCTATGTTATTTCCTGTTGTGCTGTATGTGGAGGACGGCCGCCATTTTCCTGACCCATCGCGTAGTTTAAATTGCTGTATCATTCTAAGATATTTCATAATGGTATTTTACAGAGGACTTGTACAGCTGGGAACAATTTATAGCTCTAGAAGCTCGTGTGCCCTCCGCTAAAAGAGTACAGTGAAAATCCACGACGTTGCTGACAACTTCCTGTTTGGACATACAGTAGAATTCTACTGCAATCTGCAGTCAGGGCTCGTGGGCAATGGGGGAAAATTTGTATGAAACAACAGAACAGTTAATAAAGATAATAATAACACAAGTGAGAGATGATTTCCAGTGCCTGATTCAATTATGGTTTTATCTCGGATGTGACAGCTCCCCTATAATATTATATTGAGCATACGCGGCCTTATTAAATTCATCTAACCTGGTTCAAATATATGATGTTGACAGGTCTATTGTGTTTCATTATTAGATTATTTCAGTACAATTACTTAGACACTTAATATACCACAGTGAATTTCATATTATTTTGTCCACCATGACACCATGTCACAGTTTGTAAAGTGATATATATATTTTTTTTTTGTGTTCCAACCGCACAAGTACTTTTAAAAGGCGTTGTCATGGACAACCATCATTTTATCAAGAAGTAATTTTTTACATTTTTTTTTTATTCAGTAAATAATTCAATACAACACCTGCAGGACCAGATACGCCGACCAACAAGGCATTTGCCCAGCATGCCAGATGGCAAGTCCAGGCCTGTTATAAACGCTCAGAGTACTTAACCAACCAATATTTTAATGTTTTGTGCCATGGTATGTAATGGGATGCTTGGAAAACATATAGTACAGAATATTATCTAAAATAAATAATAATCTTGAATACTTTGGCATTTTTTTAACAATATGAACCATACAAAACCAAATATTTGCATAGTAGAATCCCTAGGTAGGTAGACCAGGATTGAGGATTATTACAACGTACATCAACATCGAAGGCGTCTTTCAGAACCCAGCCTGTACGTGTTGGAATATTTCCTTGCAGTGAAGCTAAAAATACATTTGAATCACTTCATTCCGTGTAGCTTGTTATCATGTTAATTGATTGGTAACCCACGAGGCTTACAATAATCCGTCTCATTACCATATAGTCATTGTGAGGTTAGTCACATATCTCTGTGGGAGATATTTGCAGGCAGAACATTTCAAAATGGGGATTCGCGATTCCAATAAGTGTTATCATTATTCAGGTAATGTTCGTTCGGTTCATACAACCAATAAAATCAACAGGCAGCACGGCTATTTAATAACCCTATGCTGTTCAACAAGACCCAGAAGAAAAATACAGAGGGGATAATTAAACATGGCATTTTCCTGACTAATAAACACTAGATAAATTATTTCTGTTTACAAGTGGCTTTTTTTTGTTGTGTCATAAACTGATAAAAACCTACATAAAATAAAAAAAAGTACAATAAAAAAAATGTAAAAAAAAAATGTAAAAAATCAACACAAAATTTTAAAAAATCAATAAAAAATAAAAAAAAATATAAGGGATTGGACTTTTGCAGATTTAGTGCATCAACATAAGCAATGAATTTATCCCTTGAAACATCTGTGCCTGCCTAGAGGGAGCCATATTGTCTTTGAAAGACCCGCCCCCTTCTCATCTCATTTATGAACCCACAGAAGATATAGCATACCTCATGATCTTCCTGATTCAACAATGAAGCTTTTTTTTTCCTCCACAATTTAAGTCAGGAGAAAAAGGGCGTTCTCACCGCCTTCAGCTGATTACTATATTACTACACCCGTGGCTTTTCAATACCAGAACAAATGTCTCTAAATAAAGATCCGTTGAGGAACACCAGGGAGGTAATTGTAGACTCTACCTCAAGGAGATGTTTATTCCAAGAACACTGCAGCAAATACTTTTGTATGAATTGGCATATAATGAGTCAAATGTTACACTTCCTACCTAGAAAAGTTGTTCAAGCCAGGCTCGTATGCACGATTTAGCCAAGTTCTTCTAGTTGGGGGGAGGGTCAAATTATGGCTGCCATTATGCAGGAAAGCCTTCCATCATCCCCAGCATAGAGCAAATATAACACCTCATGTGCATATCTGGGAACTTCTGGGCTCCGGACACGGCCAGGACTGCCCACTGACGTCAGCGGGAAACACCCCCATTTAAAGGTAAAATCCGGAGGATTCGGGTCTTGACCCGGAGAATCGGAGAAGTTCCCAGGTATGCTCATGTGCCACCATTACAGGTTGGGATAGTGGAGATATTTACTCCTCGGGTTCCTTATGAGGAACTCATATCAAAGTTCTTTGATATGATATCTTGGTATCTACCAAGACCTGTATCTTCAAGTGTTTTGGCATGGTTGGGGCAGGCAGACCCACCTCAGATGTCCATCAATCAGCAGCCATGCTTCAGAAGAATATACCCACCCTAAAAATTACAGTTTATTGTTTGCCAGCTTTAATTAAAAAAAAATATTTAAACAATGTAATTGTATTTAAATATATATATAAAAAATTTGATTTCTCCAGTTGGTTTCTGTAAAAGTGGCAAAATATACATATTTTTTGACAAAATTGATATCATCAAAAAGATGCACTAGCGAGTCTTAACTTAAAACCCAAATGTATTTTTCATGAGAATTTAATCTTTACATTTTATGTTTCTTTGTAGTAAATCTGAAATTAAAAAAATAAATAAAAATCTAAGTGGGACATTTTTGGTAGAATCTCAGTATGAATCTTCAAAACATTCTAAATTACGGCCAGTAAAATGAATTCACCGACGCAATCACAATGCCTTCTAACTGCGGTCATTAACCCACGTGAAGCTTGGTCCTTCAAAATAATCTGCTTTTGGTTCATTTTTTCCAGCTGGACGTTTTTTGGAGGCTTCATAATAATAATTATAATATAAAAAAAAACAAAAAAACATTTTATTTCTTCACCTTGATCGATTTTTTTTGTCTTTTTTTTGTCCTTTTTTATATTTATTTGTTCTTTGGGACAAAAATTGCTGAGCACTTGTAAAAAAAATAAATAAAAAATCAGCAAAAATGATGGCTTTTTTTAATTAAGAATTTTACAATAGAATGTATAATTAGCCGTCACTAATTGTACACTGGTACAAATTAATTGGAGACTGATTGGGGGAAAACATCTTTTTTTTATTTGATTGAAGACAAAATAGTTCATTGATTGGAATAAAGTGATATAGAGGGGATCTGGGGAACAGGGGAGGAAAGAGAGGCATCTGAAGGGGGAGAAAGGAAGGGCTACGGGGAAAGAGAGGCACGGGGATTTGGGAGAGGGACTGGAAGAAAACAAACAAGGACACTTGGAAACTATGATGTCTTCAAGCATATGTTCACGCCTAGAGCACAATTTTATGGCACTGTTATCATATAGCTTGGTGTTTGCAGATGATTGACGCGTATAATTGCATATAACGCTATAATATAGCACAATTCACGAAATAACTTGCTGTCATCTTCTATTTTGACATGAATAATCCTCGTGCTATATCTACCATTTACATATTATGACAAAAAGCACTCTTTTTATGAAAAAAAATAATACGAGGACGCTTCAACATTTTATGAAGCGCAACAGTTTTACTTGATAAAAAAAAAAATATTGCAGAATTTTAGAAACATATAAAAAATAGTTAATAAAAAAAAACAAAAACGCTTACAGGCAGTTACGGGGTTGCGGTTAACGCATGGGTGGGAGGTATGTATAAGGTGCAGAGAATGGGGCAGTCACCATAGCAACAAGAGTTTTTTTTCTAAATAATGCCTATTTTTTTACCAGGAAACAGGACACATCTCTCTCTTCTCTCGGCAGATCGGCCCCATTCGGCCAATTTTTCCTGCCGTAAAGACTGAAACCTTAATCAGTCGTTGGTCTCGTCTTAGATTCAGGAGCCGTATGTCTATCCGATGCATGTTTAACTCCTCTCACTGTATTACCCTCTACCACTTCTGCTGGGAGACTGTTCCCTGTTCTGTAAAGTAAAATAACAATTAATAATTACTGACTTTGGTGTAGATACCCAAAGGTGGTAATCTAATGCTAGTCATCCTGGTTGTAACAAGCGGAGATACTAATTGTGGCGATATTGCAGTGCATCAGTCACGCTAACACCAGTGTCTTTACAGGGACAACCCTGAGATGCTACATCAGTGGCTGTTTTCTTTCATTCACAGAACGTAGTAGAATTCTACTTATAATGAATTCTGGCACCAACGATGACAACAATAAGGAGAGAACGTAGTTATCACAGAGTCCTGATTCATTTGCACCCACGCTCCTCCACTCTTACACCCAATATTCCTATTGTTAACGACTGTCGTCACCGAGAGAATAACAAGCTACGAGTATTCCAGAGCCAACATTTATGAGTCTATCACTGTCATCGGGGCTATGGAGGATAGGGGAAATACTTAATAATATTAACTTTTTTAATATTCCTTCCTGTTAACGTGATCTGTCGTCTCGTAAACAAAGTTGATGTTGATCTCAAAAAATGTTTACAATTCCTGTTAACATTTTTTGTGTTAACACTTTAAAGATGTGTACAATTAAATTTTTCCTGGAGACCATGGGGGTTAGGAAGACCTTTTTAATATTCTTTCCCGTCAACGTGATCTATCGCCTCGTAAACAAAGTTGATGTTGATCTCAAAAAATGTTTACAATTCCTGTTAACATTTTGTATGTTAACACTTTAAAGATGTGTACAAGACCATGGGGGTTAGGAATAAGATGGCCCACTGGTAAAAAGTTTGGAAAGCAGATTGTTTAGAGTAATTAGAACCATTCCATTGGTTGCTATGACGATAACACCACCTTTTCAACTATTCCTTTAGAATAACTTTTTATGCTCAAGCTTCAATGTATCCAGTAGTGTATTTAGCTTTGGCACTGCTCTTGGCCTGACCAACCAACCACTCCACCTGCAACGCCATATTTACTTCTAAGTACTGGGATATGATGTCATACACGTAGCACCAGACAGAAGGAAATTGTAGAGGAGTATGCTGACTCGACACAGCTCTCCATAATGTTAATGGGCTAGCTGGTGAGGTGTTATAACTGGCACATTGAGCAGTGGTGATTCAAGGTGGTTCCCGGTTACGTGGCAAAGGGGCTGACGCCTCCTGGACCTGCTACCCTAAGCTTAGTCGACCTAGGCCTAGAGTACGCCGCTGAATGTATCCCAGCATGCAACTGGATTTCCCTTTTCTGGACGGCTACCCTCCTAAAGCTGCGTAACGTGTTTTACCATTGGTTTAGGAAAAAGGTAGTGGCTTGGATGAGTGCCCACGGTACCCAAAGAGCCACATTATAATATTTTTATGAAAAAATATTGGAAAGAAATCTAATATGGACTGTTAATAATTTTACCATTCTTAGTAATATCGGGGCAGATGTATGGAAGATTAAACCAGGTTAGGAGCAGGTGCAAACCATAATTATATAGTAAGAGCGGAAATGTTGTGCGCCATATAGTTATACGCTGATGTCAAAGCGGTTATATCCGTACCTGTCTCCTGTTGCCTTCCGTACGTCTTTATCCATCTGCTGCTCTGCTTTAGAATTCTGTAAATTCTATAAAATACTCATTTATGCAAAAAAATAAAAATGACAACAGGTTCTTCGTCGATGTCGCAATCCTATGTCGCCATTTGTTCTAAAGGAACACACGCTGTTAGCTGAAATAAAAGCAGGGCAAATTGGGTTTCGGCTAATTTCCTTTGCGTGATTTCAATGTTTAAAGGGTAGTTTATGCAGAAAGCGGGCAGCTATTACATGCTCTTTTTTCCCCCGCTACTATAAAGGGCAAATTACTTACTGGAGCATTACAAGGAATAATCATTCCGTGTATTATTTTTTTTTTTAAATTGCTGGAATTTTGTAGGTTTTTACGGGTTTTAGGTACAGTATATAATATATATATGCGATATACATATCAAACCATACAATTGCATATAATGCCCTGTGAACAACCTCCCATCAGAAGAAGTAGAGGCTAATACAGTGAGGGACATTTAAGCATATGACTCCTGAGTATGACATGAGACCAAGGACTGATTAAGGGTTGAGTCTTTAAAGCAGGTAAAGCAGGCAGACTAGACGGGGGTCGGATGGGTCTGCCAGCAGATTCTAGGACCCTGTTTCCATTGAATGACCTGTTGACCTGCGCTGATGTCCTTGGAGCACAAATTCAAGATTAGGTACCACAAGGAGGCAACATCTCTTCAAAAGCCTCTTAGCTTTGACCAAAAACATGAAATATGGACTGCACTCTTGCCTACACATTTCTTCCAACGAAGGGCGGATAAGGCAAGAAATGTTCTTGGTAAGTCTGGTGGGAACAAGATGCCGCATAAAAACCTCTACCCCTAGATGCCTCACTGGTTTGTAGAAATGACCCCGTTGCTCCTCTTAAGGTTAAGGGCTAGCCCAAGTCCCAAGTTAGACCATGCATGTGAATTTAGGCAGTTTTGCTAGCTTTCCATGTATTATTTCTGAAAACTTGGTAGGGTAGGGGGTGATTGTAAAGCCCAACGCTTAGTCCTTCATTTTCAGACCAGGGGAGTTCTAGGTCACCCTAATGAACAACTTTCACATCAAGCTGGTCATTCCTGAACCAGTCCCGTGGGTCAGCCATGTTGAGCAAAGCCAGAACGAAAGCTGATAGACTCCCAATGTCAGACTCATCTATGAAATCTGGATCTTCTGTATCAAACATTAAGCTTCCTGGTGGCCGCAACTTATGGTGGACATTCATTTAAAATGCCCCTCTTTACAAGAGACACTGTGTTACCCTATATTCATTATAGCATAAGTATTGCATAGTCCCCTAGTGATTAAGCAATAATCAAAATGATCATTTATCAACTGAGACTGACTCTAGAGGCGGAATTATAAAAATGTTATCGATGGTGTGGAGGAGACTTAATAAGAATTTAGAAAGAAGAAGATGGGTCACCAATTTCAAGCTTCTGGTTCTTTCGTCATTTCTAATAAATAACAAAAGTAGCATTTAAACCCAAAGACTCCAAACCTCCAGAAGGTCTTCCAGGGACCATCAAGTATTTTAGGATAATATAGTCTCACCCCTGATCTCTTTTCGTTAACAAGGCTCTGATACCAAGACCACTATTAGTAATACGCAACAACTAAGTGTTTAAGTATTTGCCGGGTACCTTTGCATCTCACATATAAGTTAAAAAAATAGCCGCACTGTACTAATTGGAAAAAGCAGAAACTCAATAATTGGTCTGCAGTGAATGCAAAAAAAAAAAAAGTGAAGAATGCCGTGTTTACCTTCTTATCTGTGACTTATAGCTGCGGCTTTTTGTTGGATGGAGGAAGCGGAGAAGATTCTTAATTAACTGAGTTGTTTTCTGCTGTTAATGTCATATTGTGCGACAATTTGCCAGAGATGGGGAAAGAATTCTAATATAGGTTTTTATGATATTTTTTGAGATTTGAAGCAATTGAATTGGAAACTCTTTATTGTTTTTTCCTCGTCAGTGAATGTTTATGTTGTGATATGGTGACCAGAGGAAGGGTTGATACTAGAGTTGCGCATGAGGCCAAAAGTCATTTTGGAATAATTGCTGGTTTTGTTCTTTTCGGACAAAGAACTTAATTTCCTGCCCTTTCAGTACAGATAAAATTATCAGGGCATTTCTCTGGAAAACAATACTTTTAAAAATAAGTCTCTGTCTGTGCTTTCTGCCCACCCCTCCCAGTCCTGTATGTGTCCCCTGCACTCTCCCCCTAGGTCTCCCTGTGCCCCCTGTCCTTATCCCCCTAGCCCTTTCTCTTTCCTAATTTCCGACAGCCTTCCCTGCCCTCCTTGCCGTGGCTTTGTATTTGCCCTCTCCTTTGTCTTGTAGCTGCGTCTCCACCCATTCGTTCACCTTCTCCAGCCACGGTCTAGTCTCCTCTGATCTCTCTGTGCAGCTGCAGAGATGATACTGACAGGACAGATGGGAGTGGGAGAGCAATAGTGGGAGGGAAAGTGAGTCAGTGTGCGAGACAATGCTGCTGCAGAGAAGATACTGACAGGAGAGAGGGGAGGGTGTGTGTGGTGTACACAGTGCCTGCAATAGGGCTACCCTAAATTATAACATAATATTTGCTTGTCTATATGACAGCCTTCCTTACACTGAAATGGTTAATTGTAATTATGTTAGTTTGATAACATTTGTTCTACTCCCCATAAAGTGTATGTTTAGCTCCAGTACCCAGTATTATGGAAAGAAGTGCCTCTGGATTTTTTTCCTTTTCTTTCTTTTTTTGTAGAGACACATAAAAAAAATTGACAACAGATCGGGCTGATTTAGCCAATCTAGTCTGCCCATACATTAAAAAGTCTTGGTCTCGTCTTAGATTCCGAAGCCATATGCCTATCCCATGCATGTTTAAATTCCGTCACTTCTGCTTCTACTTCATTAAGTAAAACACTCTTACGGTAAATAAAAGTAAAAAATCCAGGGGTTCTGTGAACTCACTCAGCTGCCCTACAATATTATCCTTGCTTGACCACAGAGGTTAAGGACGGGACAAAGCCATAATGACGGCCACATGGAAATGCATCAGGCTCAATGGTTTATATCTCATACACGCTTTTCCCTGTTAGTTGTTTAACTTCTGTGTTTAAATTAAGATTATATAAGATTGAAGGGCAGCTGAGTGTGGAAACATTAGATCTTGGAAGTATCTCGGGGACCACAGAGCCCCTGAGATTTTTACCTTTGCACTTCTCTATTATAAGACGATGTTTTGGTTGAAATTTATAAAGATATTATTAACCCCTTAATGACAAAGCCTGTACATGTACAGGCTCAAAATGCATTGTTTTTAATGGGTTTAGGGACCGCCCATTGTCCTTAAGGGGTTAAAAGTTTAGTTTTAGAGTGATCTGAGTTCTTTTCAGTATAGATATCTCCGGTACTGCAATGGTTAAATATAGCCTTTTTTTTCTCCTGGGGAGTTTGCATTAGCTAATATTTAATAAGCAGCGCCTGTTAGATTTATTGGACTGTGCCCACTTTGAACCTTAACCACATTTTCAGGGAACGGTGCCAAGATGCCAATTCCAGCTTGTTTAGGCCTGCCTGACCTCCCCAAAAAAGTATCATCTTCTAATTAACTGGCAACCCTTCCAGTTAATATGTGTGAGAGAGAGGGGAGAGATGAATTAGCTAAAGCAGGCAAATGAATGAACAAATCTTAATTAGATTTCAGAGGTTTTGCTAATCGTTTTTTTTGTTTGTTTGTTTCATCGAGGACCCTCCTGGTTATAGAAGATTTGTATGAACGCATAGTAGAATTGGTGAGAAAAAACAGTGATCTTATTACAAATTATCCAGAAGCCAAGTTGTCCCCTCTTGGAGAAGACATTCTGGATGGTTGACTAATAATGCATCGTTGAATCTAAACAATATTTTTAAAAATAATTGAATCATTTTTGTATTTTTTTTTTTGTAGACACTACGACTTATCTCACAGAAAGATCTGAGCACTTTAAACCGTGTAAGGACAAGGATCTCGCCTACTGCTTGAACAACGGTGAATGTTTCGTGATCGAAACGCTGACGGCATCCCACAAACACTGCCGGTAAGTCACTGGTCTACAGTATGGTAGAATTTCGACGTGCCGGTGGCAACACACCTTTGTTCATTGATGTTTGGTAGAATGTAAAACTTTGGATTCAGTAAATACTTTGGCATGCAACCTAAATGATAAGAGGACATCAGATAATATTGTTGTGTTTCCTTCATTTAAGTGTTTGGTGAACGTCAACTCCCATGAGGATATCATAAAATGAGCACTATGTCTTCCTATGTCTCCTCAGTCAGCAGACTGTAGGAGTCCTTGACATATTGATATATGGACGGTACTATGTTGGAATGGCAGGATGGCAGTAACGGGGCCATAGAAGCAGAGCATATAGCAATCTGGTACCATAGACACCAGGGAGACCATCAAATTTGAGAGCCAGGTTGGATACTGAGTGAGCTAGACTGGAACTTAGTCTGAAGCCAATGGTCGAGGACCAGACATTAATCACTGCAGGACAACATTTGAGTAACCCACACACATCAATGCCAAAGAATAATGATCCAGCAAGATAAGGTAGGGGTAGCCCCGGTATAGAAAGAAAGGCCCCAGATGGATAAATAAGCCCAGAGTATGTCAGGAACCAAGCTAGACAGTGCACATGGGGAGCCTGAGCTTTTTCGGTGACTACTGTGCCTTCTGGTAGTGACAAGGTTCCCTAGCACCAACACTAAGGGTTCCTGAAACATAACCCTAAGACAAAAGTGTATTTTTGTCCATCAGAAAGCTGGCGTGATACTCTAGCAAGGATAATAACAACTTACAGAGGCAAGAAACATTTTGCATAAACAGATCACTCATCTACCATTTATGGTCAAATAAGCAGATTGTCCTACAAAGTAAGATATTTGGAAGACACGTTTGTGATACGTATGTTGAAATGTAGGTAATGGTATCGCATACATGCAAGGCTAAACCTACTATGGCGTACTAGTGCTAATTAGCCGGGTTAACCAGGTTGAGTATTACGGACAACCTAGCAGGGGTTTGCGGTTGAAGGACATCAGCCCCTCAGCCTTCATCGGGCCCTAATACTCTTGGGAGCCGGTGGCTCATCTATGCTGAGTGGCGACCAAAACTGGGTGACCTGGGGCCTTTTTATTTAAGAAATACGGTAGTTCTCCAACAGAAACATAGTGAAAGCCAGGTTTAAATGTCCCCTGTTTTTAGCTGTGACCCTCTTTGTTTCTCGGCTTGTACTGATGACCTTCCCTGTAGCAAAGTCTCCGACAGAGCTATAATGCCAGCAAGTTGAAGCGTCTAATTTTACATTCCATGAAGCATCTCTGACAGTTAACTTTTAAGTTGCATTGATGAGTAATATTAAACCATCAGTGGTGAGTTAAGATATGCTCCTTTGGCTGGCAGTACAAGTTTATCAGACGCAATGCTTCATTGACTCCATTCTCACGTATCTATCAACGCCGCCGTTTAACAGTATTGTATGAATTACTGTGCAGCAGACTGATAAAATGCCATTAAGCAGCAAATTCAACAGCAAAACCCAATTGCATTTTGTTTGCCTTTGTGAAAAAAAATACTCCACTCTATCCCTTTATTTATTTATTTTTTTTGCAGGCCAATAATGCAATTTAATGCCAACCGCTAGTAAATTTAGTCTTATTGCTGCAATAAACACCTCCAGCCACTAGAGGGGGGCTGTGAGGTGAACAGTAAATGAATGAAAAAAGGGTCCGATGCTTATTTTATTAAGCTTGGGGTGGGGGGGAACAACAACAATAATGATCTAAATTAGGTGTAATTACTTGTGTAGAAACCTGTAATAGAACCTGTTGGTTTCGTTATGAGTATTATTGCGGTATTAGATCAGCCGTAAGAATAAGTCTAATGAGGCATAGGGCTTTATAGTGAAAGAGCATTCTAGAATGCTAAACATTAACTGATTTTTTATTTTTATATGGCAACTTTTAGCTTATCAATACTTGCTTCTCCTGTCACATGACTACAGGACAAAATATGAACAGGGAAGGTTTTCACGTGATTAAAGAATTATTTCTAGACATGTCTGCCCAAATCTTTGAGCGGTAACACTGATGATGATTAAACTGTGATTCAATTTTAGATCATTTGTATATATTGAGGAGCAAACTGTTCCTTGTAGACCAAACATAGGTCTATGGACGTCTATGATAATAATGATGCTTATTTGTGTGTGTGTATCTACTGATAACAGTAAATCAAAGAATGTTCCCAGTTGATACTACTGTGGTTCTGGTCCAGCCTCACTTCAGTGTGGGCAGGAGGGAGAGTTGGAGGTGTGCCCAAACCAGAAATGAGTAAATCACTTCCCCTCTGTCATTGGGTCACCAAGTACCTAGATCTCCAAGGATGGGCCAGCTCGACTCGTCTCCCTTTCACCAATCCATCCACCCGTATCCCATACCCCCAACATTTCAGGTGTCCAAATGGGCACACTTGTGTTGGCAGTGTGGCACGAGTTGTCAAGGGGCGGGGCTGCCTGGAATTGAGCGGGGCATGAAGCATGGCCACCCGCCTTTACCCAGATAGCCACCTCACGACTCTTCGAGCTGCAACAGCACAGACCTCCATTGCAGTCTTACATCCCTGGGCCAGCCAGTGGAGATCAGAGGAAAGCAGGACAATGGGGACGCTTCGAGAAACCCAGGATGGTTGGGCGGAATGGCATTACCAACTTTTGCTTATGATTCTAATTCAACCAAAGCAAGAAGACTGATGTTTAAAACAAACTCTGTGCTTTTTTAATTCTTTTTTTCGTGGTAAATATAAAGAACGTCAAGCGGATGATATTTGTAATTTCCCTTATGTAATTTAGGTAATTTGTTTTGGCATTACTTATAAACCAATGATTTTCTTTACAGGAGGTTTGCTGATTGCCCTTGACTTAGAAATATCCTGTATTATAACACAGCTTCTTCCCCTGTAAATCCTTCCAGCTGTTCTTCCTGTTGTCAAATCAATCTTTTGTAACACTGCAATTCTGTAAAAAAAATTGTACTACAATAACAAAAAAATATCTTATTTTCAACAGTATCGGACAATAGGTGACAGGAACAAATTGTGACCCAGTTGGCCTATTTTATTTACTGCTGTAAGACCTCCAACCTTGGTTCTAGGACAGTTTTAGGCTTATCCTACCCAGGCTTATAGATATATATGATGGGAGCAGTCATCTTGGAGTCCTATTCTCAAGAAGCACATGATTATCTCTCCACATTAAGGTTTCTCTCCCCCATTTTTAATTTGCTGATTGTTGTTGATTGGTTCATGGAGAGAGAGCTGATGGTACTTCTAACCCCTTTTATCAAAGAGCTCTAGATAACTAGACCACTGACACTCGGTGGTTAGATATTCAAAAAGTGGAGAGGATCCCCCTTAAACATCTTGCTACTTGTAGACTGGGGGGTTTATTTGTATGACTGGACAAGCTCCTTGTAGAAGGTGAGTAGATCTTATCAAAGCTTACGTTCCTCCAATGGGATACTTGAGCAAGATCTTCTGTTGGCAGTGGGTGAGTCAAAGTTTGGTTGGCAATGACTCGACTCACGTCAACCTGGAACCAGCTCACTCACATGTATTAATTAGTTCATTAATCATTATTATCATTATTTATTAAAATATATATAGTCATGCTGGACGGACATCAAGTGTACGTATAATTTATCTATTCTTGATAGATGTTTTATTTAAATTATTTATGTAAATAAAAAATAAATTTAACTGATGGCCCCTCCTCCGAGCCTGATACCACACCTTTTTTTTCAAGCTCCACCCCCTCCTCCCCGCATTCTATTTTTAGTTCCACCTAGAATGGGAATTATCTTGTTTCTAAGAATTTTTATGTATTTTTAAAAAAAAAATGTAAATGTTTGATCTCAGTGCATAGAGGTGAAAGTAAATTAACCAAAATTTAACATTTCCCTTGAGTTCATTATCCACTTAGCTCAGTGGCAGGATTTAACATTTGACTGGAGCTGGTCTCGCTTTCCGCATTACCAGCGATAAGAGAAACAGCTGTATATTTCAATTAAAATCCATGTTTTTTTTATTTTTTTATTTCTCGATTCTCCCAGGTATTAAACTTAATATGCGTTCTGATTAGTTCTGTATGCAACAGAGAAGCTTTTCCTCGCAAATTTCCACATTCCGTATAGGAAACGTCTAAAACGATTTCCCCGTGGATGGCTTTGTTTCGTCGGCAGTGAAACCTGCGTTGGTCCCATGCCTTGAATCAACAATCTGTGTCTTATTTGTATACCTTCCGTCTTCTGGCAACCCAAATTATATCATATATATCATCAAAAAAAACATTTATATTATATAAAATATAGATCAAAAAGATGACTTATGTCAATATTGTCTGAGAACAAAAAATTACCGAATTCCTCAGATTTTAAAGAGAAATTGTCGTATTCATCTAAATATATCACAAAGTTGACTTGTGTCAATATTATCTGAGAACAAAAAAAAATAGCTAATTTTTTGATAGATTACAAAGAATTTCCCAAATCCTAAAGAAAAAATTGTTTAATTCCAAATATCCACAATCCTGATTCTTACTTTTATATTCAACATATTAATCAAGTTTTCAGTCCTTTTCATTTTAATATAAAAATTCCCTATGGTATTTTCTCGAAGCACATCAACCATGTCACAAGACTACTTGGGATGAAGATTGAGGAGTCGTTTGCAGATAACAGTTTCGTAAATCAGCCTCACAGATAAAGCAGTGTAATTAGTTATGTCATCAATAAAGAAATGGGTAGAAATTACCCGCAGTCCGGTCTCTCCAGTGCTAAGAGCACTGGTATACTGTTACGGGTTTGAATGCCTGATCACACGATCAGGGGGAAAAAAAGAAAAATAGGGTACTATGTAAGGAGGGATGCATGTGGCCTCTAGAACATAAACACTATGTCTGTGGAGTATGTCTATAATCTAGAGTAGGAAAAAACACTTGGTACCAAGGGGTTTAAGTTATCTTTCCCCTGTTTATAAGTTGCTGATTGTTTGATTGGTTAAGATACACTTTGTAAAGGTGGGGGGGGTGAGACTTTATGGCGATAAAAGGGATTGGATAATGCTAGTCCTGCCACTTTTCGCCACCGATAACACTAATAAACAAATACACTATCTATAAGCAGTTTTAATAAATCAATTAAATCTGTGATTGTGATAGTTTGTCTTTAACAATTTATAGATTTGGGGTAAAAAATACCCTTTTATTAATAAGTATAAACCCTTAATATCATCGAGAAACGGATGCCTCGTGCTACTTATGTTGAGACCCAGAATCAAAACCAAGCTCAAAATATATTACAGTAATCCACTTTTTTTTTTTTAATATACATATATATGTTCAATGGAAAATTCTTATCTTCCGCTAGTTCCCAGAAGGTACTGAAAAAAGCGCGTGCAAATATAATAACGTTTCTCAAATTCATTCTGCATGCGCAGTGTTCGTGTACAAGAAGCGAAATAAAAGTGGAAGGGGATTGTCGTAAGCGTCGGAGCATTCTGCGCAGATTCATGCGTTCCGGCTGATAACGGATGAGTAACAGAATATAATAGGTACATGGCTGAATAGTTTATTTTCTGAATATTATCCTTTGGAGAGCGGTTGGCTGTATTAACAAAGGGCGATGGTTTAGTTCCGCGAGTGGTGGAATCGGAGTGCGTTTGTTGCCGCATTTCACATACTCTCTAAAAAAAGCAAATATTAACCCCTTAATGAAATAGTTTTTAATGGGTTTAGGGACCGCCCATTGTCCTTAAGGGGTTAAAACGCATGACATAGAATATTCCGTACAATTCCGTACAATATACATGAATGTGTGGGCGGGCGTTCGTTGTCACTACAAATCTTTTATTGTCGGTGGAATAATTGGAAAGGATGCTTTTATTATCCTTGTGGTCCTATCATAAGCCCACGATGAAGTGGTGAGGGAACCAAATGCATTAAGCGTGAACAACCTGGTGTTTGGGGTTTGGTTTTTTTCTTTACCAATAGGGTGGTAGGTAAGTGGAACAGTCTCCCAGATTCTACAGGTACTATTTTTGTTGCCATTATTTACTAAATGTTATCTGTCTCCAAGACTGCGCTGCAGATAATGCTCTCTATTACTCTGACAACTCTGATGTCACGCTTGATGTCACAATACCATGGATACTGGCTGCCATAGTTTTGCCAAAAACCTGGTTTTATCACATGACCCCCCCCCCCTTATCTGCAGACCTGGAGGCCGCCATTGTTGTCACTCATGTGATATTTCCGGAGACTTTCCCAGCTCAAACACCACACTGAGCTGATGCTTTATGGCAAAGCTAATGAAGTCCGTTCCTCCATAGACTTTCAGTGTATCTTGCTTGGTGATTAAGACTGGGCCATTCTTTTGTTCACCACAAGGCAACATAATAAGGAGTCAGCTCTTCTCACCCTTGGTTAATAGGGGTTCCTGGGGACCACAGTCTCTATTTTTTATTTCAGATTTCTTTTTCTTCTTAATTTCGAGTTTCTGGTGAGATCATAGAAATAGTTTATTGAACTTGCATGCTGTTGCCTGAAACTTACAAAATGTCAGTTTTGCCCCATTTTAGTGAATATGCGAGTTGTTTAGCATGTGACCTCATGAGTCAAGTTTACCCCTAATTATTGTCATGTTACACAGAAGCTTCTTAAAAGTTTCATGCAATTAAACACTTAAGGAAAGGATTATATGCCTACCATGTTAAAGAGAGAAATTCATGTTTAGTCTCCCCAACCCGGCCTACTAACACTATAGGGCACTGTACCAAGATAACAGCCTCCATAGTTCATTTCCGCCCAGAGCCACATGACCCAGAAAGGCGGAGCGTCGCAGTATGACATCATAGCATAAGGCGGCGGTGTGGAGAGGGCGGCTGGTGCCACTGCCCTTGGTTAGGCCTAGGTAAAAAGCCACTGCTTACATTGCAAGCGAATCTATCTTGGTGTCCTTAAGCCATTTGCCCCTTTCTTTGGTGAAAATAATTGGCCAACTGCCAACAGCTGCTTACTAAAAAAAAACCAAAAAGTGCTCAACCCCCCCCCATTATTTCTTGATCTACAGTATATTGTTTTTGAAACAATCGTGTAAAATTCAGCATCTTAGAAGCCGAAGGGCATTAAATCAGACTACATTTCTGAACGCCAGGAAAATATTGCATAGCGGTAACGGAAGAAACACATACATCAGTGAGATATTGATCTACCCGGAATGAAGGGAAATCATGTCGAACGCACTCAAAACCACGACGAGCGTTATCTCCACGGTGCAGTGTTAGCTTAAGTATCGAATATTTACAGGGGAAACGCATTCTATCTTTTTAAGTGTCTATGACGAGGTTCTTATTCTTTTCTAGAAAAGTTTCGTTTCAATGCCTGGTCTCGATAAACACTTTTTTTTTCAATTTCCAGTTTTTCCATTTCTTTGTAGTTTACTTTTTTGCTTTAAATGGATATAATAAGCTGAGATCATCAAATGTCTTTCCTCTCCGTATTATTGTACAAATGTGTTTATTATTTTGCGTGCTAACATCGTAGGTTAAAAGGTGCTGTATCACCTTGGGTGCCTCGTTAAGTATCACCAGATAAGTGCTCCATCATGTAGAAGTAAAAGAAACCTATCTGCTGTTTTATTTTTCTCCTCAATGCTCCCTGTCACTTAAAAACAGCATTAAACGGCTTATTGAGATACTAGTGCTGCTTAGCATCAGAGTCCTCTCATGCTGTTCTCTATGTATTACATCACAGCCGTCTGAGAGCCTATAACCACTCCAGATCCCCTTTAAACTAATCCCTTTAAGAGAGTGATGGTAAAACCCTGGGACTCTGCCCTTCCGCCCCGAGACTTTGAAATTGGGGTAAACGCCGTCAGATGCGCAGGGGGCGGGGGAATCCTAAAATCCACATCATTATAAAAAAAAAAATTCTAATTATTCAAATAAACAAAAGAAAAAAAGATGGAAATTGGCAAATAAACAGAAACGAGTAAACAGCTCCGAAGCCGAGAAGAATTGTTATGGAACCAAGTTATATCTATATCTCTGCAAGGAACGCTTATAAGTTGTAATGAATATAAGCTGGCTCTGACCAGTGTAAAGGGTCAAACCTCACACAAATATGTGAGAGACGCAAGTAGCAATAGTTTAGGACGGTTAGCACAAGTTACGTAAACATGTACTCTATATTTTACTAACCGCAATTTGTTCTAGATACCAGGAAATTACCTAAGTATCGCCTGATGTTTGTTTCTAACGGTTTTTTGCCTATATCCGCATAGTTTTAAGGATTTAACCAATTGATGTGATTTACGTATTAGGACGTCCTTCTTTTTGGACACTATATAACCTATGTCCGTATCATAATAAAACAGAGTGATTTTAGACCATAACCCAGAGTGTGTCGTGTGTCTTATTTCTCTCTCCGTGCACGTACATTTGTATTTATATAATTTGGAGCAGTTCAACAACTGAAGAAAGGCTTTATTGGAAAGGCATCCAAAACAGTTGGCGCCCAACGTGGGGCTCGAGGAAGTCGTACCCTTCAGGGGTCCCTCCCGGGGAGAGTTCGCACTGTGACCTGACGATTGGACCCTGGGACTGCAGCCCAGTTACAAGGTAAGATCGTTTCTTATCTACCTTGTGTGTCACTCGTTACTCACGTGTATATTCGGAGGAGGGAACTCAGGTGGTTAACGCACCCTCGAGTGGCAATAAAAGAACCCCATATAAATATACTGTTGTAACACTTGTTGAACTGTGGTGCCTCCCTCTTTTTGGCCAACACACTGTAGTAGGAAGAAATCGGTAAAGTGTTACACTTCTGCACCCGATCAATCTAGATATTTTAATCCCAAGTGGTGCCATAAGATTAACTTTACTTTGGACAGCCCAGTTCGCCTGTCCCCAGTGCATAATAGTACTACAGTGTATGTGAGCCTCATATCAGAAGGTTTCGAACGGTTGCGGACAAAGACGAAATAACGATACCATTGCAAAATGGAGAACGTTAATAGTAGGGTCCCGATTGGATATTGTACACCCTCCCAAATAGTTGCAGACAGACAAGAGAAAAAGTACATTAAGCAATTGTCTAAGTTGGTACAGCGATACCAAATACCTAAAAGAGGTACATTGTCGGTTAATATTTGGCAAACGCTTTTGAATAATAAGGCTGGAAAATTAAGTAATGAGGGACTGAAAGACACTGTCAAAATATAGTTGGATTGTAGCAAGAAATTTAGATCACTGAATAGTGGGAAAATTTATGATGAGAAACAGTCAAGATACTTGTATAAAATTCCAGTGTCGTATGCACCACCGCCCTATGATGGCGTCGAGCCGGAAGTTGGGTGAAATTGTCGAGTCTGTGATTCAGTGACATTGGGTCTTCTTTGTCAGTACTGTCAGGCGCCCCGCCCCCTTCCTGATCCGTCCTCCATGTTAAGTCAGGCACAGACGTCCGCGCCATCTTGTGACCCACCTGATCAGCCAGTGGTGGTAGAAAGTTATCAGTCTTTTCCGGTAGAAAGTCCCTGCCCACTGCCTGCTCCGCCTAACACACAATTTCCGGTGCGGGCGTCGGCGCCATCTTTAGAACCAGACAACGCCCAAACCTCGGGCCTACCTCCGGCCTGCGCTCAGGACTCAGGCCTAGCCCCAACCCCGTCATCCTCTACGACTGTCCCCACGACATCGTTGTACCCAGTAATTAACCCCGATAATACATATGTGTTACCTGATACGGCAATAATCCCCAGCTCTGTTACTCCACTTATAGTGGTGGGAGATAGCGCCGAACCTGGAAAGGGAAACACAATTTTTAATGTCCGAGGTAATGTCCAGATAACCCCGTTCCGTGATCAGGTTAATATGGTAGAAAGGCCTGCACTCCCAGCACTCCCATCCAATCCGGAGCCTACACCCGGTGCCACTGCCCCAATTATAATGATGAGCCCAGACGACGGTACTGGAGGGGCAACGGCTGCCTCGACCCATTCCGATGTAGAAACCGGCATGGTACTTAAAACTGGGAAAGTGTTGCAGGATACTAGGCCCAAAACCATGCAGGCACAACATGTCCCCCTCACTGAGATTTGTGTCAGCCCACCGTACCAGTCTATGTTTACCAAGGACGAGATAGGCGAGAAATCCCTATCTTACCAGTTCACACCGTTCGGTGAGCCTATTGGCCGGCGCCACGCACGGCATCTTAGTATGGCGCAATCTATAAGTACACCAGCGCCACCCCCGCTAGTGGAAAATACCAACCCCAATAATCCTGTTATTACACAATTTTCTGAGTTAATGTCTAATATGGCGGCCATAGTTCAAACCACTAGGGACGCCACCGAAAACAATACTGCTCGAGACGGTCTTGCTTCTACTGAACCGCGTTCTAAGTATATAGCATTTAATCCGCAACAATTGTTTACCATTATTAAAGGTCTCCCTGACCCTGATACTCACCCAATGCCATTTTATCGGCAAATTTCCCAAGCATAGACTACCTATGGTTGTACCTGGTCTGACCTCGTCAGTATTGTCCAAGCTAAAACGGGTGATTATGTTGATCATATTTTTAACCAGATTATTCCAAATTCATCCAACAGGCCTGACGATCCCAGATGCACCGACTCAGGTCAACAGTTTATCAAATTACTAGAGGATGTGAACAGTAAAGAATATGAAATGTGACAAGAATACAAAGGGTTAAATTGAGGGTCCTCTTTAGCCTCTGGCTAATTCTTTGTTTTTGCCCCATAATTTATTCTATTGTGAAACCTGAAAGGAAGATATAATTAACACAACGCAGCGTTTCTCGTAAATGAAATATTTTTAAAAAATATATATTTTGGGGGGGGGGAGTACGGAATATCTTGTAGAGTCTGGGTAGAAATTATTTTGAAACGTGTTTAAAATCTTAAATATCTGACCAAATTGACACAGAAGGTATTTAAAGGCATAACATTTACCCCATACATAGAAAAATAAAACTGGTTGGTGAGAGGGGCATAGTTAGGAATAGGTGGGGCATAGGTAAGAGTAGGAGGGGCATAGGCAGGAGGTCCATGGTTTAAGACCTGCCGGGATCGGCAATCGTTAGATAATGCCTTGTAAAAGAGTCGTCGGGATCCGCATGCTAACATAAGTGCCACTCGCGATCCTAATTTACGATGTTTTATAACAGCGTACATACAGAATACCTGTTTTTTTATTTTTGTAAATAATTTTATAATTGTTTTAAATAATTTTTATTTGTTTTTTTGTGCCTGATATTTGCCATAATGGATTTATTGAAATTGTTGCGACTCCCCAGGAAAATGTATACTTTAGTTGTTTGAAATTGAACATGATTCTAGAGATACCATACAATAACCGGATGACTTATTTACCTTGTTTATCCGGGGGAGGGGTAGAATTCATAAGTGCCCGTTAAAATGCTCGGCTAAAACAAATTCCCCTCATTTGCATTCAGTAAACAGGAATAACCGCGCAACCTTGCAATTATAGAACATAAAAATATTGGGTAATTTACGCTTTTTTTGGAAAACAAAAAAAAAGGAAATATTTATAATTCTGCATATAAATGACGATGCGGATGATCCATTAGCCAATAAATAATATTTATTTAGTTTGGTATTTAGAATAAAAGTATAATTCATTTTTAGATTGGATTTTTTTATTTTTTTTTACCTTTTATTATCCGGCTGTTTTGTTTATCGCAGGTTTACGGAGGAATAAATTAATTTAGTTAGGCTACCAATAGCTTGTGCTTTTTTTTTTTTGTTTGTGTCATTTGTGTGTAATTGGGATATGGAGAATGAAATCTGAAAATAAATGAATGAATCTATTCACTAAGAGGCTGAGTGGTCAGTTAAGTTTTGGGTAAATTCACCCAATCACCATCGACTGTAGTGGCGTGAGACTTTACATTTTGCGAGTTACAGGTGAGGGAATGCGAGTTTATTGTGATCCCCACTGAGGACACCCTTTTAAACAAGGGGTTGCCAATCATTACCCTTGTGGCTAGCCCTGCCTGTTCCCCTGTAGAAGAAGGGCTCTTCGTAGCCCGGAGCCATGAAGCTCCTAGTATGATTGTACTGTTTAAACCACATTTAACCCCTTAATGACAACGCACGTACATGTACGGGCTCAAAATGCATTCTTTTCAATGGGTTTAGGGACTGCTCATTGTCCTTAAGGGGTTAATAAACAGGAACATTGACTCCAGTCCGTCTGACGTCTCCTAAGAATTAATGATTCCTTGGGATTTTCTTTCCTAGGTTGGAAAATAATCCAACATCCGAAATTATGTCAAAAATTGAATGGTACCAGATGTCCAGATGTCATAAATTCGCCCAGAATGCTCATTTGAATCGGAAATGGTTTTTAACTAAAAAAAATTTTTTACTGGGAAACAGAATATGTAATTGTTTATAAATTGTTTTCTCGGGTTTTGCTTAAATGAACCAATTAGACTGTAATTCAACTGTATCGAAAAATGACATTTCTGGGGATGTGGAATTTATCCCTTCCATGGATAATTAACCCGGGGCTTCGTACAGTTCAGCAAACATAATGGAAAACTACAGTGTATACACAATAAATCACATTTAATAACCAATGGCTCTTTTTATCTGGAAAAAAAACTTAAATTTTTTGGTAAAATTCTATTTTTTTGCTACTAAATCTTTATAAAATTACCTACACAAGGTCAAGAGGGAAGGAGGTATTATTACATGGCTTATCTCCAGTTTTTAAAGTTTTTATTCCTAGTATCAGACTAAAAATACTTTTTCAAAAATTGTGCTATTTTTTTTTTACCCCAGATGTAGTTTTTGGCCCCCATAATATAATGTTTTCAGGCAGCTGCATATCAGCCATTTGGATGATTCTCGCTCTGTTATCTGATCACCAGTCTACTAACAAACACCCCGACTCCTTATCATACTGCCTGTGGGAAATAATAGAATGGCTCGGTCTTAATCACCCAGTTGGACTCTCTGACTAATGAAAGTCTATGGGGGAACGGACTTCATTAGCATTGCCATAAAGCATCAGCTCAGTGTGGTGTTTGAGCCGAGAAAGTCACCCAAAATTAGTTATAATGCATTAATTGTGCTCCAGGGTAACATGTGGTTTGGTGGGTAATAACTGGTTAACTAACCCATGATTGTCTAGATTGTAAGCAGTTTTATCACCGTGGCAACAAACTGAATTAGATATGGCCTCTTGTTCTAAAAGACAGGAGGGAAGTTTATTTCAAAGGAGGAGAAATGTTAGAACAAGAAGCCAGAATCCAAAACTAGATCGTCAGAGGCTGAGATGAAACGGAAGGAAGATTTACTTTACTGAGGGAGTGGTAGATAAATGGAACCGCCTCCCAGCAGAAGCGGTAGAGAGTCATACAGTGAGGGATTTTAAACAGGCCAAATGGGGCCGATCTTCGATATTTTCGATACAAACGCACACCCTGCATACGATAACGTATGTATTTCACATAAAATATAACTATGTAAGCGTTTCCCTTTAATAAAACATGAGATCCATAGAAAATGTTAAAGAGAAAGGCACGGCGCCGCACGGAAAGGTTACATTTCAATGTTAATATGATAAACAGAGGCCCGTGTCGTACGTTTTTTGTGTCATAAATACCAACGCTACCCTTATTTACGATCTATAAAAGGACACACACATATATAAAAGCAGAAACACGCGCAGCAATATCATATGCCGCATTTTTATTCAAAATATTGGAAAAGCTCTACAGCCTGGCAAATATTACATTTTTTTTTTTATTAAGAGTTATATCTTTCCAGTCTGCATTTACATATCTTTTCGAGTGATATAGAGATGATTTCATTTAGTGAGTGGGCGGTAGATTGATGGAACAGCCTCCCAGCAGAAGTGGTAGAGGTCTGTTGGTTAATCTTGATTACAATCCTAACCTGTGTTTGTATTAATATTATTATTATTATCTCTTTTTTTAAGTTATTTGTTATATTTTATTTCTAACTAATTGATATTCACCAAAGCATGGAAAATTTCTCTTCTTTTCCCACAATCCCCCGGGTACAGACTGCACTGGAATCCTACTGTCAGTCCAAGCAGGAAGTTGTTACCCACTTCCTGTTCTTGACCCTGCATAGTTTTAGCGGACTGCGGATGAGCCTCTAGCGTACCTGTGGAGTTGTAGGCTCCGGCAACCCAGAGCCTCCCCTTGCGGGATTCGGCCAGAACCACCCGCTGACCTCGGGGGGGGGCAGTCCCACTGTCTTCGACGCACTGTCCCGCTGACATCAGTGGGTGTTCCCACTGATGGAGTAGGCCACACACCCCCCATTTAATTTGGAAGTGGGCTGGAAGTGGGTGTGTCAGGATCCCGCGACCTGGACCTGGTAGTGTGTCGACCGGAAGAACCGAGTGCTTCTCCCGCAGTCCCGGGGCGAACCCAGAGAGTTCCCAGGTGTGGCCCCTGCAGTGCAGGTCCTCTGTAAAGCTATTATCACAAATATCTTAGGGCGAGAGGGAGATTTAAACCAATTTTATATGTCTTGCTTAAACCGAAGTGGAAAAATATCGGTATTTTGCAGGCATCACACATATACCTTCAGCCACATGGCAACCTGGCATGGGAATCTGTATGAAGGTCATGTCCTACAGGGTACACTCTATGCCTGGAAGTCTGTATCTATGGTAACTGGAGGTATAACTGCTATAGATACCAGGGTTACATATACAAGAGGGGAGAGAGAGAACGGGGGAGAGAAACTTTCTCATCACATAATTTCAATGACATATACTAGTATAAATAACATAATTTTTTATAATTAATTTTTATTATTATTATTATTATTTATAGAGTGATAATCATTTATTTATTCATTTTTTTTTAAATATCTCTAATTAAAAATAAAAGTCCCCAAAAATTAGCATCGAAATTTTGCAGTGTTCTTGCTTTGAAAAATAAAATTCACTTTGACATTTTAAGGTAAACATCAAAAAAAAAGGTCCCGGCCTTCTTTTTTTTGTTTGTTTTTAAATATATATTGCAGAGGAAAGTCAAGGGAGTTTAATGGACTGTTTTGCAAGAATTGACGCTTTCAAGGACAAAATTCATAATTATTTTATGGGAAATACGAGTTAATGTGCAAACACTTAAAAAAAAACACTTTATTTTATTACATAATGTGAAATGGCATCAATAATTTACTATTTGCATACCAAATACACGTGCCCTTCAATTGTTGGGTAATTTCCTAATTTTTTTGGTAAAATTAAAACCATATTGGGAATATTTTAGACTGAAAAAATGTCCTACTTTCCTGTGTAATATAGAATATCCATATTTAATCACTAATGTTAGAAAATAATTATGGATAATAAGGAATAGAAGGGCTCCCTCTAGTGGTCATGTATCATGTAACACACTTCCTCCACTTCCTGTCGCCATCTTGCTGCCCCCCATCTCATAGTTTAAACCACCCCCTCGCCCTAAGATTTTTGTGATAATAGCGTTACGGAGGGACCTGAGCGGTTGCTAACAATCTCTAGTGCTAGAGGCTCATGTCTGCTAAAGCAATGCGGGGAGCTACAGGAAGTGGGTTCCAACTTCCTGTTTGTGCCGACATGTAGGATTCCAAAAAGAGAAATTTGCATAAAATTAGAATAACGATAGCATCATTTCGCAATAGCTTTTTGGGGGTTCTGGATGCAATTTTGGGAAGACTAGATGGGCCGAATGGTTCTTATACGCCGTAAAAATTCTATGTTTGATTGCATCTTATATGAAACAACTCACCTTTCTCTTAGTTACGGAAAAAAACCTATCATATACAATTGCATCGTAGTGAGAAATAGTGACGTTAAATTACATGCAAGACCATTCCAACTCTGTCTACGCGTTATCCGTAGTATTGACTTTCTCAGATACCGTTGCCGAATTGCTAGATCCAAGGCAAAATGCGTATTAGCTTAGTAAGAAAAAATGCTATATCTCATTCTATTCCGAATTAATATTTGTCCCGCTATCTGATTGTGTCATACGCTTTCCGTTACTTACAGTTTCTTTTATTAAACGTAGCGAGGAACAATGCAATCGTATTTCTCAAATGTGTATTTTAGGCGGAAAACAATAATAGAATATTTGCTAAGAAATATTACATATCTGATTCAGTTTCGGAAAGATATAACTTATTTCATGGATGTATGCTCTACAGATTTCCAAGTTAAAGGTGCAACCACAATGCTCTCTATACTGAGCTATACTATTGTATTGAAGGCTGGATTTCATTTTACGTAGGCCATGCACCAAGTTGCTTGCCTTCAGAAGCAAGCAAATTATTTTTTGTCTTCAGAAGTAAGCAAATGAATGTAACAGCCCTCAACTAAAGGTCTATAACTAAGATTGAGTTGCTTTTGAGTTGAGTGCTGTTGCATTGGACATTGTAAGTCTTCAGTAAAGTGGGAACCAGCTGGACTGCTGTTGAGTTGGTCCTCAAGTCTGACGAGTTGGCCATCAGTGTTTGGTGTCCATCTCTTGAGTCTGCTAGTTCTCCCGAGTCTAATTGAGTTCAGGCTCAACGTTCCTCTTCATAAGCAGTCAAGTTGATTTTATCCAGTTAAAGCCATTTTCCGACTCAACTGCCAACTCGTCTTTCATTGAGCTCAAGGTCAACTTTCCTCTTTGCAAGGACTCAGGTTGATTTTTTTTGAAGCCCCTTTTTGACTCCACCACCAGCTCTACTTACCTGCTGTGAGTAGGCAGATGAGTTGACTTCCACTGTAGTCAACATGACAGTTGAGTTCACATGAGTTAATGGAAATATGAATGTAATGAAAAAGTCGACAGCTGCGTCAAAATGCTCAGGCCTGTTTGATGGAGCTCTGTGCTTGAATAGCTGGTGGAGGGATGAGGAGGGAGAGTTTGGTTTCCTTTATATCTTTTAACCCAACCCCACAATACTTCAGATGTCCAAATCATGGCATATTTGTTGGCAGGGGTTGTGGCAAGAGGCAGGGAGGGGAAGGGCAGCAGCACAGACCGGCTTTGATTTTATAGGTCCCTGGGCCTGCCAGGGGAGAACACAGGATCTCCCCAACTGGCTCATGGTCCCCACTGCCCACATAGCTGGAAAGTAGAGCGGCTAGCCAGACCAGTGCATGAAAATCGGACTATCCTGTGAAATCTTGGTCTGTTGTATGTTTCCCAGGTAGTCTTCTTTGGGACAGAATCCCTGTGTCCCACTTTCTTCCCCCGATTCCCCTCTATTTGCTAGGAGCTTTGAATATTTGCCAGGTACGAGCGTTTCACAGAATTTAGGAAAAGCAAGTTTTTTTACTTTAAGTGTGCTATATTTCAGCGATTACCTACAGGCACAATGCAATCTCTTTTCTCTCAAGCTCTGCTAAGAGTCTAGATTTTATAGGTACCACGTGCTGTACACAGGCAGATCAATCACATTGATTGAGCTGGCGATTGATTCCGTTGTGTTGAAGCAGAGATACAGTATCTTCTTAAACCCGACCTTTTAGCAGCACTTCGGGAACGGAGGGGCTGACCCTGTTCTAGCCCCCACGGCACGTGATAATGATAACTAATGACGGTAAATTGCATCGCAGCCCAGAGAGGTTTCATTTTAAGATGCGTGGCACGGTTTTGGGGGCTAAATTAATCTTTATGCCAAAAAAACAAGAGAGCTCACATTATTAGTATCATTTTGATGTAATACTGTAGTTTTTCTAATGCATTTCACATTTAGAAACCCGCCTTAAACGGGAGCAGCGATCAGAACTTCTGTATGATTATTCCTTCCGATTAAGTTGACTCCATATCTTATATATTTCCCAGTGTAGCCCGACTGGAGCTCTGCCTCTTCTGGGGGAGTGGCTTCATGGGGGAGTGGAGTTAGCTGTGTGTTAGCCCCTGACAGCCATAAGTGGGTGGGGAGTGGGTGGGGTCAAACACCACTCCCCTGGTCAGAGAAAGCAGAAGCTGAGCCCGGGAGACCCAGGGAAGCAGCGTTTTACCTGGAGACTCCCGAGTCAAACCCTGGAAACTTTCCAGATATGATTGTCTCACACCCCTATTTTTATGTTGCTGATTGCTCCAGCCAGCCTTTGTAAGATTGAAGATAGAAGGGAGAGAAAATCAGGACATGGAATTGATTCGATAACACTGGCTCCGCCACCTCATGCCACAGATCCCTGTTTTCCTGGGGTAAAATAATACGTTTTAAACTAAACATCTCCAAAATGATCACATACCGATAACAAACATTGGGTTCGTATAACCCCAGTAAAACATGCTCAGTGCACCCGGCTCCTACAAGGGAAAATGTTGGTTGTGGCTCCCCACTACCAGTCAACATCTCATGGACGTTGATCTCCTATATGGTAGGGACACCATGCTACCATGAAATCATCTTATTTTCTATATGTGACTGGTGGTCACATAGGTGGGACCTACAGTACATAGCAAGACCTTAAAGAAAAGTTTATCAAGTCACTTCCAATTTAACGAATTTTCAGATTTTATATCTTATCGACGCCGTGCAGACCCCCTCCGCTAAATGGCCCTTATAGATTTTCCTTCTAACGATAGTAATAGGAAAATGCAAAAGTGTTTCTTAAAATGTAAATGCTTAATGCATTTCAAAAGCCGAGAGCTGGGAGTAATCTCGTTTCCATCGAGGATTCTTGGAAATTTTCTCCCTCATGAAAATTCAGGGGATTTTTTTTTTTTGGCAAGAATTCCATGATATAACCATTTGCATAAGCGGGTTATGTATAAAGAGGAGATATTTATTATAAAGCCAACTGGGAGAAAAATGCTAAGCTACACACAATTGTTTATTGAACCCTGTTTTCGGTAAGACTTAAATATGAAGAAAAAAAAAGGATTTTATGGAGGCTCGGGTTATAGAACAAGGAGGACACAACAACCAGTATCTGAGTGGGTTAAAAGCATCATAAAGTCTTTGTGATGTCACATACTAAGAAGGTAGCCGGCATCTTTGATGGTTGGCATCCATATCTCCTTGGCATGACCTTAAAGACTCTCAAGACGATGTAGAGGCGTATTAAGGAGGTGGACAATCGCACAGTGAGAAGCCATAGCTTCATTATCCATTAGAAGATCTCTAGAAGACATTTCTAGGACCTTATAGTGGACCAAAGGTCTACTATTAACCTAATAAGGAAAATTATTTGCTCCAGGAGAAGCAGAGTCTTTAGTCAAGGTCATGCCTTGTCTTGAGCCAACATAGAAAAAGATTTAGAGTAGCACAGCTTTCCATGACCCCAAGAGATGTCTTCTCCCAGAGTCCCCAGGAGAAACTTCGAGAGTTCCAAGGTATTTATATCCTCCTCAGCCTTCATCAGACATCAGTGGGTGAGTGGGGAACCTAAGCACCAAGTGATGCCCCAAAATCAGACAAATTGAAACCTTTTATTATAGTAATGCTATAATTCCACCAGAATGAGATAATTTCTGTAACTAACATGTCAAAAAAGTCATTCTGTTGGTCATTGAGAAGAATGGCTAGCCTTTAGGAGGGGTTACAGGCGGGAAAAGAGCCATATCCCCCCAAAAAACATCAGAATTTATCTTTTTATTTAGAAAAATCATGTTTGCTTGGTCACTCCATCCTGTTCCCACTTCTAATGTTTCCATGGTAACACCTGTGGGAAGATCATTCATCTTTTTCACCAGCCCCTACCTGTTGTCCTTGATTTATCTGCCATACCTGGAGCCACGGGGCAAATCCACCATATTCCCCAATTTGGATATTTTCACAATCGTAACCTTCCCTGGTAACAAAGTGCAGCAAAAAAACCTAGAAATTAAAAAAAGAGCGTAAAATGTATGTATCATACCCCCTTTTTTTAAGGAATTTTTGCAATAAAATACATTTTCTATGTTCTTCTGAAATTCTGCTCATTTAACTAGCCTCCTGCTTTCTGATTGGATGCACATTTTTTAAAAAAATTTTAAATCTTCGTAATATATTTTATAATTGGAAAAGGAAACTGGAAATTTAAAAAATATATATATTAAAAAAAAAAAAGATTACTTAGCATTTTTACTGTTTTTTTGTTGTTTTTTTTCTTTTGTGTGGACCGTATTCCACCTGGAAAATACCAGAAAAGTATTTGGCATCAAGGAACTTGTGTACTTATTTGTAAGTCTTAACCTTCTACACCACCTGGGATATCAATACACAATTATAGAAATGTAACCATTATATTCTCACTAGCCGCCACTTCTAATCTAAAGCCTAAATCTGTCAAAAAAAAAAAAGATTTCCGTTGCTGCCGTATTATATATGACCGAGAAGAGAGTCTACTCTTGGGACATAATTAGTATCTTGCTGAAAAAAAGGAATAAAAAGGGCTAAAAAAATAAAAAAAAAATCATTAGACTATAACAAATATTTTGTTACGTTGCTAGAGAGCTTGTGATGAAAAATATTTATTGTAAAGACATTTATTAAATGATTACAGTGTGAGTTTATATATATATATATTTATATATTTATATACTGTATATATTTATTTTATATATGTTTTTTATAGTGTTAGTTAATAAATATATATATATATTTATATTTTTTATAGTTTTATATATACATATATTTATTTATTTTATATATTTATTTTATATATATTTTATATAGTGTGAGTTAATAAATATACGGTATATATTGATATTATTTATAGTTTTATATATATATATATATTTATTTATTTATTTTATATATATTTTATATAGTGTGAGTTAATAAATATATATATATATATATATTTTTTTATAGTTTTATATATATATATGTTTATATTTTTGTAACCATATGGAAGAGGTTTTTAATTAAAAAAATAAAATTAATAAAAAAATAAAATAAAATAGAAAATAAAATGATAAAGGCAGAAAATATCCCATCTCAGAGGTTGAGATGAAGATCAGAGATTAAAATCCCACACATATCAGCTGTAATTGATTAACCTTCTACAGCTAGGCAGATGGAAAATATAGGCTGGGATCTGTTTTTTGTTCAGTGGGGGGAAAAAAAACACGTTTTTGTTGCTTAAAAGAAATTGACGGGTTAGAGGCATAAACACTGAGCTAAAGAACCAATTGGTTTACATAGAAAGATAGAATTTGATGGCAGATAAGAACCATCCGGCCCCCCGTCTAGTCGCTCGTTTCTCCTGCTGCAAAGACTCAAACCTTAATCAGACGTTGGTCTCGTCTTAGATTTAGGAACCATATGTCTATCCCATGCATGTTTAAAACCCTCACTGTGTTACCCTCTACCACTTCTGCTGGGAGGCTGTTCCACTTATCTACCACCCTCTCAGTGATGTCAAATTTCCTAAAATCCCATCTAAGCATCCGACCCTCTAGTTTTAGATTATGGCCTCTTGTTCTAACGTTTCTCTTGTCCTTCTCCGACGACCGCTTCTGCGTCCCCGTCTCCGCTTCTTCTCTAGCTCTTGTCCTTCTGTCTTCTTTCTTTGGCCGCTTCTGAGAGTGTGAGATAGAGTGAGTGAGAGTCGGAGAGAGCGTCAGTGAGCTGAGTGACAACAAATTTCCTTTTAGAATTTTGTCTGAGGCGACATGAGCGCCACAAGTCTACCACCCTGCTTGCTTTTTTTTGGCTCTTAAATACATTGCCTGCTGCCCAAATGGGCAGTCCGGGCCTGACAGGAAGTCATCTAACTTGAAACAGGAAGTGTAGGGTGCCCACAGAAAGCAGCTTCCCATAAAACCCATTCTAGTAGTTTTTATTGTGTCCCTATAGCAACAGCCTATCAGTGCCCTCTCCTTAAGGCCCATGAAAATAAGTATTAATGATGCATGTCCTGAAATAATATGAATGGGACAGATTTTTACATGATTTAAGAATGATTTCTGGGCTGGTTTATGGCGTCTAGAGAGGAAAGAGGGACATTAGAGGAGGGAAGAGGGGCAAAGAGGAGGAAAGAAGGCCATCGAGAGAGGAAAGGGGCACAGGAGAGGAAAGAGGGCACCAAAGAAGAGAAGAAGGGGCATGTGTGAGGAAAAGGGAACATTAACGATTAAAGAAGGGCACAGTGATTTGAGAGAGGGACTTGACAAACTAAACAGGGGCATTTGGTATGCAATCGCTCCTGAGAATGTGTTGTTTTTTTTAAAATAATAGGCAAAATACAACATTTTAATTGAATTTATTTGTCTTGAATTGTTTTAGCTCCAGATTAACATGTAGTTCAACAGGGTAAAATATTTAAGTTTTTTTTTTTGTTTCTAAATTCCTTTAATTCCTTTTTATGTTAAAAGAAAAAAAATGAAAAAAAATAAAAAAAAAACCCTCTAAATCTCTTCATTGTGTTCTGGTTACGATAATTGATTGGATCAAGTGGATATGTTAATAATGGTTCCCCGAACAATAGAATGGGGGGGGGGGGTTTAAATCTGTGTTTTGTTATAACTTTTGATTTTTCTTTTATCATTTTTAATTAATTTTGCATTTCTAAAGAAAGAAAAAAAAAAGAAAAGAAGATTAGGATAATCTCTGTTTTGTGGCGGTTGATATACGAACAAAGCAAATGTTTTACTAAAAGGTTCAAGGTTCTAAATCACTTTATTTTTATTTAAAGCCCTGCTGTTATACTTTGTATCTTTTAAAAAGAAGCGCATGTTCGTGCTTTACAGTGATCACGAAACCATAAAAGAAATGGAAATTGGATTCTGTCAAACCAAAAAATACTTTTTATATAAAAAATGTCATCTATTTTATATAACACCATAAAATAGGCGCACACATGCTAACATCATATGCTCACATACATTAACACCTTACAGTAACACACACACACACATGCTAACCCCATATACTCAACTTTCACCTGAACCCCTCATTTCCTGCTGTCACCCCTGTTTTCCACCCATTATGACTATCACACCTTTCACCTGAACCCCTCATTGCCTGCTGTTACCCCTGTTTTCCACCCAGTATGACTATCACACCCTTCACCTGAACCCCTCATTTCCTGCTGTTACCCCTGTTTTCTACCCGGTATGTCTTTATCCTGCATGTCTCCATATTAATAATATTAACCCTTTAACAACACATCACAATGATCCTATTGTGGTGGCCTGGTAACAGGGGCAACCACATGGTTCTAGTAATGGTCTTTAAGAGATCCATGAGTGGTCAGGAGGTAAAGACATCCTGAATGAAGTCACTTGTATCCAAGCAGGGATTCCAGCTGTGAAAAGCACCAATCGGGATGCTCAGATATCATTAAATCAGGAGGAGAATATGAAGGTGAAAATCCTGAGAATCTGCCCATTCACCCCAAGACTGTGAGACTGGGGTAAACCCCCAAGAACCTGCCCTTTCATTCCAATACCTTGAGACTTGAGTAAAAACCCAAGAACCTGGCCATTCACCCCAACACCCTGAGACTGGGGTAAGAACCTGACCCATTCATTCCAAGACCTTGAGACTTGAGTAAAAACCCAAGAACCAGGTCATTCAACCCAACACCCTAAGACTAGGGTGAAAACCCCAAGAACCTGGCCCTTTCATTCCAAGACCTTGAGACTTGAGTAAAAACCCAAGAACCTGGCCATCCACCCCAACACCCTGAGACTGGGGTGAAAACCCCATGAACCTGACCCATTCATTCCGAGACCTTGAGACTTGAGTAAAAACCCAAGAACCAGGTCATTCACCATAAGACCCTGAGACTGGGGTAAAAACCCTGAGCATCTGCCCACTCATCTCGAGACCCTGAGATTGGGGTAAAAACCCTGAGACTTGGGGCAAACCAAGACAGTTCATGCATGAGGATTACCTATGACACATCAACACATTTTAGGCATCTTTTCAAGTCGTTTCGAAAGAGATGACCACGCACGTTCGACCCCAAGGTTGATCTCTTATACTAAGGAGCGGCCCGTGTCGCACGGCATGATAAGCTTGTTTTCGGATTGGGGTAAATGCATTATTTACGACCCAAATCATGCGTGAGGATGCTCAGTTTTTGCAAATGCCTGCAATTCTTCTGATCATTTATTCTATAAAGCAGCTAAAAATAGCAATCGATTCTGAGATCAAATACGCAGCGGTCAGCAGATCCCAAATAAAGCTCTCATTGATGCCTCGTACGCCGCAGCAGAATCCACAGATACTGATCGATCGCAAGCCTTATGTTTTAATGTGTTGTTTTGTGTTTTTTTTCCTTTATTCTATAAACCTTTAGTTATTTTCAAGGCTGGTGACACTTGAAATTTATTGAGCAACAAATCAAGTTATACATGAAATAAAAAGGCGTGCAAAAGCAAAAAATTTGCTTTACAACATTAAGTGTTAGGCATTTCTATCTCTATAAGTGGCTAATTGAATATATATTAGGTAACGAGGGCCAGGCTTACAATCTAGAGGTCAGATTCATTTTTTAACAATATTGCCATTTTTTTTTACTTTTTGCCCCATAATGTAATGTTTCAAGGCAGCTGCATATTAGCCGTGTTCTCGTTCTGTAAGCATCCTGACTCCTTATCATGCTGTCTGCTGGAAAGAATAGAATGGCTCAGTCTTAATCACCCAGTCGGACTGTCTGACTAATGAAAGTCTATATACGGGACTTCATTTGCATTGCCATAAAGCATTAGCTCAGTGTGGTGTTTGAGTCAGGAAAGTCACCCAAAATTTATTTTCCTGGTGCCGCTCAGCAAGTAATTCAATGGCCACTCGTATCTCAATTTGGTCCGGAAGCTGACAAATTGAGGCCAACTATTGACCCAACACCCTTTCGAAGCTCACTTATGGCTGATATTACCTCCAGTGGTTCTTTCACCTACAAGCTCCCATCTATTATATATATTGAGAGACTGGGCTCTCTTTTGAAGCTTCCAAGGAATAACCCCCCTCTCTGGGGGGGTATTCCTTGGAAGCTCCTAAATATATATGATGGCCATATTGGCCACTAAATTCGCTGATACAAAAGTATTATGGAGGCACAGACACGTTCATGTTCCCCCTCCCCAAGTCTGGGTCTTTATTTCTAGTATTATGGCTACGCGCCTACAGCTCGAACTCTATTTTTTTTGCTTAATGGTTGCCCAAGCATGTCCTTTTATCCCACAAGGCAGCCATTTTGTATTTTGTAACGAGACCTGTAGACATGTAGACAGACGCCAAGGCTGTTTCTGCCGATTGGCGGTTTTTACCCGTTCGTCATACTTTGACCTGTTAAAATCATTCGAAATAAGAATCCATTTCCTCGAATGATTTAAACTGGAAATAAAATTGATGGGACCATTTAAGGCGGCCATTTTGTCACTTCTATTGCATTGTAAATCGCGCCATAAATTAAAACCTAATCATCCTGCGGGAATCTCATAAACAGAGTTTAAATATTTAATTTGCTTTAACCTTGTCGATATATGGATTTGTACCTTTGGCTTCTATTAATATTGAAACGGTTAAGTTTAGCGCTCGGAGAATACCAATGTACGAGGGTTTTCGATTTTAAAACTAATTGTAAAAATTTTGGAAAAAAAATACTAAACTCAAAACATTTACGTAGAGACACTTTAATTTTTGTTTTTCAAAATAAAAAAAATCGGGGTTTTAATATATAAAAAAAAATACCACAAAATTAAGACAAGCAGAAGAAATGGCTACATGATATTCAGAAACCTCGGGTTTTTTTTAGCGTCTGTAACTAAAGACAATGAGCTACTCTTGTCTTTTTCTGAGGGTCATTTCTTGTCTCGTAAGCGTTTTCGGTGTCTCGTAAGCTTTTTTTTTTTTCCCCCTGACATGCGAGGAATCAGGCTTCTGGATATTGGTTTGGGATGAAATGAACGTGTCCCAAAGGTAAGTGACGAGTCCATTAAGGGAAGGGAGCTCTGCAAATCTGATGGACCTTTGATTTAGTTTCAGAGAACATTATCTCGTCCTGAAGTGGTAGGAATTGATTAGCTTTCGCCATGTTCCTACGGGCTTTCTACACCATAACTAGAACGGTAACTGGTAAAGAAAAATAGAATTTGTTGGCCCCCATTCGGCCCTTCTACACTGTCTGTTTTAACTGCTGTAAAGACTCAGACCTTAATCAGTCATTGGTGTCATCTTAGATTCAGGTAAAGCATTGTTTTCCTGTTGTCCCCCAAGCTCCTCCTGCACACATATTAACATACCTACACACACACACATACTAACACATATGCTAACACACAGTAACATACTTACACATACAGTAATATACTTACACACACACACCTGCACACACAGTACCATACTTACACACACACACATACTAACACATATACTGACACACACAGTAACATATTTACACATACAGTAATATAATTATATAAGTATAGTAACCTATGAACGCACACTAACATTCTTACACACCGACACATGCTATCGCACACGCACAGTAACATACTTACGCCCACACTAACACACTTACATATACAGTAATATACTTACAGAGACAGATATAGTAAGGTATGAACACACACACTAACATACTTGCACATACCCACACTAACATACATACAGTAACGTACTTACACCCACACTAACACACTTATTTAAACACATGTACTAACATACTTACACATACAGTAATATACTTACACAGACACAAGGTATGAACACACACAGTAACATATTTACACACAGACACACATACTAACATACTTACACACACTAACATACTTACATATACAGTAATATACTTACACAGACACACATAGTAAGGTATGAACACACACAGTAACATACACACACAGACACACAGAAACATACACATACTAACATACTTACACCAACACTAACATATTTACACACACACCATCCTACTTTTGTTGTCCCAGGCCAGTGAGTGTTCTCCTGCTCCCTCTCAGACCTCACACTCTGGCTACGTCTGAGCGCCAGGAAATGACATTGTAGTGTGTGAGGTACTGAGAGAGTGTAGCCCCCTTGTGACTGTTTCCCTCCATTGAAGCCCCCTTTTCCCTCCCATGTTTAAATAATCTATAAAATTGCGTATGCCCGTGTTTGGGGTTGAATTTTTTTATTTGATTTTTATGTGTGTCTGAAAGGAAATGTCGCTATGAGGTGGCATAAACCTTTCTGACTAACAGAGCTGTGTCAAACGCGGTTAAGGCCTTCCTTCCAATTGACATGAATTAAAGTAGAATCGGATGTCTGAATAAATTAGATCGCACGGCGTGGCTCATATTCAGCAAAAACGAGAATATCTGAGGACACTGGGTGGAGTAGAAGTAAAAAAAATAGATAAAAATAAATGAAATAAAAAATCAAGCAAAAAATAAATAAAAAAAGAAAACAAATACAAAAATTAAGGATAATAAATAAATAAATGCCATTTTATAGTTAATAACACAAGCCGCATAAACGAGGATACCGGGAAATGTAATAGAATGTAAGAAAATATAAAATGGAAATTAGCAACTCCATAGTGGCGTTTTTTTTTTAATGCTATTTTGGTGGAGGCTCCAAAACGGGTGAAAAGTGTTTTTTTTCCCCGCATAAAATATTTCTTCAAAGCATATATTAATGATACATTTCATGACAGAAGATTTATATATTGCATTTTGTGTGCCCCTCAATATTTCAGGTGTCTTAAAGTGGGACTCCTGTGTTGGGGTGTGACAGGAGGCGGAAAGGGGCAGGGCTGGAGAGTGAGTTAGAAAGCGTGGGAGAGGGTGAGTGTGAGAGATCATGAGTGTGAGTGTGGGGGTGCCAAATATAGGCTCTGCCCCTGTTGCCAAATACGCCCTGGCCAAGAGGGCAACCTACCCCCCCTCCCGGTTTTGCCTCAGGGAGCCTAGGCCGGGATACGCCAATGCCTCTAGCTCTCAGCTTAGCCAGAAGTGCCCTTCTTTGACCAGTAGATTCGTTTAGAGGTATAACAACGACGTGACCATAGGGGGGGCTATAACCGAGAATGTCTACTTCTTTTCCGTTTCTGCAGTAAGTAGACTTGGACTCAAGACGAAGGTATAAAGTTCACAGACTCATCATGGTTAACCTGTTGTTTGTGACCGAGAAATTATCCAACTTAAAATCAGCCGTACAAAGAAGCCGCGGGCAATGCCTTTCAGCGGATACCTGACCTGCCAATTACTCACAATGATATGAGCTGCGGTAATATTTACCCAGGACGGCCGCTTATTACTTTTAGCTCAGTGGACGGCATTTCATGTTTACTCCGCGAAGGGAGGGAAAAAAATAAGAAAGTGATCTACTTATCCGTCTGTAATTGATTTGCCCAATTTTTCTGCTTGTCCGTCACCGAGAAACATGTGCCTCGGATACATAGAGATAGAAATAAGACACATTCAGCCCATGTAGTCTGCCCGTTTTTTCCTCATATAAGATCTTAATTGGTCCTTGATCTTGTCTTGTATTCAGCATAGCCATATCTATCCCATGCATGTTTAATACCCTCTCGAGACTCTCTCCAGTGTGTCAATATCCTTCTGAAGATGGGGTCTCCAGAACTGTCCCCAATACTCTAGATGAGTGTAGATGGCCAGTGATCTGTGAACACTTCCCTCTTCCTGCTACTAACACCTCTGGCCATACAACCCAGCACCCTGCTTGTTTTTTCCGGCATTTATTGCATTGTCTGCTTACCTTTAAGCCCTCGGAAATAATTACCCCTAAGCAAGTCCCCAACGCTATAATCTGCCTTGGGATTTTGATATCCCAAGTGCGTTATTTAACATTTATCAATGTTGAACTGCAGCCGCCACACTCTCAATCATTGTTCTAATTTACGTAAATCACTTTGCCATTTGGCTTGTTCCACCAGGAATGTCTACCTCGCTTTCGGACCTTTCTATCATCTGCAAAAGATATAACATACCATTGAGATCTTTGGTGGTATCGCTAATAGAAGAACACGCAATAAACCATAATAGCTGTGGAAAAGGTACACGCATTACACACTCCCTGATATATTTCGCGGTAATAATTTGCATCGGGAAGCTATAATAAACTTTGCTTACAGGGCTAGTTTCTTATTTAGCGTTGCCTCAGATTCATCTATAATAATTATGTCCGTTAACCGCTTTTCCGCTAGGAAACGATCAATTAGGGAGCAATTATATGAAGGACAGAAAAGAGGCGAATAATTGGAAGGAAAACGTTTCACGGTGATACTGCTTAAACAAAATATAGTCAAGGCCAGGTGTTCATTGGTTGGGAGTCAAATGCCTCTATCCTATCATCATGCCCATGGAAGCAATACTTGGTTTCTGATTGGTTGATCTAACAATGGAAAGTTTTCCCTGCGTTCAGGACCCCCCCCCCGGCAAACTCTTTCCTAATTGGTTGCTCCGTTACCTCCCCTCATGGCTATGTATCTCTTGGTTATTTGTCGGTGGTTACATTCAAAACATAAGCCCTCTCCCGATTGGTCGCTCTCACAGCACCCCCACAACTATCTATTGGTTGTTTGTTTAAATGTCTCCGTTCCCAAACGTTCTGCCCCGTTCTTACTGGTTATTGTTCTGGCCTGTTGGTTCAAGCTGATTGGTTGCCACGCCCCAGTTACTCGATGCCCATTGGCTGGAGATACTGGCAAGCAATTCGACTTGGCTTCCGTTGTTGGGATTGTCTGACCTAACAATGGTTTGCATAAACTGAGCACTGATGTTCAAGAGAGGAGATGTACTCCAACGGAGGAGAAACATTAGAAGAAGAGGCTAGGCTTATATGTAATGCAAGGAAGGTTGCATTTACTGAGAGGGTAGTTGATAAGTGGACCAGCCTTCCAGCAGAAGTGATAGAGGTTAATACATTGAGGGAATCAAGCATGGGTCATAACAGGATGATGACCTGGTTCCTGGTTGGGTCAAGGTAGACCTCTTAGTCTCGTTACGAACACCTTGTCCAACCTCAGCGTTCATCAAGAATGGGTGTCACAGCACATTACACGGGACTCTTAGACAATTTATTTGACTTGCTGTCCCCTAAGTTGGTCTTAACTCAGGTGAGGTTAAAAATAAAATGTCTTCGGCGATAAACAGACACAACGATTTGATAAAGAAAGACACAATGTCCACTCTGTCTTTCCTCGCATCACTTAGTCCTTGAAGGATGAGGATAAAGGTCAATACAGTTGCAATCCTCTAACGGAATTTACTCAACTTAAACCACTTTATAATAACGGATGGAATACATTCCATGATAACTTTCCAGAATGTTTATTTTTATTTTTATTTTTTTAAAATAAATTTAAAAAATACAGAAAAAATAAATAACAAGGCACAGTAACTTAATGAGGAGGAATAATTACGGCAGCTCCCATTGTATAAACATTAGGTGGGTTTTTTAGTACATATATATTAATTATTCTAATCACAGTCACACGGGTTTATTGTCTAAAATTTAGAATTTATTGTTTTAATAAATAATTTGTTTTTTAACTAAAAAAAAAAATATTTGTATTAGACAAATAAAAAAATAGGCGCCTCTATAGTGGCTCAAAAAATTCAATAAATTCAGTCTTTCTAGAGAAATATAATAATACATTTTTTAGTCCAATAAAAAAATATTAAATAGTATACTTTTTCAAAACAATATTTTTTAATAAAGCACAATTAGCTATTTAAATAAGCAGTCCTGCTAATTTAAACAGCAAAACATGAATATTAACTTGAATTTAAAAAATATATATATATTTTATTACCTCTAATTTGATAACTTTTTTTTTTAACCAAATTCCATACTTCTTAATATCAGTTAAATAGAATTTGGGGCAGATCAGCTGTAAAGACTCAATCCTTAACCAGTCGTTGGTCTCCTCTTAGTTTCAGGAGCCGTATGCATATCCCATGCATGTTTAATCCCCTCGCTGTATTACCCTCTACCACCTCTGCCGGGAGGCTGTTCCACTTATCCACCACCCTCTTTTGTTTCCGTGAACCATAAAACCATGACCTATATTCATTTTTAATTAACCCATTTAGCATGAAATATTATTTTCCTTTTTATACTAGGCAACCCCCCCCCCGAAAAAAAAAGTATTTTCTTGTCTTTTATCGATTTTTTGGGGTTCTTTTGTGTCTTCAGATCTTCGTGCGAAATTCATCAGATCCTACTAGCGTGAGGTTTCTGATCATTTCAGCCAATTACTTTTCCTTAAGTCTCCACGGTATAATATTCTTTTTATAGACGCCATCTGTCCTAATGAGCTTCTAACAGCTTTTGCTGTGTATCACATCGTTGTCTCTATCACAGTTCCCCGTTTTTACTTTATTCTCTCTCTCTGACGGCTATTCTCGCCCTCTCCTGACCAAGCCGTCGGAGGCTTAGATGTACAGTAAGGACGTTTTATGTTATTAACCTCTACCACCTCTGCCGGGAAGCTGTTCCACTTATCTACTACCCACTCCACTTCACGCACACACACACACACACTGGGCTATGATGCAAGCTTCAATGGATTTCTTTCGTCTTCGAACCAAAAAAAACTCAACATTCAAGTCAAGTATAAGCTTTGATGGAGAAAAAAATGGAGCGTGGGGGGGGGCGTAATTGTTTTTTTCGATATTTTTTTCAATCAATATTTTTTTTTTAACCCTCAATAAAATCTATTTTTGTGAGCCACGGTCAAAAGAGGCAGCTGCGACTGTTCGTAGCGAGGGTTTAGGTCGGATCGGCTGGAAGTCTTCCGAGTCGATGTGTAGGAGGAGGTGAGAAATTGATACGTGTTGCTATGCAGAATCTCCTCTCCTCGGAGTTCTGCGCGCCGTTAATCGTTAGAAAGGGGGGGGTTCAGGCGGACACGTGAAGCTTCAATATGCGGGGGCTCTGAAGCTCGGGTCTAAAGACGGGATCGAGCTAAATAATTATAGGGGAAGCCCCTTAAACACACAGGCAACAGGAGCTAAAGAGAGGAAGGGTTAATGGTAAAAAAAAACCCCCCAAAAAAAACCCAACCGTCTTAACCCCCAAACCTGTTCACCCCCGGGACCCCCTCCAAACTATATCTGCTTCCACCGCTTATAAGTTCTTTTTAAGGTCTTTAAAAATACCGAAGGAGGCTGCCCGAAACCATAGAAAAACCTTGATTTGGTTAAAAAAAACATAAATTAAAGAGTTTCTAAAGTATTGAAGGTAAGAGGTTAATTTTTTTTTATTTTTTTTTACAAATTTAACGCACTCGATTTGCCTGAAACATCGTTCTCTTTTGGAACCCTGTAATTTTTTTTTGTTTTTTGAAGAGCTCTTGAGTTGAAGTCCAGTTTATTTGAAGGACATAGACGAGAATTTACATTGGGCGAGTTATCACCGGGGGTCATTTTGTCATCGCAGTGAAGTCTGAAGTTCTTCTTATCCATTTGAACAGTCCTGCTCAAAGTTCTTCTTTGTGCTTCGAATCATTGCCAGGGGGGCTCTCGCTAACAATGATTTATTCTGATTGGTTTCATAATCCGTCCCGAGCTCCGTTCTCCGGGAAACAAACTCTGTGAACCAAGTTCTAAGAAGAACGTAGACGATGGATGACTCCCGTCTTGGATTAAGGAACCCCACGGCTGCCCCATGCATGGCTAGGCTCCCTCGCTGTTCCATTCATCTACCATACATGGAACGACCTTCATGAGGTGACGATGAGGTCATGAGGAATGATGAGCATTAAGTCAGATGAGATTTACTTACTCTACAAAAGATGGGCCCAAGGGATGACCTCATCACAGTATATATAAACACATTTGATGTCCATCTGAGACCCTCGCAGGAGAAAACTTCACCCATGGGTTGAAGGTTCCTCTTTCAAGGGCCTCGTACGGATAACGATCTTCAGGACTGTAAAGCTGTGGAGTTCGGGAATTATGGAAGTGATGACCTCAAATTCAGTGAAGGCGTTAGAAAATAAGCCAGGGTGCTTCTTGGCGAGGGTATTCAGGCCTCATAGTCATTTAGTAACATCGTTGGTCCTGAAGAAGGACTCCAAAATGGCTCCAAAATGGCACTGGATCAACAAGCTCCAACCAATCCTGTTCTTTTAACCCATTATATATTCTTCCTTGATAAAATATCACCCAGGCCGTATTTTAAGGCATATTAACATTAACCATTAATACAAGTTAAAGGGATGTTTTTGGGGCCCAAGTGCCTGATTCTCTGTATGAAACCAAGTTGCAGACCTCAAAGTGCCAACACTGCGTGTTGGTGCCCACCCCTGGGGTAATGCAGTGTTGTTTCCACCTTCCAAAATAAAAACATAACGCACAGGCTCGCTTATAGACACACACACTTTCATGCATACGTATACATACTCACACACACACATACCTCCACCCACATTTATACATACCTAAACACGCTTACATACATCACACTGGTTGGCAGATACAGTCTATTTTGGCAAGACTTATGTATATATGTATGATGTCATAACCCGGCGCTCAGCACACATTCTCTCTGGCTTGACAAAGGATGTACGCGGGTTACGGCCAAAACAGAACTTGGCAGCCTCCCATGATGTAATGGCATGTAATTATTTCATGTTAGGGACAGCTTTAAGGTGACAAGGTACCTGTAATTAGCTTAAATGCCCTAAATTAGGTAAAATTATGTTTTACAAAATATATTTTAGATATTATTGAATCAGCTTTTGATTTCCATATCAAATCAACCTTTTTTTTTTCACGTAAGTGGTCAATTAAACCACCTGAATGAGAATAAAGGCAACTTAGCAATAAGGGAGAGGAAACATAATGGGGAGGAATAACCATGCAGATCAGAAAACATAGAAATCTAAAATCTACCTGCAGATCGGCCCCATTCGGCCCCCGTCTAGTCTGCTCATTTCTCCTGCTGTAAAGACTCCAACCTTAATCAGTCGTTGGTCTCGTCTTAGATTCAGGAGCCGTATGTCTATCCCGTGCGTGTTTAATACCCTCACTGTATTACCATCTACCACCTCTGCTGGGAGGCTGTTCCTCTTATCTACCACCCTTTCGGTGAAGTGAAACTTCTAATAGGAAGAACTTGAAGTTAAGATGGCGGTTCCCTTTGTATATTACTTATTTCAGCCTAGAAACCTATTATATAGGGTTTTTTTAGCATATAGAACTAGAAAATGTAAAATTTTCGAGTTTCTCTTTTTGTAAGTTATTGGTGTGTGATTGATCCAACGATTGATATGCAAAACGGATGCCTAGTTTAAAGCAAGAAACGGGAATAATGAAAAGTCGTGGATGTGGCTCACGAAATAACAGGTTACGTTTTAATCCAATTCAAAAAAATTGACAGGTTAAACAGAGTTATTAAGTATCTCTTTGTGGGATGCGCACCTTGAATGCTCGGCGCTCTTAGGCATTGAATACGGGGTAATTTCCTTCGCGTGGAACGATCCTTTTCTCTTTGAGATGTTCCAAGATTGATCTGCATTGATGGCATTTTGAAATACCGGGAAATTAATTACAGTAATTTTAATTAATAGCTCAGAGGAGTATAGCACACACGGGGATGTTTTTTTTTCCCCCCTCCCCTTTATCTTCTGCTAAAAGGTCACATATCTTACAGCTGTTTAACTAAAACCCTAGATTATGATGTACAACGGTGTTGTTATGAACTTCCGTGAGTTGGTTTAAAAATGCCGTTCCTAGCGGTGGTAGACGACCTACAGGCAGGGTCAAAACGTTGGCTCTTCTTGGGGTAAGTTCATGAACAACTTCTGGGTGGGACACGGAAGCATAGAATTTGGCAGCAGATCAGACCCATTGGCCCATACGTCAGTTCTGCTGGGTGGCTTGGACCTCTTCTTCGGTAGGACCTCCTGAATCACCAGAATCTGCTCAGTGTGGTCTTTAAGCAGGAAACACTGTTTATCATACTGTCTGTGGGAAACAATAGAATGTCTCAGTCTTAATTACCAGTCGGATACTCTGCCTAATGTCTATGGAGTAACGGACTTCATTGGCATCGCCACAAAGCATAGGCTCAGTGTGGTGTTTGGGCAGAGAAAGTCACCAAAAATATCACATGATTGACAACATTGGCGGCCTCCAGGTCTGCAGATAAAATGCCAATGTTGTCCTCTACACTCCCTTCAATATAAATATGGTGGGTTTCTTGTGCTTGTTTGGTGGGACCGCTTCTTCAGTAGGACCTCATGGATCACCAGAATCTACAGATCTTATGTATGTATATCAGCATTTGCTATTGTTAACCTACTGTCCTAACTGCAACTCAACAGAAGGGGAAGAGCCTAACGTGGTTCGACACGAAGAAAGGCAAAGCCTGGCCGTGAACAATCCCTGCATGAGACTTCTTTGACTAAATGACCCAACAAAAGCACCAAAATGGTAAGGTTGCTTGGTCTACTTCTCTTTAGATGAACTGGGCCTGGGCAGATATGCCTAAACTGACATTGGGTTGCTCAACTATACCACTCATGAAATCAGGTCAAGTAGACTTGATTGTAGGCAGGTCTGAGTCATGTCAATTAAGTGTGTTGTCTGCTTTTGTGCATCGCCATTGGAACAGTAGTCAGAAGAAGAAACAAGGTGTGAGAATAAGTCCTTCTTGACTATATGATTGTTTCGTAAAACCTCATACAGAATTTGAAGATTCCCTGAATAATCCATTAAAAATACCTTTTATTTGTGTTTACTGACAAAAAATAGAGGAGATGGCTGGTTGCTTCTCATTCTAGAACTTGGTGGCATCATAATTCAAAAATGACTGCCCATTGACAACTTCTTCACGTCTTCAGTCAATGGATAACCACCAGCCCTCCATTCTTGTAACAGTACAAAAATATTTAGTACAAAAGAATAGAAATCCATGGAAAGTAAAAAAAAAAAAAGTCTTATATTTCATCTTTTTTTTCCCCCAAAAACGGATTTCACGCTTTTACGGGGACACAATTGAATATTGTAGTTCTGCAATTAATATAAGCCACAGATGGCAGAGAACCTGCCATTCACAAACCGACAACAAAATCCCCAAAACAAGGTTAAGTCTAAAATACTACGGTAGCTGACAAGTCACATATAAAAAAAAAAAATCAAAAGAAACCAGAATAAAGCAAGTCTACGGGAAGCCCAGTGTTAGCCTTGCTAAAATATTCCATTAGAGTGCAGGATTATAATAGCCTTCTGTTATCACAAACCTCTGAAGGGTATAATCTTCATTCTATTGAGGGAAAAATATATTAAAGAGCTGTGGTGTATCATTGTCATGTATTCGGAAACTGAAAAACAGCTTGACTCTGGAGAATTGTGTTCAAATTAGCCCAAGTCCACATCCATTTGTAACCTACTACCAGAAAACTCTATTATCAGTCTTGCAAGCCAAGCAAATGTATTTCTTGCTTTAGTTTTTTGGGTTTTTTTTGTAGATGTTGTGTCTTTTTTTTTATTATTAATTAATTAAATATAGTTTTTTGGTTTTGTTATTGGCTTATTTCTAACATGAAAATGGGACATTCACTAAGTAAATATGATAAATCCCCGTTATCTACGTGTGTTAACGATAAAATTAAATCCAGGAGCGTGGTTGAAGAGGCATATGGCCCTCTGACCTAGTAGTTCAGTGGTCCAACAACTGAAAATGCATATATTAATTGAGAAAAAACTTTTCCATGACAATACATTCAACCATTGGCAATAATAGTTACAACGAACGATCTAGAGTAATCTACATTGTCCACCAGGCCGAACAGGATAATAACTCAAGCAAAGCCATAGATGTGAGCCTTTTGTCCACAGATGCCTACAACATAAGACCATGACCTGGTCTTCAAGAAGCTTCAGACAATGCCAAAAAACTGAACCACTGAAATAAAGGCGCCCAGTGTATATCCAACTTCTTGACTTGCTTGACGAGGCAGAAGAAGATATTTCAACATCTGGCAGATGTTCCTAGCTGGAACCAGCATGAGAAGAGGCCACCTACTCATGGGTCATTTCATAAACCGTGAGTCGCACCTGCTGACACCAATATATGTCCTTTACGTTTACCAATTATTAGCCACGTGGCCCACACTTTGGCCTATATTTGGTGGTTTAACATCTCATTCCCTTCTCTTTCTTCTCTCACAGCCGACCTTTACTCAACATCGTTGACTGAACTGTCTATCTTTTGATGCCCATGGGTTACCATAACTTCCAAAATGTGGCAACTGTTCCAGGTTAAAGATCATGTTGATGGTGTGTAATACTACCAACCTTCCTTTACAAAATTCCATCATTTCAAAACATGGTCAACTTGAACATTTAGAAGACTGTCAACAAAAGTATTTCTCCTGGTGGACACGGAGCTCTGGTGGCCCCATGTGCCTCATTTTCCTTTTCCTATCAGGAGTTCTTTTTTTTTCTCAGAGAGATACCACGCTTATTGAGGGAGAATTTAATACTATATTTAATATTCAGCACTTGACCTTTCTTTCGAGATGTCACCTTGGATCTAGATATCATTCAGTGGATCCATCAATAGACATAAAAGCTCACTGAATCCCTATTGCGTTGCTTAATTCTGGGAAACCGCTATTATCTTCCTATTTCTTTATGAGTCAGTGCTCTATCAACGATCCTTCAGATACTTCAAACGGACCCGTACAGTAATTACACCTGATTCAATTTTTATCCATAATTTTCCTTCGAGGATCCTAAAAGATCCATGTATAATATGGCTATTGATATTATTTCCCTAGCAACGAAAACATGGCATGGCAAAACCTCCTTAGAATATGAGCTGCGTTCCCTTGGCTCAAAATAATAAGCTATTCTTTGAAGTATGCTTTGATAGGCATAATTAACTTAAAAATTGCTTTTCTTTAAATATTGTAGCCTGCATTTGAGCAAAGCATTATTACAACTTCAAACCAGGAATTGCTTTGCTAATAATTAATATCGCATTCCTCCCAGCGAAACCCCTTTGATGAAACAAGCGGTGATTAACACTAGAAGTATGCAGAAACATTACCGTGGGCTATATTTTAGTAATGTCGTACCCGGGAATTGTTGTGCAGGCACATGTACCGTAGGAAGTTAAGTGCTCATTCCCTTTGTTTTTAAGAAACAAGTACTACTGTGCATTTGTCCCATTTTCCAAACCCTACATTTTTTTTTCTGGTTCTATACCATGCGACGGTGATTCTGGGTCAAGATGAGCAATACATATCCATTAGAACCCCCTCAACGTGGATAGCTTGGGTGCAGCCATCTTAACTTCCTGTTCTCCGGATCTCCCCTATCGTTAAGTTGGCGATTGCTGTTGATTGGCTCAGACGGTCTCTGTAATGTTGGGAACAGGAAGATAATGCTGACAGTCTCACCTTTCTAGAAACAAAATATTTCCTAAACGATTACACTAAAGCATAGACTATACATAATATATCTATGGTAAACCTGGCCGCCATTGGAGAGTTACAGCCAAAATGGCTGTAAGGGGCCCTCATGGAGCGTTACTGTCCCTCTCTGTGCTCACCCTTCTTGCATGTCACGCGCGCTGTGTGTAGAGGTGGCAGTGAGGTAACACTCGAGACGTCACATACATTACCTTGTGCTTCCCGCTTTTGGGCCTTGCCCTACACACCAGGCCCACAGCAAGCACGAAAGGTAAGCCTATAGAGCGATGCCGAGGGGTGATGGAGACAGGCTGGAATTGGCATAGGAGAATGGACACTAGGGGGCAAATATATATATATGTGGATCATGGGGAGAGATGGGGTAGATTGGTATGGACACTAGGGGGAGACAGAGGTGTCTACACAGACAGGGGGGAGGAAGGTAGAGGGGTATGGGGACTGGAGGAGAGGGCAGCAGAGGGGTATGGACACTGGGAGGAGAGGCAGAGACACTGGGCAACAAGGAAAGAGGCGACTGGGAAAGAGAAGTGGTCCCTGAGAACATGGTAAGTGGTTACGAAGGTGATAGGGGGCCCAGACACATACATCTCTACTGGTCCCCAAAGTTCCTGATGGCGGCCCTGATGGAACATATTTTTTTAACATAATTGCTTAAAACTAGTAAACATTTGGTAACTAGGTCCTCAAGCAGACAGTAAAGTACGTTATCATATGTCATCTGGTCTAAAATACAAAGTATAAGGAAAAATGATTGAACTGACGTGTACGTTATTTGCGCATGAAACAGAAGCTTTCAGGACTACTTAGTTCTCTATATTCGGATATTATAAAGGATGGCCCTTTTAGTGAACATACAAAAACATCAGTTAGCCAATAAAGATATGTTAGTTTTCTCTTGACACATTGACAGTTGTAAAGAAAGGCCCTTGCAGATAGAAAGCTACGAGACAGATGGAAGTTGATGGCACAAATCCATTGTCATATGGGCTTGTTTTCCTCGTCGTCTCGTGAAATTAATGGACCGCGTTGATGCTTTTTCCTGTGCATGGCTTTCGAACAAACATTTTGTTTCAGTGACTTGGAAGAATGCTGTTTATTCACAGCAAGAAAGTTCCAAAAAATCACCCCGACGTAGCTCTCCCATTCTTTGGCCATCCAGAAAATCTCAAACGACTAGATACGTCAGAAAGCTTTCTAGGTCGTTGGAGATTCCCATTGCATGCGTCAGTCTCGTCAAAAGTGTCCTACGCATTTTACTTAATATATAGATATAAACGCCAAAAATTTGTGGGAGGTGAAGATGTCACTCAGAAGCCAAGGATGTATTAATATTTAATATTACATTTTATTCGTATTACTTTGAACTAATATTCTCTGTATCTACTGTGTACAGAACTCAAAATCAAGGTAACGGAACTGATTTACAAACATAAGGAGCAATCGCCAATATATGTGGACCAATATAGGCTTGGAAGTGAAATGCGTTGGTCAACAAAAACATATTATTTTTTTATTTTTTTTAATATATATATTAGTTCCTTAAAGCTGTATTTTTTTTGTTGTATTTTTTTTTTTTTTTGTCTACAAAATTAGATTACATTTTCATTTTAAAATCAAAACAATCAAAATACACAAGTAAATTATAATATTAAACGTTATTAATATGACTGTTTTAATAATATTCTCGGCATCTGTTTTTCTGTACAGACCATAAATTCAAGTAATGGAATAGGATCTATATGAACATATATATATGTTTGTGTGAATTCATTGTGGCAGTGGTGCTCACGTAACGACCACATTTTTTTTTTGAAATAATTAGAATTTTTTATTTTAATATAGTTAGCATTTCTTTTTCTATAAAATTAGGATATTTAGTTCATTTTCGTTTTTTAAAATCATATTTATAATACTAATCAAAATACAAATGCAACCTTTATAAATGCTGATTAGTTACTTTATTATTTCACGGGGGAAATTTTCTATTAATGCAAATAAATGCAAAATGCATCAGCAGGTGACAATTTTTGCACAAAAAAAAGACGAGGAAGCAATTGTCTCTAATCTCCGATCGGCAATCATAACTAATCTGTTTCTCTCTGTTAATGTCCAAAGAATTTTATATGAACCAAAACACATCTAGAAGAATAAAATACACAATGATTTATTTAAAACAAAAAAAGAATACATTCACTGAATCAGAATTTTCAACTTTTTTGGAATATGAATATAAACTTGTGGTTTTCACCTTAAAAAAAATATATTATATTAATAAATTATATTATAAATGATAGATTTCTTCTTTGCAAATACAAACCATTTTTCATAGCATAAGTAATTTGGGATTATTTTTCTTGAAAAAAAAAGGAATTTGTTTTCTAATATAATAATTAAAACAAAACAAAAAAGACAGTAAATCAATATGTAGTTGACAAGATTATTAATAAAACATTTAATTTAACAAGAGTTGACCTAAACATTCCCCTTTACTACAAGTGATGTATGTGACATTGCAGACGGCAATAAGCTGTGTAATGGTTTAATAATTATTTTCAAAATAGTTTAATTGGACATTTTAATTAAAGCGTAGTTTTTTTTTATACCCAGAAAATACAAAGAATCAAGAACATCTAGTTAAGTTATTGCTCACTGGATTTTTCCCCCCGTAGCTTTGGCTTTCTTTTCTTACTATCTAGCGCCATAAGATTCCGTAGCGCTATTACAATAGGTGTACAGCGACAATAAAATTAAATGCGACAATATACAAAGGTGACAATACGGTGAACACACCTTATTAGGACACTTCTTTTAGGAAGATGAGGGGAAATGAGACAGAAGAGAGGGGTTGCTTGAGTTAGGATGATTTGATTATAGCGAGGGTGATGTGGAGAAGTCATTGGCCTGGAGGTGTCTAAGGTGGGGCGGACAGATGGTTTCTTCGGGATGTAGGTTGTGGGTATTAGGAGGATTTTAAGCTTCTCCGAAAGGTGGGTTTTAATGAGGAAAAAGATAGAATAAGAGAAAGTATTGTAGAAAAAGGAGGGGAATTCCAGAGAATGGGCACGGCATGTATAAAATACGGGAGCAACCTCATGTAGGACTGGAGACCAGGTCAATCTGGTGTCCGTCATAACTGTGTGGGGAGATGGTACACTCTAAAGGAACCAAATGAGAAGATGAGAATAAAAGTGGTTTAGCAGGGGAAGAGGGATCATCACTTGGTAAATATGGTGTCCATGTTATGCCTAGCTTGGGGAGAAAGTGAGAGAGCCATGCAGCAGATTGATCAATAAATAGGGCCAGGTGGTGGGTACATTGAAGCCACACATGTGGCAAATGGAGAGAAGCGACAACTAAAGTGAACCTTAAAGGAAGAAAAGGAGAGCGAGAGGGAATTGGTGGAAAATACTGAAAAGTGCAATGGGGATGAGAAGAAGACCAACATTCTCCTTTGTCTGTCTCCAGGTCCAAGGATGTGGTCAAAGTGCAGACCACTGTAAGAAATAGCAACAGGACAGGAAATGTCAGGAGAGTCAAGTCTCAGTGATAGCAAGGAGGTTTAGATGGTTAGAAAATAAAAGGTCATGAACAGCAGGAAGCTGCAGAAAAGTATGCTTTCCAGAAGGCACGAGAGAGGAGGGATAGACAGGTTTTAAGAAGAAAGGAGTCGTTTGTGTGATGTGAGCTGGATTGACGTTAGAAGGGAATCCGAGGTGTAGATGGCGTGGTTATGAGGGAAGGAAGAAGCACTTAATTTAAGAAGAAAAGAAGCCAGCAGGAAACCATGGAGAAAGTGAGATAGTAGATTAAGTACCTGGTGCATAGGGCATAGTGTCGCAGTTTCCTCTAGTCTAACTTCAGTATAACTCTTCTCTGTCTACCCGCAAAGAGTTCATTTTGGAAGAGTAGACTAAGGAAGCGTTTACTACAGAGAAGCCTTAATCAGGTCTTGTCTTAGATTTTAAATTTTAGCCATATAGCCATACAAACTATACAACACTTTTGCCGAGAGGCTGCTTTACTTACCTGCCACCATCCTGGTAAGATAAAATAGGATTTAAAGCTGAAGGTCTATGGGAAGGTCAAAGATCATATGGTCCACTGACCATAAAGTATCACGTGGTGGTAGGGATCACTATTGAACACATTCAATGACCCTTTTTTTAAATGATTTGCCTTAGTATCTACCCCCATTGTATCAGTTTATACACCATTTATCTAGATTTGCAGATAAATTGTACAATCTGATCTTCTGATCTTGATTTGAAACCATGCACAAGGAAGACTGCCAAGAACCGCCGGATAATTTTAGTTAATAAAATAAGAAAACTATATCGCATTTATCTGTTTGTCCTTCAGCTGTGACAACGGCTATATTGTGAATATTCATGTATTTTTCAATGTGGATCATTAGTTTCACTTGTGGTAATACATCATATGAATTGTCTTTAGCAATGCCAGTGCCCCAGACTGAGTTATGAGCCATTTCCATTCAAATGAGGCTCATTCGTATATGACAATCAGGATTTTGTAGTGACTGATGCCTCCGTAGGACCCTAATGGTACCGGTTTGCATCTCAGATATTTGAAATGCTTACAATTATTGCTAAGACATTTTTTATCTTCCCCGTGGAGTTCACATCACGGATTCCACAGTTGTTTTTAATAATTGGAAGGCTGGCTGTACTTTTTATGTATTTTTATACTTTTGGAAAAACAATGACTTTATTGTCTTTATTTTTTTTTAAGGAATCAGTCCAAAGTAGGATCAAATCATTTCTATAAGGTTCTCCTAATATCAGCCTTTTTGTTTCCGATATTTATCCTAAAGGTTGACCAACAAAATTTTGAAACCCAACGGGTTAAATATCCCATGGGATGCACGGCCAGTAGTCCCAATGAAGTTCTAAAAACATGTTTTCAAACATGAACAATTTAAGGATTGGAATCCTCATAAGCCAAGTTAGGTTTTCCAATAAGTGGACAAAGACAAAGAACCAAGTATTAGAATTTCCTCTATGTGCAGTTGTAAAAACATAGCCAATGAGTTTCACGTTGAGAAATCCAAAGTTATGCATTTGTTGGGAGAAACAATCCCTTTTACCCACTGCTTACAGATAATTAAGATCTTTAACGATCTGTGTCAAATCACAGAAGCTTAGTCAATGGTAAACATCACTGGTATCCCAGAGAAAGCAGCCTGTAAGTTTATCAGTACGCGCTGCTTTCTCAAAATTGCAAAGCCAAAAGAAAAATAACTTTAAATAGTTAGGAGATTTAAAATTTAGTGTTACCTAAATCATCTTGGTTGATCAGCTGTTTTATTCTCATGAAGTATCACCTTACGATGTCTTAGTTCTTGATCATTGTGCCAATAAAATTAGTGTTTGGCCTTTGATCATTTTTTATTCTGCACAATAATATGTGAATTAAGTCTGTATTTCAGGCATATAATTTTCATTCATGCACCTTGCATTGCTACATTCTCTTTGTTATTATTACATTATAATTTCATATTTTAGTTACAATAGCTGACATTTAAGACATTTTAAAAAAAAATCAATGATTCAGAGTTAAATTGACAGTCATGTTTGAAATTATATTTCTTTTTCATTAACTTTTCCATCTTCTTTTTTTCAAACTGTATTTAAAAAATGTAATCATGAATAAAATCCTAACTCTAAATGTTATGTTAAAATGTAATTTTTAGTCTCTAGTAATATTAGAATAACGGAAGCATTATTCAAATAGATAATTAAAATATATTCTGACATTCAAAATACCTTTCTATAACAATAATCTGATACTTCTAAACATTATATTGTGCATACACATAAAAAAAATCATTACTTAGCATATACTTTGTAACATGAAAAGAGGTTTAAAGGGTAACTGAGCTCATAACATAATTAACCCCGGACAAAGTCCGTACATGTACAGGCTCAAAATGCATTGTTTTCAATGGGTTTAGGAACCGCCCATTGTCCTTAAGGGCTTAAAATGTATTTAAAACTACTTATACCTTTTTTTTTTTGCTTCTCCGCTTTAACTGACTTTTCTTTTTTTAAATATTTTTAAAAAAAGAATTTAGAAACGTATTTTAATCAGTGGAAGCTCTAAAAAGTCTGTCAAAAATTGAATAACTCTTTCCTCCCTGTGGAGGGTTCCACGTTACAAAAAACAAAGTTTCGCAATTGTTACCGTGGAATATATGTTTTTATTTCGGCCTTTCACCATAACCTTCAACGCTCAATTACCCAGAACTCATTGTTGCATATAGATGTACAGTCCTATGTGTTTTTAACACGTGACCTTCCTTTGTTCACTAAAAAAGTTTTCTGATCCAGCAGAGCCAAAAATCAGAGAGAACTGCCGATACCTTTTGTGGAGCAATCCCATGTACAACCTCTCCATAGCTAACAATGGAACATTTTCTTAAGTTAAAACTGAGATAGAGTAGAAAAGATTTTTCTTTTCCTTTCCTTTTATCTCCACACAATGTTCACATTCTGGAATGTTAAAGATAACATTAAATACATTTCCCCCTAGACATATTTCCGCATTGTATTTTACATTTCATTGTTGTATTGTTAACTACAACAGTTGAGACGAACATAAGTAACTGTAACAAGTTGTATCCTATAGATAAGAGGTTTAAGAGGTCCAGTTTTAAGCATTTATGTTATGATGAGACAAGCTCTCTCTTATCGACGAATTCCCAATGGAGAAAGTGCCTTCATTTCGAGAGGCTGCCTGAGCTTAACATATTGTTTGGATGGGTCTGGGTCGTACTTATTTCTAAAGAACGGTACAATTATATTTATTTTTCAGATCCAATTAGATTACATTTTCAATAAAAAAATAATAAGTGATATGGGCTTGATTTGGTGCATTTCATTGGTCAATAAGAGGATACCGTAGGCTGCCTAAACCAATTAACAACAACCAGCAACTTAACAATAGGGGAGAGATTTCATAATGCAGAAGAATATTGCGCTGAGGACAGGAATAAACAGGGGTAGCTACACCTTTGGAGATACCAACTTTAAACTAGTCCCGTTAGTTATGTTACATGAAAAAAATAGACTTATCTTTTCCTTTTTTCTCCTTTTGTGTTTAACCAGTCACGTTCCCAAGGTGAGCCTATTCTGTGCGCTTTCCGTAGCCAAGGTCTAAGCAGATGAGAAAGCGAGCATTCTTTGTTCACATGTTCAATTTTTAATGGCTAAACAGCCTCCATAGGCTTGGAATTCGTGTAGAAACTGTTTCCTAGAAACTGGCGCTGAAGCAACAAAGACTTTCAGAAGGTATAAAAGAGATACAGATTAATTAAATTCCACGTTTCCAAGAGATTCTCAACATAGAAACCAATTTAGACACTCAGCATTGACTCTTCAAGTTGTATACCTAGAGTTAAAATGTCGAAAAGTGTGAATATCGAGCCATCCTTCGTCCAATTTTGTTGACAATGATCCTTAGAAGAAAAAAAAAACACACGTTATTGCGGGTTCTTTCATCTTCAAGGTGAAACCCTTTTTAGAAATGACATCACAATTAATTTCCTCTTCCGACGACTCCTTTAGGTTGGTAAAAGGGCAAAGGAGTCATCTTTACATCTACCGAGGAGACGATAAGAGGAAAATAAGAGCTGTGGAGGCTAAAAAAGATAGACGCTTGTGTTTTATGTATTGTTTTTCTGTGTTATTTTAAATAATTTTGAAAAAAAGAGAATATATATTATATATGTTTACTTTTTAAAAAAAAAATGAAAAGTAACACAGTTTTCAATGAGATTTGGCCATAATCCAATCAGATGTGATTAAGCTACCTTCATATAACGGATGTAAGCAGTGGTGTATTTACCTTAGGGGCCACCCAAAGCCCCCCCCTTTTGGACAGGACCTTCTGGCCTAGGCCTGGATACATCACTGTATGTAAGCACTCAAGTGCAACATGTTATAGGTCATATTAATTGGTTTCTGCTTCTGTTCATTCCCGTGTTGGGGGTTGAGCTCAGTTACTTAATGCTGGAGCTCCCGCAAGTTTCCCAGTCAAGTGTTTCTCAACGGAACTCAATGGTATCTGAGGTGGAGAAGAACCCCAAGTGAATTCCGAGTGGAGCTGATCCTTCAAACACCAAATATAGTAAATATTTTAAGAAAAACAGGGCAAAATGCTAATCCTGCCCAAGGCGCGGAGCATCAGCAGGATAAGGTGTAGCATGGGTGGCGTTAATTTGCCCTGTCCAGTCAAATGGGGCATGGAATCATCAGAATGGGGATTTGTCCCTAGATGGTGGGATAATGTGCCTGCAGACCTGTTTTTTAAAATAACAATACATTTATTCCATTATGCAGGTTGTCCAGAACCATCTCTACTACCATTTGGCCCATTATTAGTTGACCCTTCTAACTCAAAAGATAAAGATAAATATCATAAAGATATAAAAATGCATTTTCTGGCCATTATGACCCATGGTGTATAAATTATTTAGGCAGAGAGCTCCTCAGTAACAATAGAGGAGAGATAACTTAGAGGGGAGGAATAATCATGCAGATCATGAGAATAGTAAGTGAAGATGGCTCCATCCATGGTATCCACACAAGGGGTTTCTACTACATATACACATTGCTTATTTTAATAAGTAAAGACAATGACATAGGTCGATTTAGTGTATAGAACTTCAAAATATAAGATTTAGAAAGTATTACAGATCCACTTGAATTCCTGACAAGACCGCAGGTACCTCTTAAATTCTCATCCATAAAACTGAGTAATAGCCCAATAAAAAAGGTATTACAAGCTTCAATACCAACATAGTTTTGCACGCATCAACACAAAATTTATTCTCATGATTAAAACTGTCAGTCTTAATCACCAATGGAGCAATCACATAGTATGAAAAATCTGCCTAACTCAATCATATCTAGAATATCTATTTATTATATATATATATATATATATATATGTATATAATATATTTATTATATTTATTATAGATCAGTGGCGTCGGCAGGGGGGGGCAGAGGGGGCCATGGCCCCCCCAAATCATGCTGTGCCCCCCGGTGTGCCCCCCCAATTGAAACGC